>BQKN01065172.1:426572-458146 GCA_022839385.1 Asparagus kiusianus
GTGCTGGCGGGTCTCAGGCGGCGGCCGCGGTGCTGGAGTCGACGACGGAGGATGCGGCGGCGTTGGCTGAGGGTGATGGCCAGGTCGGGGAGAGAGAAAGGAGAGAGAGAAGTTGTGGCGGCGGGTTAACACGAGAGAGAGAGAGAGAGAGGAGAGATTATCATATGTATATATATATATATTATATATTAGGGTTAGGGTTTAGGGAATTAAACAAAAATAATTAAAATAAATAATTACTGATATCTAAAAATTAAACTAATTACATAATAATTATCTACAAATAAAAACGTACATATTGAGCTAATATAATAGTTGATACGAAATAATCGAAAAATACCCATATTGTATAATTAAACAAGAATAAATAATAATAAAAATATATTTACTTATATTTAAAATCATATAATTATGGGATAATTATATACACAATAAAACGTACAAGTTATACTAATACGATAAATAATATGTAACGATAGAAATAATACAACTAATTATACAAATAATACGTAATTAATAATACAAAGTATTATACAAAATAATACGTAATAATATTAACAATACAACATATTATTTAAAATAACACGTAATAGTACTGATAACATAACAAATTAATTCTAGAAAATTTTAATGCATGAAATAAATTTATAAATATTAAAACCATTTAAATAAATATAATTTTGGTTTTTAAATCGTAGAAAAAATAAGAAATTGAGAAAATACACGTGCTCTTTTAAAAATAATAATTAAATATTCTAAAATACCAAAAATTATTTTAACTAGTATCAAAATTTCACGGTCCTTACAACCGCATCAGAGGAATGGTCTCTAAGAGTCTCCTCCTTCACCGTGCCTCTCTAGCCCCCTCTGCTACTATAGGGGCCTTTGGCTATGATCGGGTGTACAGACCGGTCGCAGAAGACATTGGGGGTAATACCCCTCTTTCAGATGACCTCATGAATACTCCATGTGAGAAGTTCAAGATGCCTCACGTGGAGAAATATAAAGGCGAGGGATACCCCTCTGAGAATGTTTAGAATTACTATGAAGTAATGATTATGCTCTAAGCATCAGAAGCAGTCATCAGTCGATACTTCCCCATCACTCTTTTAGGTAGTGCTAAGCTCTGGTGGAATGCTCTTGAGAAGAAGTCCATCAACAGCTTCCAACAACTCAGCTGAAAGTTCATCCACTACTTCTTAGCTAACACCAAGCAGAAGCTGCCCCCTCATGTGTTGATTCAGATGAGGTAGGGGCCCAGAGAGAGCCTTCAAACCTACTTTAAGAGGTTCCAGGTGAAGAAGCTAGAAGTCAACAACCTAGGGAGTGTGGTCGCTATGTCTACTCTTGTGGCCAGCTTGCAGAGCAACGAGTTGGCCAACTCACCTGTCAAGAAGCTAGTCACTAATTATGAGCAGTTGATGGCCAAAGCTCATGGGTACATAGACAAGGAGTATGCCCGAGCTTATAAGGCATCAACCAGGGCTGTAGAGACTTCCACAGCTATGGCTTCAGCGGCACCATCAGTGCCACTTGTCTCATCAGCACTAGCAGCTACGCAGGTGGCAGCGCCAGCACCAAAGTCAGCTAGAGGCCCCATTACGAGGCAGGAGTAGCCAAGAGATCCTCCAAGAGTCGACTCCCGCTCTAATCGGTCCAACAGGAGGGATCGACAGAGGGACCCGGTGCTATAGTTTTCTCTTACTATCTTCAACGCATCCTTCATAAATGCTCTCGCTATAGTCTAGAAGGAGGGACACCTCAAGGAGCCTACCCCTCAGATGAGGTCAAATCCACGGAACTAGAACACCAGGTAATTTTGCCGCTATCACAAGGATCATAGCTACCTCACCAATGACTATTGTATCCTGAAGAGGGATATCAAAGATCTGATCAAGAGAGGATACTTGAAGAACCTCATCTCTCAGAAAGACCGCAAGGAAGCTGGCTCAACCAAGGAGGATAGGAGATCCCGCTCGCGGTTACCTTGCCCTCGACTGCACCAAGATAGCCGACCCCCGGAGCCCAGTCATAAGGGGGTCATCAACATGATCAGTGGCGGTCCCACCGCTGAAGGGTCATGAAACAACACTTAGAAGAGATATGCTAAGAGGGTATTGCTAGTCGACCAAAGCGACAAGAGGGCGAAGGCAGAGGAACTCATATCTTTTAGGGACGCTGACCTACAAGGCATTGAGATACCTCATGATGACCCTATCTTCAAAACAATAGGGATTGATGGCTACCAGGTGAAGCAAATCATGGTTGACACAAGGTGCTCAGTGGACACCTTATATGTCGACGCATTCAACAATATGAGTATCGACAAATCTTACCTGCTCTCCTATAGAGGCTCCTTCATCGGATTCATCAGCCACTCTCTTTTGCTAGAGATGAATACTCTCCCCCTAACAAATTGAGAGTACCTTAAGCAAACAACCATCTAAGTCCAATTCCTAGTGATGAATCGCAAGTCAGCCACGATGTCATTTTGGGCCGAACCACCCTTCATCTTCTGCGCGCCATTCCTTCAACTTATCACAAGATAGTCAAGTTCTTAACTCCTGATGGAGTCAGAGTCGCTAGAAGCAACCAACAAGAGGCCAGGTCCTACTACCTGCTCTCAACCAAGGGTAAGGGTGCATAAGATGCCATGCCTATTGAGAAAGCCTGCCTCCAGTTGAAGAAAGCAATGGAACGGTAGAGAAAGACACCGGTGGAAGAACTCTAGGAGATACCAATTGACGGAGAAGGATTGAAGATGGTCAAGATTGGGTCCAGCCTAGTCGAGCCCTTGCAAGGAACATTAACATATTTCTTACAGGAAAACGCTGATGTGCTCGCTTGGATACCCGAAGATATGTCAGGGATTCCCCCTGAAGTGATAAGTCACAAGCTGACTATCGACAAGCACATTAATCCTGTGTGACAAAAGAAGAAACATCTCGGTCCGGAGTACCAGAAGACGGCAGCCGACGAAGTTGAATGGCTTCTAAGAGCTGATTTCATCCAGGAAGTCCAATACCCAGAATGACTATCTAATGTAGTGTTGGTGAAGAAGGCGCTGAATAAATGGAGGATGTGCATGGACTTCATGTAAAACCCCATAATTTTTTTTAAATACTATGGTAAATAGTATTAAATGAGTTATATTATAATAAATATCATTTAATGATGTATGAGCATGATAGTAATTGATTTGAGACCAATTAAAAGTATATATGCATTACACACCGATCCATTTTGAATATGAAAAAACTCAAAAGACAAAAGTTATTGGTCTCTTCAATAGATTTCTAACTCATCTTAAATCACCTCATTCCAAGGTCAGACAAAAAAGTTATAGCCAAAATATCAGAGACTATTTTCCCAGTCTAACTGGGTTTCCTATTTCGGGTCAGATTTGTTTGTTTCGGGTTTACCTCTATATATACCTATGTTTTTCATGAAAAATTCCCTTTTACATCATATTTGTGAACCCTAATAGTCACCCTCTCCCCTCAAAAAACCTAGAGTATATTTATGGTGAATTTTGAGAGTATTATGAAACAAATATCGAGAAGAGGGCGAGATTGTCGGCGTTTGGCGAGGGAGAACTTGTTTTCTTACATCCTTGGATTGTCTAGCAGCATTTTGAGGCAAGTTTCATCTCTTCTAATCTCATACCCATTTTTAATTGATTTTTATTTGGTTTTTATTGAGCCTTAAACCTAGTTTAAGTATGAATATTGTTCTCGTAAGGTATATGATATAAATATTCGATCTTTTTTACTTTCAAAAGTTATAAAAAAAATATCTATTGTGAATTTAAAATCTAAAATAAAATTTAATATGAGTTTTCATTGAGTTTTATTAGTTTTCATGATGTTTTTGATGAATATGAACATGTTAGGGTTTAGACAACTCAACTAGATATCATGTTTGTGTTTCATGTAGATAACTGAACTCTAATCACATTAAAAATAATTATTTTATGTGTCTTCATGAAAAATTAGCAATTTGTAGATTTGTAGGTCAAAACCCAAACTGAAACTCAATTTCAGCCTTTGCTTGGGTCGGTCGATCGAAGCTAAGGAGTCTGTCGATCGTTCCCACCTGTTTTGCCTTGTGCACATTTGTGCACGTGTTCAGTCAATCGAAGGGCTTTTATTGGTTGACTGATTAGTGTAGGATAGTGAATGATTATTTTATTCATACGCGTTTGATTGTGAACCCGAAGTACATGTTGCACATTGAGATACGTGCATTTTGTATGAGGATACATGAATTGGATTTGAGCACGCACGACCGTTTAGAGGTATGCAATCTAAGCATTGCATTTTTTATGACATATAGTGACATATACATTGCATTTCATAATTGTGTGGATGCTTGAGTGGGTTTGTTCGTATGTCGTAATAAGACCGTGGCATACTACACTCAAGGTGGCTAGTTGGTATGTGTTGGCCTTCTTATTTTGATGATGTTTAACAAATAATTTACTTCTAATGTTGTTTGTCTAGTATTTGTATAATTATATTTATTGTAGACAAACAACATGTTGGAGGATGGATAGAATTGTGCATTCACGATCATATTCAATGGAGGTTGGCAGAATTATGGAGTGAAGCCTATGCAATTCAAATTGAAGATCCAAGTTCTAGCTTCATCTGCAAGTGTACCAAGTTGAGCTACATCGAAGATCAATCAAGCTTGGGTATATTTAGTCTAGGTTTTATATTATGTGTGTTAGTACTTTAAGCTCAATCATATATACACACACATATTTGGTTTTTTTATATATAGTTATATATATACACAAGTTTTAGTTTATGAATTTAACAATCATTATATACATATTTCATTAAGTCTATAAAATCATTTCATAGTGTTTCAAAACATTGTTTATGTCAAAACATCAAATTTTATGTATATCATATTTTCATGTTTTGGACACACTTGCCAAATACATGAGTTTTCATAAATGGGAAACTCAATTTGAGAAATTATTTTTCTAACATGTTCAATTTCATGTTTATAAATGTTTCTCAAAGTTTTATCAATTTTAGAATTAATTTGTTATGTTTATTTGAATTTACAAATTCAAGTTTTTAATAAGCTCATGTTCGTGCATGTTTTTGTAAAACTGATGCGTTTTCACAATTGGGAAATGCGATTTGAAAATTTTATTCATTTACATGTTTATCATCATATATATAAATATTTTCCCAAGTTTTACTAATTTTTGAGTTGTTTTGTTATTTTTAATTGAATTTACAAAATTGAGTTTTCTGCAGTTTTTTTAGAAACTATATATCTGTGTTAAAACATTTATTTCTCTCAATTGGGAAGAGATAATTAAGAAATTCTTTCTCTAACATGTTTATCTACATGTCTAGAACCCTTTCTCAAAAGTTCATTATTTTTGGAGTTGATTTACTACTTTTATTTGATTTTACAAAATCAGATATACAAAATTTCAGAATCTGTCAAAATCAGAAACTGTCCGTGAACAGTGCTGTCGACCGCTACAGTCGACCATGCTATAGTATTGTCGATCGCCACGATCGATCATCTGTAGTCCAGAGAGAAGTTTTACATTTTTATTTCTCATGGTCGACCGCCACGGTCGACCCCTGAAGTTACCGTTGCACAGTAAGAGTAACTTGCTGATTTTTGTTTTTTAGTGGGTTTTGGGTTGTTTTCTTCTACCCTGTATATAACCCCTTGCCATAACTATTTTCAACAACTTGAGAAAGTTTTAAACAAGTTTAAGAGGGTTTTAAAATTTGTTTAGTGTGTTTTAAAAGAGTTTGGTTTGTGAAGATTGTTTCACAAGTGGATGAGATCATCTACATTCCTTGAGCTTTATTTTAATCCATCTCTCCATCTTGTTTTTTAGAGAAGAATTCCTAAACTCAATACTAGCTTTATATTAATTCTTTGTTGTTTATCATTTTCATTAAGCTTGGGTTTACATTGAGTTTATGATTGATTTTCTCATTGCTTACACACACAACCATTGAGCTTATTGTATTTGCATACATTGTATAATTGGATTGTGGAGAGTTGTAACAATTAAGAGTGAGCTTAATTGAGTTCTCATCTATTGTAGAGAACAACTATTATTGTATTCGTGCTTAATTGTGAGATTCACTTTGTAATACACTTGTACACCGAGAGAAGTGTGTGGTGTGAGTCGGGGATCGTCCCAAGAGGAGTGAGGTAGGTAACATACCTGGAGAGAGGTTGTAATTCCTAACACTTGAGGGAGACACGTCTATGACCAACACTTGAGAGGGTGTAGAGTGGGATTACAAGAGTGTTGATTGTAAAGTTCTCGGTTAGCTAGAAAACCGAGTGTGAGGTGTAAACGTTATTCGGGTGTACGTAGAAAGCCCGGTTGTGATAGTGGATTTCTCCCCGGGAATGGGAAGCAGAGACGTAGGACGGAAGGTCCGAACACCGTGATCATATTATGTGTTTGTATTGTTTATTTACACTATCACTCTTATCTTGTTTATGTTTATTTCACCCTTGTGTTAATTTATATATCCTTGTATATATTTTTATCATATAAGATATATCATTGTTCATATTGCATATCCTAGCTTACATATCTTATTGTATTTCATACTTGCTAGGATAACTTGTTAGTTAGCTTTAATAGGCTTAAAATCGGATTAGATTAGCATAAGACCTAATCACCCCCCTCTAGGGTCTAACAATTGGTATCAAAGCTTGGTGCTCTTTGATTTAAGGTCTAATCACCTTGAGTTAAAGATCCAAGTTATCGTTTTGTGCTAATCTAGCTTTGATTGCATTTGTCTTGCTTGCACATATATATATATATATTTATCATGGACATAAACTGTGCACCTTTGTTAGGTTATGAATCAAATATTGCTCCTAAATTCATTAATTTTTCCTATGCACAATGGGATTCTAGATTAAACTATTTGTGCAATCTAAAAATATTAATTTATGGGGAGTTATTGATAATGCTTATATTGTACCCACTATGGAGAAATCTAAGTTGAGTAAAAATGATAAAAGATTATTTACCATGAACAAGATTGTGTTAGAATATATGTTTAATGCACTTGATTCTTCTATTTCTAACAAGCTTGCTCATTTTGATAGTGCTTACAAATTATGGATATTCATAGAAGCACATCATGGTAACTTGGAGGAGATCTAAAGGATTCCGACGGATTCTTCCTCAAGTAATATTGGAGCTTCATCATGCACACGGCCACAAGGTGATAGCCCAAGTGTGGTATGCGGTTTCGAACCCGGTAATGATTTATCTAGTGATGAACTTGCTTGTGCTAGTGAAAAATTATTGCATGCCTATAAAAAATTGTATAAAGATTTTGTTGATTTAGAAAGCAAGCATGTTGCATTAAAATCCGATCATGAGAAGTTAGCTTCCAAATTTGATATCATTACTCAAGAAAATGATGCTCTTAAAGTAAACAATGATATGTTAAATTTAAAAAATAATAATTTGAAATTGGATATTACTAACTTGACTCATGACAAAAATAATATCATGTTAGAAGTTGAGAACATAAAAAATGATACTGCTTTTTTTATAAATGACTATTTATGTTCTACTTCTAATAAAAGTGCATATGTGCCTAATAATGAAGATTTGAATCTAGTGAATAAACGTATTTCATCTTTAGATTCAACTTTGAGAGTATGCATTAATAACCATAAGAAGCTTATGAATATGTGTGCCAAATCTAGTGCAAATAAGTCATCATCCACTCATTATGCACACATATATAGCAAAGTTTACAAGTGCTCTATTTGCGACCGTAAAGGCCATATAGCTAAATTTTGCTATGATGCACACAAACATAAAAATGTTAATGCACCTTATGCATCTCATCAAGTTTCTTCATCACATGTACATACACATGCACCCATTGTTCATCATAAGCATTCTCATGTGTATAGATGTGATCATTGTGATCATTTTGGTCATTTGGCCAAGTATTGTTTTGATTTGAAAAAGAAATCTCATTTGCCAAATACTTCTAGTAGACCACATGCTTTTAAATGTGATATTTGTGGTAGGTTTGGATATCTTGCTAAATTTTGTTTTGATATGCAAAATACTTCTAAGGTGCAATATGTTCCAAATAGACCATTGTTTAAGAATGATTCTCATTTGCAAAATATTTCTAAAAGATAATCTTTATTTGCAAATGATTCCCGTGCACAAGCTAATGGTCCACAAAAACAAATGGATCTCTTTCATTGCACAACTTGTAAGCAAAAGGGTTATTTGAGTGATTATTGCTTTGACCGTGTTAGTGCATCATGTTGGACCCTAGAGGGGGGTGATTAGGGTCAAGAGGCTATAATTATACAATAAAATTAAGACAAGCAAACCACAGTATTCTAATGCAATCAAAATCGAGGAGATAGGGTTAGGAATCGTTATCCTGTGACGCGCGATGTTTTAACAAGGTTCGGTCCGCTGACCTACGTCCCCGCTCCCCACTATCGAGAAGAAATCCACTACACAACCCGGTTTGGAAGCCTGAACTTTGTCTACTCAGCGATCCCCTCACGATCTCACACTACACAGCTGATCTCACTAGATCACACTCCCACACAATTGATCTACACAATATCACACTCTCAAGATAGTAGAAATGGTGTAAGACTCTTTCTTTAAAACGTCCCTATGGCAAAGAGAAAGAGCACACTGAAGTTGGGAAGTGAACACACAAAACTCAGAAAGAACATGTTTGAAAATTTTGCTTAGGAAAAAACAACGTCTCTGGTTTTTGCAAAAGTTGGGACCTCTAAAGAAGAAGAAGAAGAAGAGTTTAAATAGATGAAAACCAGTTGTCTAAACTCAAAACCTAATCCCCTAAAATCAGGAACACAGTCTGTAAACAATCTGAAAGAGATTGTGTACAGACGGCGCAGAAATCGAAAACAAATAGCCGTTTGAAAACACTTGGCGGTCGACCGAAAAAATTCACGGTCGATCGCGATCTAGATCCCAAACTGAGAAAACGAGCAGAGACTTCTTCGATCGACCGGTGCGGTCGACTGTGGGAAGTCTCAAGCTCTCGGTCAACCGCGGCGGTCGACCGATAAACTCTTTGCTGCCCACTGACGAATGAACACAGGTACGGTCGACCGGTGCGGTCGACCGCATACTGATACATTCCAAAAAATTGATATTTGACTCACTTTAATAATTTGTAAAATATTCATTTGACTTCTGAAAATTGTGAAACTTTGTAAAATGTTTTTAATACTAGGAGCAAATTGTTTAGAAAAGAATTTTTACAAATAGGTCCTCATACTTATGAAAAATAGTATTTTATCAAAAACGCTTAAAAACATAAGTATGAAAACGTGTGTGTGATATCCCAATAGCTTCAAGTGAAATCAATAACTCTTTTCCTACATTCTAGCACTAGAGAGAAAAATATAAACTAGCTAATATCCTCACATAGAATGCAATTCTTGAGTCTTGATATACCTTGGGTTGGATGAAGCTTCTATTTGAATTTGTTGTTCTTGAAATAACGTTGCTTCATCACTATGCCTCCTCCTCCTTTGGATATCATCGTTGTAGCGCATATTCCATCCAATCCTCCATTTGTGGTACTAACAAGCTTGATAAATGAGTTCACTACATTTGCACTCAATAAGCCATTAGTACCGATAATGGTGGTTGTAAAACATCATCAAAACATAAGGGCTAACAATCTCCCCCTTTTTGATGATGACAGCCAACCATTATATAAGAGTAAAAATAAATATAGCTTATAGATAGGTGCTCCCCCTATCTATGAGCTCCCCTCAAGTATGTGCAACAAATGAGGAGATTTCTCTCCCCTTTGTCGCCATAAAAAATGGGGTGAAATGCAAAATGCAACTAAACAAGCAAGCAATTTAGAACTTTCACATATTGCATAAGCCCAAGCCATTTCTTATGCGACAAAAATCATCCTCTCCAAGAGGCTTAGTAAATATATCCGCTAATTGAGATTTTGTGTCAACAAACACTAGCGATACATCTAGACGCTCTACATGATCGCGTAAGAAATAATGGCGCACATCAATATGCTTGGTTCTAGAATGTAAAACTGAATTTTTGGAAATATTTATAACACTAGTGTTATCACAAAAGATTTTTATATTTTGAAAATTCAAATCATAGTCAACTAAGCTTTGTTTCATCCATAAAACTTGAGCACAACATAAGCCGGCGGCAATGTATTCCGCTTCCGTAGTGGACAATGCTACATAATTTTGTTTCTTGGAAGCCCAAGAAACAAGTGAATTTCCTAAGAATTGGCATGTTCCACTCGTACTCTTGCGATCTACCTTACATCCGGCAAAGTCGGCATCACAAAAACCATATAAATCAAAAGAGGTGTTTTTTGGATAAAATAAACCAAGATTAAAAGTTCCATTAACATACTTAATGATCCTTTTTAACCGCAATTACATGAGATGCTTTAGGAGATGCTTGAAAACGTGCACATGCACACACACTAAACATGATATCGGGTCTACTAGCGGTGAGATAAAGAAGACTACCTATCATACCTCGATATAGTTTTTGGTCCACGTCCTCACCACTTTCATCTGCGTCAAGCTTAATACTTGTACTCATTGGAGTAGGCGCATGCTTAGAATTCTCCAAGTTGAATTTCTTCACCAATTCCTTAGCATACTTGCTTTGAAAAATGAATATCCCATCCTTAGTTTTCTTGACTTGGAGCCCGAGAAAGAATGTAAGCTCTCCCATCATACTCATCTCAAAATGATCATGCATAACTTTAGAAAATTCCTTGCACAAAGATTCATTAGTAGCACCGAAAATGATATCATCAACATATATTTGAACTAAAATGAAATAATTTTTCTTTTTTCTCACAAAAAGAGTGTTATCAATTGTTCCTTTTGAAAAACCATTTTCAACAAGAAAACTAGAGAGGCGAGCATACCAAGCTCTAGTAGCTTGTTTCAACCCATATAAAGTTTTTTGAATCCGGTAAACATGATTAGGAAAAGCATGATCTATGAAACCGGGGGATTGCTCAACATATACTTCCTCTTCTATAAAACCATTTAAAAAAACACTTTTAACATCCATTTGAAACAATTTAAAATTTTTAAAACTAGCAAATGCCAAAAACATCCTAATAGATTCCAACCTTGCAACCGGTGCAAAGGTTTCATCATTGACTATGCCCTCCTCTTGATTGTATCCTTGGGCAACCAAACGAGCTTTATTTCTAGTAACAATGCTATGTTCATCAAGTTTGTTTCTAAAAAACCATTTAGTACCATTTACACTAGCATTGTTAGGTCTATGTACTAATTTCCAAATATCATTTCTTTTAAAATTATTTAGTTCTTCATGCATAGCCAAAACCCAAAATTCATCATTTAAAGCATCATTAATCTTTTTAAGCTCTAGTTGAGATAAAAAAGCAACATTACCACACTCACTCAAAGCTTTTGAGCGAGTAACAACTCCTTGTGAATGGCTCCCAATAATTTGTTTCTTTGGATGGTTTGATGCGAATTTCCAAGCTTTAGGAAGTTCAACTTGTTCATGAGCATTGGAGCTATCCACATCCTTTTGAGCTTCTATAGAGGGAGTATCATTGATTTGTAAAAAGTCCAATCCTCCCTCAACATCATCATCATCATCTTTCCTAGGTAAAACAACTTGAGAACCAGCATTAGTCTCATCAAAAGTAACGTTTATAGATTCTTCAACAACGAGACTTCGTTTATTGAAGACCCTATAAGCCTTACTTCGAGGTGTATAACCTAAGAAAATACCAACATCAATTTTGGAATCAAATTTATCATGGAGATCTTTTGTATTTAAAATAAAACATTTGCAACCAAAGATACGAAAATAACCAATAAAAGGATTTTTACCATGAAAAAGTTCATAAGGAGTTTTCTTAAGCTTTGGTCTAATCAAAACACGATTTAAAACATGGCAAGCCGTATTAACGGCTTCTGCCCAAAAATATTTTGGAAAATCAAAAGAATTTAGCATAGTGCGTGCCATCTCTTATATGGTGCGATTTTTCCGTTCAACAACACCATTTTGTTGTGGTGTTCTAGGAGCGAAAAACATATGAGTTATACCATGATGAGCACAAAATTCATAAAAAAAATCATTTTGAAATTCACCTCCATGATCACTTCTTATTTTAACAACTTTCAAATCCTTTTCATTTTCAATTCTTTTAACATGATTAGAAAATTTTTCAAAACAATCATTTTTGTTTGCTAGAAATATTGTCCATGTAAAACGAGAAAAATCATAAATAATCACAAAAACATAGTGTTTCCCTCCAAGAGAGGTAACACGCATAGGACCAAACAAATTAAGATGAAATAATTGCAAAGGTTTAGAAGTCGATACCTCATTGATGGATTTGAAAGAAGATTTTGTTTGTTTACCTTTGGCACAATCCTCACATATGGTATCTTTGATGAAGTGCAAGCTAGGTAACCCTTTTACAAGATTTCTTTTAGACAATTTTGATATCAATTCCATATTTGCATGTCCAAGTCTCTTATGCTAAATCCAAGGGTTTTCATCAATTGCCGCAATGCACTTCACATCTTGAGTCACTAATTCATTCATCTTAAAAATCTACACATTAGATTTGCGATTAGCAACAAAAATGATTTTTTCATTCATACTAATAATGCATTTATCCGGTTTAAAGGAAATATCAAAACCTTTATCACTCAATTGGCTAATGCTAAGAAGATTATGATTCAAACCATTTATCAAATAAACATCTTCTATAACGGGTGAAGATTTCTTACCAATAGAACCAACACCAATGATTTTGCCTTTCTCACCACCACCGAAGGAGATGCTACCTCATTCAATCCTTGATAGGGTTGCAAATAACTCTTTGTTACCCGTCATATGATGTGAGCAACCACTATCAAGGTACCACATCTCCTTACGTCGTTGCTGTGATGTTCCCTACAAGAGATGAAGATGAAGATGTAATAACTTTAGGTACCCAAGTCTTGGATCCTTGGTGGTTAGTAGTCTTGGTACTTTTGGGTACCCATATCAATCCATAAAAATCATGGTTGTTTTTAATCCTACAATGAGTAGAAATGTGTCCATGTTTCATACAATATGTGCACACAAAGTTTCTCTTGTGTGTATGAGCATGAAATCTATGAAATCTATTTCTACCATGATGATTATAATTATCATAAGCATGAGTGGGTCTAGTCCTACCACTCTTAAGTTCTAGTCTTTCAATCTTTGATCTTAATTGCTTATTCTCAAAATCGAGATCTCCTAGCAATTCATCTTTTAGTGCAAGAGACGTTGTTAGTTGTTCTAGCTTAATATCACAAGACGCATGCAACTTTTTAAATGAAGAGTATTCTTTTGACATTCTCTTAAATTCAAAGTTCAATTCTTCTAGAGCTGTAGCTATGTCACATTACATGTAGAAAGATTCACTTTCGGTCTCGGATATTACCTCTTGTTCATGGGCCATGAAACAAATGTTGGGATCATGAAGAGAAAGTTTGGCTTCTTTTTCATTGCTATCCGAATCACTTGGTTCGGATTCTTCCCATCCGGCATACATAGCCTTCTTCTTCTTGTACTTCATGTACTTCTCCTTGAGCTTGGGGCAATCCTTAGCGATGTGGCCCGGTTCATTGCATTCGAAATATTTTCCTACACGTGAAGAAAATTTGTTGTTAGATCGGGGGTTAAATTTCTTATTCATTTTTATGAGTCTAGAGATTCTTCTAGAGAGATGAGCCACTTCTCTAGAAAAATCCACTTCACTATCCGATGACGGAGAGGAGTAATCACTAGCTCCTTTGAGAGCTATGGTCTTCAATTTTGGTGATGGCTCCTTAACTTCTCGTGAGGGCACTTCCTCCTTCTCCTTCCCCTTAAGCTTCTTCTCATGGACCTTGAGCTTTCTGATGAGGTCATCGAGGGGTAAAGTGGTAACGTCATGAGCTTCTTCTATCGCCGTCGCCTTGGGTTCCCACATCGGAGTCAATGAACGAAGAATCTTATAGTTCATCTCTTGAATAGTTAATTTCTTGTCAAGACCATGCAATTTATTGATAATGCTAGTGAAGCGAGAAAACATAGCATCAATTGATTCATTTGGAAGCATTTGAAATAACTCATATTCATGCATAAGTCCACTAATCTTGAATTCCTTAACTTGGGGGGTTCCTTCGTGTGTGATACATAATTTCACCCATATTTCGTATGCAGTTGCACACGTGGAAACCCTATTATACTCGTTGGGGGAAAGACCACAAATTAAGGCATTCATAGCCTTAGCATTAAGATTGGCTTGGTGCCTTTCTCCATCGGTCATGTTCCCGACTTTGGACTTCTCTACATACTTCTTCTTTATGAGCTCTAAGATGTCAAGGTCAATACAACAAAGATAAATCCTCATCCTAGCCTTCCAATAAACAAAATTACTACCGGTAAAAAGTGGTGGTCTAGTGGTGGATTGTCCTTCTAACATATGCACATTCATTGAAGCCTCCATAAGATCTTTTCTCTAAGGTGATTAAACCAAAAACTAATATAGAGACCAAGCTCTTATACTAATTGTTGGACCCCTTAGGGTCAAGAGGCTATAATTATGCAATAAAATTAAGACAGACAAACCACAGTATTCTAATGTAATCAAAATAGAGGAGATAGGGTTAAGAATCGTTATCCTGTGACGCACGATGTGTTAACGAGGTTCGGTCCGCTGACCTACGTCCCCGCTCCCTACTCTCGAGGAGAAATGCACTACACAACCTGGTTTGGAAGCCAGAACTTCGTCTACACATCGATCCCCTCACGATCTCTCACTACACAGCTGATCTCACTAGATCACACTCCCACACAATTGATCTACACAAGATCACACTCTCAAGATAGTAGAAATGGTGTAAGATTCTCTCTTTACAACGTCCCTATGGCAAAGAGAAAGTGCACACTGAAGCTGGGACGTGAACACACAAAACTCAGAAAGAACAGGTTTGAAAATTTTGCTCAGGAAAAAATAACGTCTCTGGTTTTTGCAAAAGCTGGGACCTCTGAAGAAGAAGAAGAAGAAGAAGAGTCTAAATAGGTGAAACCCAGCTGTCTAAACTCAAAACCTAATCCCCTAAAATCAGGAACACAATCTGTAAACAATCTAAAAGAGATTGTGTACAGACGGCGCAGAAATCGAAAACAAATAGCCGTTTGAAAACACTTGGCGATCGACCGAAAAAATTCGCGGTCGACCGCGATCCAGATCCCAAACTGAGAAAACGAGCAGAGACTTCTTCGGTCGATCGGTGCGGTCGACCGTGGGAAGTCTCGAGCTCTCGGTCGACCGCGGCGGTCGACCGACAAACTCTCTGTTGCCCACTAACGAATGAACACAGGTGCGGTCGACCGGTACGGTCAACCGCATACTGATACATTCCAAAAAATTTATATTTGACACACTTTAACAATTTGTAAAATATTTATTTGACTTCTGAAAATTATGAATCTTTGTAAAATGTTTTTAATACTAGAAGCAAATTGTTTAGAAAAGAAATTTTGCAAATAGGTCCTCATACTTGTGAAAAATAGTATTTTATGAAAAACGCTTAAAAACATAAGTATGAAAACGTGTGTGTGATATCCCAATAGCTTCAAGTGAAATCAATAACTCTTTGCCTACATTCTAGCACTAGAGAGAAAAATAAAAACTAGCTAATATCCTCACATAGAATGCAATTCTTGAGTCTTAATATAGCTTGAGTTGGATGAAGCTTCTATTTGAATTTGTTGTTCTTGAAATAACGTTGCTTCATCACTATGCCTCCTCCTCCTTTGGATATCATCGTTGTAGCGCATATTCCATCCAATCCTCCATTTGTGGCACTAACAAGCTTGATAAATGAGTTCACTATATTTGCACTCAATAAGCCATTAGTACCGATAATGGTGGTTGTAAAATATCATCAAAACATAAGGGCTAACACATCACATGTGCCCAAGATGATTCATAATCCTAGGGCTTTGAGCTTTATTATTAGGGGTCATGTCCCTAAACAATCCGGCACCAAGAAAGCTTGGGTGCCAAAATGATCTTTAAACCAAGAATTTTAGTGTTTTTCTTTTTCTTTTTCTTGGTTTTGAAAATTATACTTTAAATTTTTGAACATGAAAATAATTCTTTTTATTAATTAAATTTTTTTGTTTTCATGATTATTGGTTTTGTTTTGATGAGAGGTTTGTATTTATATAACCCACCGGATTTATTGGGTAGTTATTCCCAAATCTTGTTAACCGGGTACTAAAAGTCCTTATATGCGTCGGAACAAGCTCAAGCGCTTGATATGGTTGCCTCTCTCATTTGTGAAAATCAATAATGATTTGGTTTTATACTCTTAAAGATGATTTTTAGTGTTTAAAATCCATAGTTTATGATTCTTGTATGTTAATTTTGAACAATGAAAATTTTGCTTTGATTTGTTCTTTTGAATTTATTATATAAGCACAAATAGATAATTCAAATTTTAAATATGCTTTATAATATATTCTTTATATGGTTTGATCAAGTTTTATAAAGAAAATTTCCTTTATTGATAAAATATCATTTTGGGTTTAAATCTTGATTTATGATTTCATTAATTGATTTGTTTTCATTTGAAAACTTTTTGCATGATTCTCATGTTCCTTTTCTTTTGATTTCATAAATCTATTTTTTACAATATGTTTTTATAATTGTGTAATGAGACACATCTTTCATAAATGATATATCTATATGTGTCATCTTTATCCTCATATATGTGAGTAATATTTAGCATGTTTTTCATCTATGCTTGCTCACATGTTTTGCCTTGGTCTTTACTTTATATACTCCATATGGCATTTTGATAGGGGGAGCAATCCCTATATATATATTTTGTTATACTCACTCATGCTTATTTATAAGGGGAGCTTTCACTCTCTTTATTCTTTTATTTTTCCCCTTTTTGATGTTGTCAAAAGGGGAGAAATATTGTGAGTATAGCCTTTCTTGTTTATTTGCATGATATATTCTAATTAGTATATTCATTTCCTTTCATGCATATATCCTTTTTGTAAACTATTTGTCATCATCAAAAAGGGGGAGATTGTTGGCCTTCTTGTTTTGATGATATTTAACAAATAATTTACTTCTAATGTTGTTTGTCTAGTGTTTGTATAATTCTATTTATTGTAGACAAACAACATGTTAGAGGATGGATAGAATTGTGCATTCACGATCATAATCAATGGAGGTTGGCAGAATTATGGAGTGAAGCCTATGCAATTCAAATTGAAGATCCAAGTTCTAGCTACATCTGCAAGTGTACCAAGTTGAGCTACATCGAAGATCAATCAAGCTTGGGTATATTTAGTCTAGGTTTTATATTATGTGTGTTAGTACTTTAAGCTCAATCATATATACACACACATATTTGGTTTTTATATATATAGTTATATATATACACAAGTTTTAGTTTATGGATTTAACAATCATTATATACATATTTCATTAAGTCTATAAAATCATTTCATAGAGTTTCAAAACATTGTTTATGTCAAAACATCAAATTTTATGTATATCACATTTTCATGTTTTGGACACACTTGCCAAATACATGAGTTTTCACAAATGGGAAACTCAATTTGGGAAATTCTTTTTCTAACATGTTTAATTTCATGTTTATAAATGTTTCTCAAAGTTTTATCAATTTTGGAATTAATTTGTTATGTTTATTTGAATTTACAAAATCAAGTTTTTAATAAGCTCATATTCGTGCACATGTTCGTGCATGTTTTCGCAAAACTGATGCATTTTCACAATTAGGAAATATGATTTATTGTTTACATGTTTATCATCATATATTCAAATATTTTCCCAATTTTTACTAATTTTGGATTTGTTTTGTTATTTTTAATTGAATTTACAAAACCGAGTTTTCTGTAGTTTTTTTTAGAAACTATATATCTATGTTCAAACATTTATGTCTCTCAACTGGGAAGTGATATTTTAGAAATTATTTCTCTAACATGTTTATCTACATGTCTAGAACCTTTTATCAAAATTTCATGATTTTTGGAGTTGATTTACTATTTTTAATTGATTTTACAAAGTCAGATACACAAAATTCCAGAATCTGTCAAAATCAGAAACTGTCAAAATCAGAAACTGTCCGTGAACAGTGTGGTCGACCACTATAGTCGACCGTGATATAGTACGGTCAACCATGGTCGACCATCTGTAGTCCAGAGAGCAGTTTTATAGTTTTATTTCTCTCGATCGACCGCCACGGTCGACCGTCGAAGTTACCGTTGCACAGTAACAGTAACTTGCTGGTTTATAACTTGTAGTGGGGTTTTAGGGTTTTTTGGGTTGTTTTCTTCTTTCCTATATATACCCCTTTGCCATAACTATTTTCAACAACTTGAGAAAAATTTAAAAAAGTTTAAGAGGGTTTTAAAATTTGTTTCGTGTGTTTTAAAAGAGTTTGGTTTGTGAAGATTGTTTCACAAATGGAGGAGATCATCTACATTCCTTGAGCTTCATTTTAATCCATCTCTCCATCTTATTTTTCAGAGAAGAATTCCTAAACTCAATACTAGCTTTATATTAATTATTTGTTGTTTATCATTTTCATTAAGCTAGGGTTTACATTGAGTTTATGATTGATTTTCTCATTGCTTACACACACAACTATTGAGCTTATTGTATTTGCATACATTGTATAATTGGATTGTGAGGAGTTGTAACAATTGAGAGTGAGATTAATTGAGTTCTCATCTATTGTAGAGAACAACTATTGTTGTATTCGTGTTTAATTGTGAGATTCACTTTGTAATATACTTGTACACCGAGAGAACTGTGTGGTGTGAGTCGGGGATCGTCCCAAGAGGAGTGGGGTAGGTAACATACCTGGAGAGAGGTTGTAATTCCTAACACTTGAGGGAGACATGTCTGTGACCAACACTTGAGAGGGTGTAGAGTGGGATTACAAGAGTGTTGATTGTAAAGTTCTCGGTTAGCTAGAAAACCGAGTGTGAGGTGTAAACGTTATTCGGGTGTACGTAGAAAGCCCGGTTGTGATAGTGGATTTCTCCCCGGGAGTGAGGAACGGAGACGTAGGACAAAAGGTCCGAACTCCGTGATCATATTATGTGTTTGCATTGTTTATTTACACTATCAATCCTATCTTGTTTATGTTTATTTCACCCTTGTGTTAGTTTATATATCCTTGCATATATTTTTATCATATAGGATATATCTCATTGTTCATATTGCTTATCCTAGCTCACATATCTTGTTGTATTTCATACTTGCTAGGATAACTTGTTAATTAGCTTTAATTGGCATAAAATCGGATTAGATTAGCATAAGACCGTAATCACCCCCCTCTTGGGTCTAACAATATGTTGCAATGAGACCGCAATAGACTACACTCCATGTACATCATTATTGAGTGGGTTAGTTGGCATTCCGTCATGAGACCGTGGGAGACTACACTCAGGGTGTGTTAGTTGATATAATGTAATGAGACAGTGGTAGACTTCACCCTTGTGCATCACTTGTTTCATATAGTGCATTGTACATATTTCATTCATGCTCCCATATTAGTTACCCGAGAGTAGGGTATAATACTGAGATTGGCACATATAGCATATTTTCTATGCGAGATGATTTTATTGAATTATTTTATTAGTAACTATGCTAACTACCCGAGGTTAGTGTGAGGATTTAACATTACTTATATTGTTGAGGTTTGGAGTTATATTTCTTTTATTTACTATTTCATTCCTAGGACTCTGGAGTTGGGATTTAGCTATTCACAATTTGAGACATAGTATATACATAAGGGTTTCCTTGTTTGGATTATTTCGCTCAACGTACTTATTCTCGTATTGTGGATTTCTAGATCTTAATCTCCTTTTAGTTCATGGTAGATGGTTTTATATTTATATGTACTAACTTAATTTCATATATACTCCTAACCCCCTCCCACTGGGAGTAGTGGAGATGATCTTCCTAGCGCTTTGAGGCTCATTGTTTCCCTTCTTTTCAGGCAGCGAGTCAGGCGTACGGAGAGTCACAGGTTTATGGAGTTTTGGCTTAGTCTCCATATTTATTTACATTAGTAGTTATTTATGTTCCACGGTAGTTTATTATTTATTTTCAAATATTTAGAGTTGTATTACATTTTTAGAAAGACAGAGTGCCTTAGTAGCATTTCGATTGACTCTATGTATTAAGACATTTTATATTTGTTCCACTGTCAATTGTATCTCATTTATTTTAGTTGGGAACATGATTATTGACTATTTCAAGATATCTCTTCTTTATATATCATGTTCATTACATTATTACCTTTATTTGCCTATTTTGTACCTACACCTATTATTTGATTCCATTAGAGAGATATTACTATGATGACGAAATGTGTTATTGCACAGTGTAGGTGCATGACAAGTTTGACATCCTTAGGTTCACCTTAGACTGCAGCCTTGTGTAAAACCAGGGGCATCACACTTTACCAACCTTAACAAAGCTTGTCCCAAAGACAGCTACCCTCTACCTCGAATCAATCAGTTGGTTGAAGAGAGTGCGGGACATGAGCTGTGCAGCTTCATGGACGTCTTCTCCGGCTACAACCAAATCTTCCTGGCAGAGCATGATCAGGAGAAGACCTCCTTCATCACTGACTTGGGGACATACTGTTACATGATGATGTCGTTTGGTCTAAAGAACGTTTGGGCTACATATCAGAGGCTTGTCAGCAAGGTCTTCAAGCACTAGATAGGCTACAATCTAGAAGCTTATGTGGACAACTTGCTAGTGAAGTCGAAGAAAGCGTTGGTCCACATATAAGACCCGGACGAGATCTTCTCTACTCTCCGACCTTACCAAATGAGGCTCAATCCTGTGAAGTGTGCCTTTGGGGTACAATTGGGAAAATTTCTAGGGTTCATGATCACCTAGAGAGGCATAGAGATCAACCCCAAGAAAATTGTCACCAAAGAGTGACTGCCCGAGCCACATACCCTGAAGGATATCCAGAAGCTGAATGGGAAGATAGCGCCACTGGGTCGATTCCTCTCCAAATTTGCCAAGAGGAGCCTCTCATTCTTCAAAACTCTAAGGGGAAGCAAGAACCAAAATGAGAGCTTAACATGGATGGCTGAATGCAGTGTAGCTTTTTAGGATCTCAAAGCCTACTTGAGTACCAAGCTGCTGCTAAGCTAACCCATAGGTGGAGAGACATTGTATCTATACATGGCTCTCTCCTTCAAAGCTGTCAACTCTATCCTGGTTCGAGAAGAGGAGAACATTCAGAAGCCCGTCTACTATGTGAGCTGAATCCTCAAAGCGAGCGAGCTCAACTACACCCTCATAGAGAAGGCTGTATTCGCTCTCATCACCGCTATGAGGATACTATGTCCTTACTTTTAGGCTCATGTCATAATTGTGCAGACAAATCTACCTTTGAAGAAAGCGCTAGGAAGCCCCATAACCTTTGGGATAATAGTTCATGGGCAGTCAAACTCAGCGAACATGATGTGTAATTCGATCCTTGGATGACTATTAAATCTCAAGCCTTGGCCGACTTCCTGATTGAGTCAACCTCGTCAGACGAAGAACCAGACGCACCTTTGCCGTAAATTCAGCCAGCACCTCTCGCACCTCCAATAGTCCTAGCCTCTGATCCACAGATCTGTCGTACTCTAGAACATGATTCACCTGAATTGACCTCATGGTGGTTGTTGAAAGTGGACAGGTCATCCGAAGAAGCCAGTAGTGGAGCGGGAGTGGTCCTGTGAAGCCCCGATGGGTTGATGCATGAGCAATCCATTTCTTTTGTTTTTTCGGCCTCAATCAATAAAGTCGAATATGAAGCTCTTCTTGCGGGCCTCTGTGCAACACAAGCACTAAAGGAAGATCGTCTATACATCTTGGCCGACTCATAGTTGGTCGTCCATCAGGTGAATGGATGATATGTAGCTAAAGATCCGAGGATGGCCTTATATCCTAAAGCGTCTAAGGAGCTTTTGACCAGTTTCTTGGATTTCAAGATAGCTCAAGTCCCCCGCGATCTAAATGTCAATGTAGAACCCCAAAAATTTTATATGAATATATGTGAATTATTAGTAAATAAATAATTCTTTTATGATAAATAGCTTGAGGTCATTCATGTACATGAAAACAAGTTATTTGAGATGATATGAGAGTATGGGTGTAGAGTGTTGTGTGAAGGTTTTGCAAATAAGCAAAACATGCACAAAAACTAGAATTTTCCAGATCAGTCGACTGATATGTATCAGTCGACTGATCCGCTGATTTCTAGTTTTTCCAGGTTTCGGGTCTGTTTTGTTTTAGTTCGGGTTTAGCTGTTCATATATATTCTCCTTCACCCAAAATCACCCCTCTCATCTTCAGATCTGAGAAAACCCTAGCCCCCTCTCCCCTATCTTAAACCCTAGTTTTGTTATTGGTGATTTGGGGGAGAACTTGGAGGATTTTCGTCGAAATCTTCACATTGTAGCGAAGGGGAACCACTCTCTCTCAGATCCAGGAGTTGTTCATCACCCCAAAGGAGAGTAACATCTCGCCCAATCTTGTCTTATTTTTCTAAATATTTTCAAATGGTTTTCATGAGTTTTGATGAGCCAAAAATGATATTTTTGTACAAAGGATTGATTTTTATAGCATATAGAGGGAAGATATGTTATTTCAGAATGTTAAAAACCCACCAATGTTTTGTGAATCGAAGATCTAGATCTAAAATATTTTTATAAGAGATTTAACATGAGTTTTATTTTAAAAATGTTTTAAAACATAAATACACATGTTTAGGGTTTTGTTTATGTATTTGTACATGAAAGTTATGTTTCAGTTTAGTTCATACATGTTAAAATCAGTATTTTTCATGCTTGGGATTGATGGGGATGAGTTTAGAGAAATTTTTGGGTGAATAACAACCTGTGCAGAGTTTCTGCAGTCCATCGGTCGACTGATCAGTCGACCGACGGGCTAAAATTTTAGTCATCAGTCGACTGATCAGTCGACTGACGGATTGATTGTGTTCTCTCAGTTCCTCAGTCGACAGATCAGTCGACTGGTGAGCTGAGGCTGTGTTGCCTGAGCTTTTCGGTCAACATATGAGTCAACTGATGTCATCAGTCGACACATCAGTCGACCGATAAGAAGTTTTACAGATTCTTGATCTGTTTGAGTTGCTTTTCGAGGTCGCCTCAATGCTCTGACACTAGTTTACAAATGTTATTAATTTGTCTGAACATGTGAGTTGACTTTTGACACAAGTTTAGACATGTACACCGAGACGCGTGTGAGTTTAGAATATGTATATCTTTCCGCATATACTTTTCACTGTTGCACAGTCCTTGTGTTGGACTATAATCCATTTCAGTCCACGTATTGGACTATAATCCATTTCAGTCCTCGTGTTAGACATTTGCCACTTATTCCATGCGTTTGAAAACCACGGTATCTAGTTCCTATATCGGACATATTTCTTAACCCTGTATAAGACTTTCTCACAGGAGTTTATGACATGACACTTATGTAGATTATGACATGATAACATGATACTCATGTAGGCTATGACATGGCACTGTATTTATGCTCTGAGATTAGTTGTATTTCTTTTATTATTGTTTCTGTACTAGAACCTCGGGTTTGGTGTTTAGGGATTTATAATTTGAGATACAAGGTATATACATGAGGGTTTCCTTGTTTGGATTATTTCGCTCGACGTACCTATGCTCGTGTTGTAAATTTCTAAATACTAAAATCCTCTTTAGTAAGATGAATGATTTTAGATCTATTATGTATTATCTGTATTTTCTTATACAACGAGCCTTGTTCCCTTGGGGTTGGTTGTGATACTGCTCGCTAGCGCTTTGACGCTCGTTGTCCCTCCCCCTTTCAGGTAACGAGCCAGGAGCCCGGAGAGTTGCAGGTTGATGGCGACACACTTTAGTGTTCAACTGTCTATTTTAGCTATGTTTTATTTTGGAGCTCCACTGTAGTTTTGTTTGACATTAGAGGACTATTCTCTAGATGTTGTAAAGGTTGTATGCCTTATTTCCTTTACCCAGACATTTTGTATTTGAGGCTTGTTGAGAACTCTAGTTTATCTACTTCAGCCACTGACTATGTATTTCTGTATGTTAGATGATGAGATATCTATGTAGTAGTTATCATTTCATCAGTTATCACTTGTATTATCTTTTACTTGCTTTTTTACCTACACCTGTTGTTGACTCTACTAGAGAGATGTTAATTATGATGGTGAAACATGTTATTGCACGGTGTGGTGCATGGCAGGTTTGACATTCTTGCTTTCACCTTAGACTGCAGCCTCGTGTGAACCCAGGGGCGTCACAGTCAGGGCAGATGCCCTCTCCATGCTCAAGTCAAAAAACTCGAGAATCAGTTTAGGGCCTATCTACACCAACACCCTCGAGCATCCCAGCATCTCTAAGTCACCAGAAACCATCATGAAGACCAGGACACCTATCATGCCCTGTTGGTTAGATCTTATTAATCTATATCTAACACAAGATACCTTGCGTGAAGATCCTATAGAAGCCAGGATTCTCCAAAAGAACTCTCGCCACAATCTCATGACTGATGGACAGCTCTATTGGATGTCCTACTCGAACAGCGATATAGGACCCTATCTGTGGTGACTTCAGCCATCAGAGGCCAACTTTGTCCTCAGGGAGATTCATGATGGCACATGTAGAAACCATCTAATGGCCCGAACTCTCACGCAGAAATTCATCCACCAAGGATACTACTAGCTCACCATATTGGCTGCGTCAAAGTGACTCATCTCCCAGTAAAAGAAGTGCCAGTTTTACTCGTCCATCCCGCGAGTAGTGGCTACTGAGCTAACTACCATCTTGAGTCCCATACCATTTTCTCAATGGGGGCTAGATTTGCTAGGTCCTCTCCCCTAGCTTCCGGACAGAGAAAGTTTCTAATTGTGGCGATCGACCACTTCACCAAATGGATCAAAGCCGTACCACTGGCCAAGATTAGTGAGAGTAACGTCATAAGTTTTGTATGGAAGTCCATCGTCTGTCGCTTCGGTGTTCCTTGGTCCTTTATGACTGACAATGACACTCAGTTCGATAGTAGAGGTTTCCGTAGCTTTTGTGAGGAATACAACCTTCACCTCAAGTTCTCCTCAGCCGCCCAACCCAAATCAAACGGACTTTCAGAGGCTGCCAACAAGTGAATCCTCCAAGCATTAAAGAAGAAGGTGGACGCCGCAATAGGGAACTGGGTTGAAAAGTTGTCTAGTATCCTCTAATCATATTGCACAACCCGCAAGAACTAAACCGAGGAGACTCAATTCAAGCTAGCTTACGGCGCCGAGGCAGTCACTCTAGTCGAAGTCGGCATGCTAACCATCTGACTACAACACTTTGATTAGGATTTGAACTTAGAAGGACTTAAGATTAGGCTTTATCTCCTAGATGAGACCCGAGAGAAAGCACTCTGAACCCAGGTCACAAATCAGCAACAAATTGCCCGCTACTACAACAGCAAGATCCGACCAAGGATATTCAACGCTGGCGGCCTCATCCTCTACAATGCTATTTTTGGCAAAGACACCCAGAGAGGAAAGCTAGCTCCTAACTGGAGAAGCTCGTGCACAGTCCTAGAAGAGCTGTGAGTAGGCACTTATTGACTAAGTGCCCCAGACGGGAGAATTCTACAACATCCCTGGAATGTTGAGCACTTGAGGCGATATTTTTAATAATTCTATAAAAATTTTATTCAATATTAATGGAATTATTATTGAAACTCACTTGAACCTTGTTTCGCACTCCTGTAGTGCCAAATCTATGTAGGGACTCTAAGCTCTTGGTATCTTTTTAGGGTAAACCCCAAGGCACAATCACCATATGGTCGACTCCTACAGTTGCCACTCGACCATTATGGCTGGGCCAAAAGACCCAGGCATCTATGTAAATCCTGGGCACCTAATCTCAAGGTTGGCCATTTGACAAAGCCTTAGTTTTATCCTGGGCATACAACCTCAGGGTTGTTAATTTGCCAAAGTTCTAGGTATCCTAGGCACTCAACCTTAGGGTTGTCCAATTACCGAAATAGCTAGGTGTCCACGTAAGTCCTGGGCACCCAACCTCAGGGTTGTTATTTTGCTAAAAACAGAGGCATCTATGTAAGTCCTAAGCATCTAACCTTAGGGTTGTCTAATTGCCAAAAGACCTAGGCATCCACGTATGTCCTGGGCACCTAACCTTAGGGTTGTCATTTTGCCAAAGACCCAGCCATTTACGTAAGTCTTGAGCACCTAACCTCAGGGTTATCATTTTGCTAATGACCGAGATATCTACGTAAGTCCTGAGCACTCAACCTCAGGGTTATCATTTTCCCAAAGACCTAGGAGCCACGTAAGTCCTGAGCACCTAACCTTAGTGTTGTCATTTTGCCAAAGACCTAAGCAATACGTAAGTCCTGGGCACCTAACCTCAGGATAGTCATTTTGCCAAAGACCTAGGTGCTACGTAAGTCCTAGGAACCTAACCTCAGGGTTGTCTCATTGCCAAAAAGACCTTGGCACCCTTATTAAGTACAAGGCATGTGCGCTAAGCCCTTGATGTCATCATGAGTAAACCCATACCATGGAGTTCAACCGTTCGATCGTCGTTGGAATAAATAGTTAAGCACTTCAACTTGCTAGTATTTTTTGATAAAAGACTCAGACATCTCACAAGCAGAAGGTGCAAAATGAGTCAGTTGTCTCGACCCTTCAACACTTGGGTCGTCATAATACGACCGACTCACAACAATCAACACTTGTTCTTTCAAATCAGAACAAAGCTACAAGTAAACAAAGAAAGAACAAGGAATAATTGAAGGCAGACTCAAGAATGAAAGCAAAGTCAATCTGGTAGACTCTAGAATGAGAGCAAAGTCAATCTTTATTCCAAAACATCATTACAAGCTTCATTACATAATCCATGTCTATATTTATAAAAATGCATGTCGATATTTACAAAACAAGAAAAAGAAAAAGATATAAGTCATCAGATCTCTCGGCCAAGTTCGGGAGTAGGGCTTAGGGGTCCTCAGCAAGGGCTGCAGAGTCAGCAGGAGGGTCTTCTCCGGGATCATTCCCTGACTCGTCATCATCACTGTCATCCAACACTAGGTCTAACCACCTCTGCTCACCTCGATCTCCCTTAGAAGGTTAAGGCAGCAAGAGACTTAGGGAAGATAGAGGTGGTTAGGTGTAGGATGAGAGCCAAGGGGGGAGTAGTGAAGCCAGGTAGTCGGCACTAGCCTTGCAAGCCAAGGCCACCTCTGTTTTACCCAAGAGGCCTTGACGCTAGTCGTCGATCACCTTAGCCCTATACTGCTCTGAGTCCAGGTGAGCAAGCTGATCCTCAAGGTCCTTTACAATTATCGTGGATGCCTGATGAGTCAATCCCTCCTCCTTGAGGTCTCGCCTCAGTTGCTTAACCAAGAGATGACTCGATCGAGCCTCTTCCTCGGTCGTCGCCTTAAGGCACCTCACGAACTCGACCTCTCCCTCCAAAGAAGTGAGGCGGCTGTCCTACTCAGAGAGTCCCTACTACTGATGGCCAATCTCTTCCTTTAGGTAGGCCACCTCTCTTTGAAGCTCCTCGATGGAAGTCGCCTACTTGGCGCTATGGGTTCTGAACCCCCTCAGATGCTTTTCCTTTTCATCTAGCACCCAGCGCCAGGTGGCCTCGTTGCTGCTCAGCTCAACCTCCAAGGTAGCAACCCTATTCTCTGCCTCCTCCCTTGCTGACCACTCCTTGGCGAAGTCCTCCTGCCACTCCAAGGGAGAGTCATGCATGTAGGCGAGTTGGTCAAATAGCTCCGCCTCCACCAATACCGCCTGGACCAAGTCGGCCTTCAGGGCCAAATGCAAGCCGAAGCTTGGCATATCCCGTAAGAACCCCCTTATCCTGCTGGAGGGAAAACTATTGAACAGCTAGGATTAGGGTAGTCCAAGACCCTAAGATCGAGGTTTCTTTGTCGAGAGGCACTGTCACGACGAACCTCTCACCCTCTGGGTGCACACACTTGGGTGAACAGGGGCACGACAAAAATCCAAACAACACAGCCTTCACATTCTCCTAGAACTAAGGGTTAGGCTCTGAGATCTGGTGATAGAAAGGCCACACAAAATTGCCCTCTTCCTCCCCACTGGCCTTGAATACCAAAGGCTTTAAGGGGCACTACTTGCTCTTCAGCCCCACCCGAAGTCCCAACAGGCTCCTTGCCTGGCAGGCGAGATAGATCGGATGTGGGACTCGGGCCGACTACTTCTTCAATAGCTGCTTCAACATCAACAACCACATCCGCCAGGGTCGCCTCCTCTGGCCTAGGAGGGGAAGAGTCGTCGATCACCACCACCTTAGCCTGATAGCTAGCTAAGGCAGTCGGCTGTTGCTCTTTAGCCAACTATTGTACTTCGATCGGGTTAACCTGGACCTGCCCAGTCAACCTACTGGGCCCTTGGTCCTTCTTGGTCTTCACCTTCTTTGTCTTTACCCTCTTCCCTACTAGTTAGGACGCAACCTCAGCGTCTAATGACTTTAAGCCGCTAACCTCCTTAGGGTCGAGATTTCCCCTTAACCTCTTCTAGGGCCTTGAGGCTGAGCCTGACTCCTCGCCCCTCAAATTCCTCTTAGGGCTTTTTGCAAGGGGGAGGGCATGCAAACTCGTCCTCGCTTTGTCAGTCTCAGTGGTGGGGACCATCAAGACGTGTGCCGCTTGGAGAGATGTCATCTCGAAGAGATTGCCCCTCTCTTAAGAACTAATATAGGAGTAGATCTTCTCCAACTGTCGCCTCTCCTCAGTGGTAAGGACACACAGTATTTGTACATTCTTGGTTACTTCAGGCCAATTGGGGTAGGAAAGGATGCCATCAGCACTAAAAACCCACACGAACTACTCCTTCGAGTCTCGGTTTGACTCAGAATGTCTGAAACAAATTTACAACTTCCATTGTAGTGGAATAAGTAATAAGGGTCCCTCCTCATCGACATGATGCTGACCAAATTCCCTAGCAGGCACATGCTCGGAAGGATGCCAACCCAGTGACAGATTATGATGAAGCCCACCAAAACCCCAATTGCATTCAGGGTAAATTGAGAAGCGAAAACCCCCAGAGCAATAGATACATCTCTAATGAAGGGATTGAGAGGTAGCTGAAGCCTAGACTCGAGATGGGCAAGATACAACGGTGCCTTATTTTGGCCATAGCGGTACATCGACTCGTCTCTACTTGGCGCTACAAGTGTAAAGGCTTTAGGGAGATCATAGAGCCCCTAATATTGTTCGAGCTCTCTGGTGCAGACCTTTGAGCTGATTGGCTGGAGAAGAGAAATTCTCTCCTCATTGTGTCTAGTGGTGGAAGTGTGAGAAGCCATGGAAGGTTATTGCAAATAGATTTGGGAAAGTTGAGAGAGACAAGCGCCATTGATTTAGAGCAGGAGTTCATGAAGAAAATCCTTCTTCGCCCCCACTAGGCTCTTTATAGTATTCAAGAGGGACACGTGGATAAATCTAGATGTTTGTCTCATTTTCAAATGAATGGGTGAGATTCACCTTGAAATCTCAAATGTTTCACATGAATATCAAAATGCCGATCCCCTTTACTTTGCACCACTTTGCTCTAAAATCAAAGTGACGCCATAACTCTCTAACAACTAACAGCATCATCATGTCGTTTCAAACAGTGACATTTCACCTGCTCAGTAAAGGCTTCTAGAAACCCACTAAATGATGTTTATTCAGTGAGCAGTCAACCAGACCCTATTTGACCCTCGATAGCCAACTACTAACTTCAAAGAGTATCTCTTAGGCACTCGCCCCAAGAAGCTCAAATGCCAACTAGAAAAAGCACCCGACTTGACTGAATCCAAAGCAAAAAGAGATGAAAATAACAACTGCTTGAGTTTGAGACGTGTTTTCCGACCAAAGGATGAGCACCCTCGAGTCAACCGTCAAGTTCATAGATCTATGATGGTGCTAAGTCTTTTAGAAGACAAATTGTGATTGCACAGCACACAGAAAGCAATTTTGGGTTCAAAAATATTTTTTTATTCATTTATAAGGAATATTTATAAGATACAATATATACACATATATAACAAGAGCAGAGAGACATGAGACTCCTAGGAGAATAAGAGAGGTCCATTCCTGCTCTAGGAGTCAAAGGCATGAAGCTGCTGGGAGCAGCCGACGGAGGAGTCAAGCAATCTCCTCCTTCATCCGAATCTCTCTCTTCCTCATCAAAATAGTTCGTTCAAACAATTGGCCACAATAGGAGGATAGTAAAAGTGATCGGGTGGGTTCCTCATCTCAGCCAGAAGCTGCGCTAATAGATAGTAATACCTATCTTACAGGCTATCGCCACTTCAGTTTTCATAGTCATACTTCGGTGATACCCCTTAATGATATCTTGGCGGTGAGGCTCTATCTCAAGATAGGCATTTCGGCTTTGGGCCGCCGCCAGAGACACCTGCAAGTGGCTGACCTCCCCTTAGAGCTTGGAAAACGCTACACGATCCTCGTCCAGCCGACGTCTCACATGCACCGCCGCATCTGTAAAACCCCAAAAGTTTTAATATTTTGTAAAAAATGGTAATAAATATGTTATATGGTTATAAATAACATATTTTGATATTTGAGTATGCTAAGGATTGATTTGAGATCAATCTAATGTATATATGTTAATATAGATGAGAAACATGCACGAAATCATGCACTATATACACGAGCCTGAAATCTGGAAAAACGATCAGTTAAGAGTATACGTATTTTACACATAGATATAGTCTGAATCTGGAAAAATTAAAAGGACAAAAATTGTAGGTATCTTCAGTATATTCTAAAAAAAATCTTAAATCACCTTATTACAAGGTCATACGAGAAAGTTATAGCTAAAATGCCGAAGGTTATTTTCCCATTTAGATAAGGTTTCCTGGTTCGGGTCAAACAGGTTTGTTTCGGGTTTGCCTCTATAAATACATGTGTATTTCATGAAAATTCTTCTCTTTTATCATATCTCTAAACCCTAGTGGCCACCATCTCTCCTCAAAAAACCTAGATATATTTCTTGTGAGTTTTGTGAGCTTTGTTGTAAAACCCCGAAAATTTGAATATAATGTGATAAATAATTATAAATATGGTATATGGTAAAAATATTGTATTTTGATGTTTGATTATGATAGGAATTGATTTGAAATCAATTAAATGTATATTTGTGAAGATATGAGTGTAAATATACAAAACATGCACAAAGGCAAAGAGTGAGAATCTGAGAATTTTGACCAGTTGAGAGTTTTTATGTTTTACATACTGATTTATTTAGAATCTGGAAAAGTTTATAAGATCAAAGTTGTAGGTCTCTTCAAGAGATTTCCAACGAATCTTATATCACCTCATTCCGAGATCATATGAGAAAGTTATAGTCTTTTCACCGAACCA
>BQKN01065172.1:458546-475206 GCA_022839385.1 Asparagus kiusianus
AGGGAGACCATTACTAGGGTCTATCTATCCTCTTATTAGATGTATTTTATTTTGTACTCCACTTGAGACATTTGTAGACTTAAGAGGTTTATGTTCTAGAGTTGTAAAGGCCGTGTGCCTTATTTCCTGTATCAGATATTATGTACTTTGAGACATGTTGAGATCTCCAGATTGTAGTTATTCATTTTAGACTTTGACTATGTATTCCAGTTGATTTGGTTGAGGAGATGTGTTAATTCGATGTTCTATCATTTCATCAAGTACTTGTTGTAAAACATTTTACTTGCTTTGTACCTACACCTATTGTTGATTCCTCTAGAGAGATAGTAATTGTGATGGTGAAACATGTTATTGCACGGTGTGGTGCATGGCAGGTTTGGCATTCTTGGTTTCACCTCGGACTGCAGCCTTGTATGAACCCAGGGGCGTCACATTTGTGAAGCAAAATACTAACACGACGGTAAGACCATCGACGCGTGGCAAGGGAGAACGAGTTGTTTCCACTTTTGTATTGCTTGCTGTTTGTTTCAGAGACTTGTACACAATATTAAAGCAAGATCATCTGCATCCAAACCTTACCCATAGTTTATTAACATGTTTTTATGAAGTAATATGACAGATATGATGCTTAGAACTTAATTTGATGTGAAAAAGATTAGATTTTTAATATTAAACTATAAACAAACATTAGATCTACATAGTTTTCTTGCTATTTATATTAGAAACATAATCATAATCATTAGGATAAATGTTAATTTCATTTTTAATTTATTACTTAAGTTTAACTCATGTGTAAACCCTAGTTTATTAATTAATTGAGTTTTCTTGTAAATTAATCATGCTTAAACCCTGGGTTGTGAGATCAGAATAACATGAACGTGTTTTAAACAAGCATATTTCTGTTCAATGTTAGTTATAACATTGTCCAAGTTAATCATGTGATAGTTCATGCTTTTATGTGAGAATTTGAATAATTATGAAGTTAAACCCTAATTAGTGTTTAATCAAAGAGTTAAATCATGTGGACTTATATTTGATAGTAAATTTCAGAGGACTAAGACCTTTTTCCTATGTTCTATGTGATTTGAATGAGTTTTGTTTAAGAAATAATCATGAAAACATCAAAACCTGAGAAATAGAAATCTGTTACACAGAGTAGTCAACTAATAACATGTGTAGTCGACTACTCCTTTACTGATGTGAATCAAATAATTAATTTTCATAGCAGAGTAGTCGACTAATGTTCATACTAGTCGACTACTCACACTTAGTCTAATTTTCCATATTCTAGATTGGCTCACAGTAGTCGACTACTAAGCTTAATAGTCAGCTACTAAGGCTGTTTTCTGATTCTGTGTTTTGTATCTGTTTGCGATGTGATCACAGGGTTCGAGCCGCACTTCTTTATATGTAAATTCACGAATACACAAGTACAATATCATTTGCACACACATTAGTATCACATAGGGGATTATGTCAAGTGTTGGGTTGTCTATTCTTCATACACTCGTTAGATATTGTTGATGGTTATAGCTCAGCACTATATGGAATAGTGCACCGATATACCAGATTTACATAGTTTATACATAAAATGGATATTGTTGATGAGCTTAGTTCAGTACCACGTGGGGTAGTGCTTCGATATTCCATTCGTATAGGCAATTGAGTTGGGTTTGGTTACTTTTTCTAGCAGTCCGTCCGTACGAGGGTGCGATGAGGCTTGTGAACTGTCTTTTTGGATACTTATATGGTAGGTCATCATGCACTCATGTTATACACTAAGATTGCGATAAAACTAATGAGCCATGTACACTGTTTAGGATACTTACAGGGTAGTCCGTTGCACATGATGATGCTAAGTTTCAAAATCATACAAAAAGTTGTGCTGAGATAGCTAATTGATAGCCTGGGTCTTTGGTGGATGTCAGTTATGGATGTGATTCATCATTGTGATATATGACCAGGATACTTTGCTCTTGTAAGTATTTATTCTATCTCCACAATGATAGTGAAGAATAATATAAATACGATGTAATGATGTCTTTATTTGCTTTATTGCTTTCTTTATGTCTTAGTAGGGATCAATGATTAGCCATTCACAATTTAAGACATATAGTATATACATAAGGGTTTCCTTGTTTGGATTATTTTGTTCGACGTACCAATCTCGTGTTGTGGGTTTCTAATTGTTAATTTCATATAGGTTGTTTATTCTTAGTTTGGTATTAATATTTAGATATCTACAATTTGAGACAATGGTATATACATGAGGGTTTCCTTGCTTAGATTATTTCGCTCGACATACTATGTCTCGTATTATAGGTTTTTAAATATTAATTCTACTTAGATACAGGGAAAAAGATCTAGGTAGGTTATGCTTAATAGATAGAGCCTCCTCTCCATCTAGCAGCCCTTCTCTTGGAGGCGGATGAAGGTGATCTTGTTGTAGCACTCTAACACCCTTTATGTGGTTCTTTTCATTATTTTCTCTTCTTCTAGGCAATACAGAGGTTTAGAGAGCCGCAGGATGACAGAGTACTTGCATAATCGTCGTCACATGAGTTATTAGTAGAAACTCCATAATAGATTTTTCTATGATTTCATCCTGACTTTCGAGTTTTATTTTTATTTTGTAAAGGCAATGTTCCTTAGTACGATTTCTAGTTAATTCATGTTAAGACATTTTCTTTATTCCATATATCAGATGTATTTTAGTTGAGACATGATTTTGACTTATGAGATATTACTTTTCCTATCATGCCTATTACGTTCATTTCTTTATTTTACCTATTTTATACCTACACTTCTTTTGATTCCACTAGAGGATATTACTATGAATGGTGAAATGTATTATTGCATAGTGTGGGTGCATGGCAGGTTTGACATCTTTGGGTTTACCTTGGACTACAGCCATGTGTGAAAATAGGGGCGTCACAGTTGGTATCAGAGCTCTAGTTCTAGCATCCTAGGATCATTCATGTATCAAGTCGTAGAGCTAGAATCATGTATAGAGTCCGCTAGGAATTCCTAGAATGAGTAAAGACGTTATATACATATATCTCAAAAAATTCAAAAATTTTTTATGACAACTAGTTTACTTTGATTTAAAAGTATTTGCGTGAATACTATGTGTTATGAATGCTTATTGTGATACGTTATGTTATATATATATATATATATATATATATATATATATATATATACGATCTCACTTACTGTGACTTAAAAGCTCTCCTCCTAATATTAAAAATGTCGGGATGAGGACGTGGTCGAGGTAAAACTCGTACCTTGTGAGCTGGGCAAGCAGAGCCCGAGCCGCAACCGGCTCCACACTATGTGATCGACTTTATGACGCTATTTACAATAAGATTTTCCAACACTCGAGGATCGAGTAGCGAACCAGATTCCACCAGATCCACCACCACCTGAAGTTCCACCACCAGTTGTGCCTATTGAAGAGGTAATACCGACGATTACATAATTTCCACATCCAACTATTAATAGAGTCACAGAGCAGAAAACTTGGCTCGGTAAGATTAAGAAAGATATTAGAATCTGAGAGCACCAAAATTTCAGGAGACATCGATTTCAGTTTTAGCCTATAAATAGAAGGAATATGTGGAAAATATTATTTTTGATAGGCTTAACACCGACTCAGTACAGAAGCAGAGGTTAGTTATATTTAGTTTAAAAGGAGGCATCGGAGGACAACACCGACTTTAGTTTAAGTCGGAGCAGCGAATGTCACTTACTTGGAGGATTTCACCTACTTTTTTTGATGAACAGTATATACCAACAGTGGTAAGGACTGGGAAAGAGTTACAGCTAGCCCGATTGGAGCAAGGAGACATACCTGTAGTTAATCATAAATTAGGACGATATGGTGACAAGGGCAAGGGCAAGAATACCTTTTGCAGAGCTTAGAGGACCTCAATAGCGTGGTAAGAATTTTCACCACTAGCAGCAGGACCTTCTAAGAAGGGGTCACAGCATGATTCGAGAGCGTCACAGTAGCGTAGGATTCATGGTGCATGTTACAACTGTAACAAGCTCGGACATAGGGCCAATGATTGTCGTAGTGTACCAGCAGGAGGCTAGCAGGGCAGAGGCCAGGGCTAGCAGAATGGGCGAGGACATGATCAGCAACAGAACTGTGATCAGGGTCAGCAGTCTTAGGACCGTGGTTACAGCCAGTAGCAGAGGATTGAAGCGACACCGACCATTTCGAGGATTTAGGGGCCAGCAGGCTAGATTTACATTATCCAGGAGATTCCTGAGGGACAGGTAGTCCCATAGATTCCACCACTAGCCGCACAGCAATTTCCAGCCATCGACAAAGTTTATGAAGTCGTATCGCATGATCACGGTGTGAGTGGAGCCATAGTGGAAGGTACTTTCTTAGTAAATTCCTTCCCAGCTTGGATCTTGTTTTGATTCAAGAGCTTCGTATTTGTTTATCTCTCATACCTTTATGGATAGACTCCAGTTGATCGCACATCCTTTAGATGTACCGTTATTCGTCTCTACTCCTTTAGGGGAGGTATCCCTATTAGATAATATCTGTAGGAGATGTGTCATCGGTTTAGATGAGTTCGAGTTTATCATCGATTAGATCGTTTTGCGGATTTTGTATCTCGACATCATTCTTGGTATGGATTGGCTATCATCCTACCATGTCAGTATCAACATTTTGCTAAAACAGTCAGCTTGCGGGTGTCTAATGGGTCTGAGTTGATAGTAGCGACCTCACAGGGCAACTATTTTGCAGATTCATTTCTAGCGTACATTGAGGAGGTGATGCATAGGGATCAGAGTGCTAATTTATGCGAGACTAGAGTTGTCTCAGATTATCAGGATGTCTTTCAGGACATACATGGGTTACCTCCTATGAGAGAGGTTAAGTTCTACATCAAGTTACAGTCGAACACAGCACCGATATCTCGGATACCCTATCATATGGCACCTGCTGAAATGAAGGAGCTACAAACTCAGCTGGATGAGTTTTTATCTCAGGGCTTCATTCACCGGAGTCATTCTCCATGGGAAGCGCCAGTCCTTTTTGTGAAGAAGAAGGATGACATTATGCGCCTTTGTATAGATTATCATGAGTTGAATAAGATCACTATCCAGAATAGGTATCTACTACAGAGGATTGATGACTTGTTTGATCAGCTACAGGGAGCGTAGCATTTCTCAAAAATTGATCTTCATTCTGGCTATCATTAGTTGCGAGTTCGGGAGATGGATATCCCAAAATCACCTTTCTGACTCGATATAGGTCCTTCGAGTTCTTTGTCATGTCATTTGGGCTAACCAATGCACCCGTAATATTCATGGATTTGATGAACTGGGTTTTTCGTCCATACTTGGACCAGTTCGTGATCGTTTTTATCAACGAAATCCTTATATATTTGAGGTTGGAGGCAGAGCACTAACAGCATCTTCTTTTGGCATTACAGACATCACGAGAGCATCAGTTATACGCCAAGTTCAGCAAATACGAGTTTTTGCCATCCGATGTTAGATTTTTTGGGCTATGTCGTCAACAAAGAGGGCGTAACAGTAGATCCAGCTAAGGTTGAAGTAGTACTTGATTAGGAGTCGCCAAAGACCGTTACAAAGATCCGTAGTTTCTTGGGTTTGGCTGGCTATTACAGAAAGTTTATTCAAGACTTCTCAAAGATTGCAACGCCACTTACATACCTTACGAAGAAAGGTGTACCGTTTGTTTAGGGCACGGAGTGCCAGGAGGCCTTAGAAACTATGAAGGCTAAGTTAACTACAGCGCCAGTATTGACTATTCCGAGCAATGATAAGACCTTTATCATCTACACAGATGCGTCATTAGCGGGTCTATGAGGTGTTTAGATATAGACCCAGAGAGTAGTGGCTTATATCTCACTGTAGTTGAGGATGCGTGAGCAGAACTATCCAACAAATGACTTGGAGCTAGTAGTAGTGGCCTTCGCACCGAAGACATGGAGACATTACCTGTATGGAGTACAATTTGAGCTATTCACAGACCACTAGAGTTTGAAGTATCTCTTTTCTTAGAAGGAACTCAACCAAAGGCAGCGGCGATAGGTTGAGTTCATCAAGGATTATGAGTTTGCGATTCAGCACTATCCGGGGAAGGCGAACGTCGTAGTAGACACATTGAACAGGAAGCGTTGTCACAGGGTTGCAGCTTTGAGGTGCTCGTTGTATCGAGATCTTCACACCCTTAGCCAGTTTGACTTTAGACCGGAGATCGGCGGGAGCAACGCATTTTTGGGAGCTTTATCAATACAACCATCTTGGAGTGATAAAGTGGTCAAAGCTCAGCTAGAGGACTCTTAGATTCAAACTCGAAAGGAGGAGATGGAGGTCTTCGAATGAATGGCCGACTAGTAACGCCAAGTAGTCCATAGTTGAAAAAATACTTATTTGATGAGGCACATCGTACCAGGTAGAAAGTACATCCTGGCACAACAAAAATGTACAATAACCTGAAGAGACACATTTGGTGGAACGACATGCGTAAGCAGATTGCTGAGTATGTGGCTAAGTGCTTTACCTACTAGCGGCATGTATAGAGAGATTGTCGAGTATGTGGCTAAGTGCTTTACCTGCCAACAAGTGAAGGTAGAACACCAGAGACTAGCAGGAACCCTACAGCTTTTACCCATTCTAGAGTGGAAATGGGTAGATATTTCCATTGACTTTATTGTACAATTGCTAAGATCGAAGATGAGGAACGATTCAGTTTGGATGACGGTTGATCGGTTGACGAAGTCAGAACATTTTATACCAATAAAGACAACCTATACCGTAGAGACTTACGCGAGAATATTCATCCAGGAGATCGTGAGATTGCACGGAGTCCTAGAAACGATGGTATCAGATCGAGGCTTAGTTTTGACTTCATATTTCTGGAGGATCTTCTAGAATTCCTTTGGTAGTACATTGTGATACTCCAGTGTTTTTCACCAGCAGACACATGGGCAAACAAAAAGAGTGAACCAGGTATTGGAGGATATATTGCGGGCATGCGTCATAGACTTTTAGGGTAGTTAGGAAGACCACATCCCATTAATTAAATTTGCTTATAATAATAGTTATCAAGTGACTATTGGGATGGCACCGTACAAAGCATTACACGGGTGGCCTAGCACATTGCCTATTTCTTGGGCAGAACCGGAGGACAACCTATTACTTGAACCAGAGCTTGTGAGATAGACTACAGAGAATGTAGTAGTAATTCAGGAGCGCAACCTTATAGTGCAGAGTTGCCAAAAGAGTTATGTAGACAAGAGACGACAATCACTAGAGTTCCAGGTTGGGTACTATGTATTATTAAAAGTGGCACCAATGAAGGGAGTTTAGTAATTTGGTGGATGGGGGAAAGCTTACCCCGAGGTATATTGGTCCGTTCAGGATAGTGGAGCGCATTGGAGCCATTTCATATCATCTAGATCTTCCAGTATCGATGTCAAGTATACACGATGTCTTTCATGTTTTGATGTTTAAAAAGCATCTATGTGACGAGGAGCAACAGCGAGTGTTAGATGCGCCAGAGATTGAAATTCATGATGATTTGACTACTATTAAAATTCCTTTGTGTATTCTTGCCAAGGAGGACAAGAGACTTAGAAACAAAGTGATTCCTCTAGTCAAAGTTCAATAGAATCGGAAATGAGCTAAGGAAGCTTCCTGGGAGCGCGAAGAGGATATGCATCACGACTACCCACACCTGTTTGAGTAGGTAAATTGATTGATTGATTATGATTTGCTGTTGTTTACGATTTGGTTATATGGTCATATTTATATTTAACGCTAGAATGGGGGTACTAACACTTAGTTCCTAATCTTTTGGAACATATGGTATATATATATGGGGGTTTTCTTGTTTGTTTTTTTCTTCCGACGTACTAGTTCCGCTTAGTTAGGAGTTAAGTAGGAGTATTCGTATTCGAGATGGTTAAGTGTAGATATATTACTATATTTCATATCTGGGAATTAATGATACGAGATGTGTACGAGATGGTTTCCTTGTCTGGATTATCCCCTCTTGGTGCTTTTCTCATATTATTAATACCTAAGATACGATTGCAGAATTTCGCGGACGAAATTCTTTTAAGGGGTGAAGAATAAAAAACCCAAAAAGTTTGAATAAATTATAATAAATGGTAATAAATATGTTATATGGTTATAAATGACATATTTTGATGTTTTAGTATGTTAGGGATTGGTTTAGATCAATCCAATGTATATATATGAATATAGATGAGAAACATACACGAAATCATGCACCATATACACGAGCCTGAAATCTGAAAAACGCTAGTTAATAGTATACGTGTTGTACACACCAATGCAGTTTGAATCTAAAAAAACTTAAAAGATAAAAGTTGTAGGTATTTTTAGTAGATTTCTACAAAATCTTAAATCACCTCATTCCAAGTTTAGACGAGAATGTTACAGCTAAAATACCAAAGGTTATTTTCCTAGTCAGACTAGGTTTCCTGGATCGGATCAAACGGGTTTGTTTCAGATTTGCCTCTATAAATACCTATGTTTTTCATAAAAAATCTTCTATTTTATCATATCTCCGAACCCTAACAGACACTCTCTCTCCTCAAAAACCCTAGATCAACTTCTTGTGAGGTTTGTGAGCTTTGTGAAGCAAAATATTAACACGAGGGTGAAATCATCAACGTGTGGCAAGGGAGAATGATTTGTTGCACTTTTGGATAGCTTGTTGTTCATTTCAGAGGCTTGCACATGAGATTAAGGCAAGATCATCTACATCCAAACCTTACTCTTAGTTTATAAACATGTTGTTGGTGTAAATTTTGACTCCCGAAATAGGGATTTCGTTTGTATTTATAAGAATAGATTATTACAAACTAATGAATCAAAATTACAACAGAAGTGGACAGAAGGTCCTCCTTGTTTAACGTGGGGATTTTTGTAGCGATAGGATGCCTCGCTCGGTTCTAGCACCGAGTTTGCTTCCCTTGGATGATCCGAGCGAAGTTGTAGGCGAGCTTCAGTACGTAGTAGATGCTCGTGCTGATCGAGTACGACTATACCCGAGGCCAAACGGGAGCTTGTACTTGTCGACGGACTGCTTGAAGAGAGCTACCACACAAGAGCTTCCAAAGAGCCTAAGACCCTCAAGTCTGAGAGTTCAGACGAGTCTCTTCAAATGAGGGAGCCTTTAGCAAATGAGCCAAGGTTCAACCTTTAGGAAGATTAGCCGGCCAAGCATGCAGCAGCTAATCAACCCCTTTCACGTTGGCTGAAAGTGGCTTTAAATAGGTAAGGGATGGTATGGATCATCCATTTATTTGTAGGATTTAACCACTAGTAGGGGTGAGGGAGCTAGCCACCATAGTTGTGGGATGTGACCACTTAGGGGGTCCTGTCAGCCGCCCTATTCTTGCTAGGTGAGGAGCGTCAAGCTTTCTCCCTTGATTCGTGGGATTTGACCACTGATGTGACTGTTCCCATACTCCAAGTGGGTAGCTGATAATGCTGGTGGGTTTCTAGTTGTTAGGCGAGCTTAGTCTGCACATGCGAGGTGCAAGCTGTCAGGCGAGCTAGGCCTTCAGGTGAGCTTGGTTCAATGTGCAGGCGAGCTATGCAGGCGAGCCTGTGCAGGTGAGCTGTGCAAGTGAATCTCATTTAGGTGAGCTTCAACACTGTTAGGTGAGCTCTATCCTTGTAGACGGACTTTCTTGCAGGCGAGCTTCAGCCTTTACAAGCGAGCTTCAACCTTTAAGCGAGCTACTGAACATGCTTCGAAGAATAGGCCATAACTTTCAAACCGTAAGTCGGAATTGGACGAATTTTATATGAAAATCGGCTATCTCGACGAGACGAAGCCGACCAAACCTACCCTATAGGGTTTGGTTTGCTTCTGTCTGTTTTGCCAAATTCCTTCCGGTTTGAGAGATGTCAGCATTTTTTCCCCTTTTTGCTATTTCGGGTGAGGTTTTAGCAGTTTTGTTCTAAACTTCTCTGATAAGGATTAAAGGTAATTTTATTGCCTACAAAACCCCCTTCAAAGTTTTCAGACCTGAATCAGGCCGCATGGGGTCTGGAACACTTTGGATATGAAGACCTGTAAAGTGATCCCTGCTTAGATGGAGTGAGGAGCCCTTCAACGAGCTCGGTGAAGTTGACCTCTTCACTCATAGCTGATGATCGTCTTCTAGGATTTTGAGCAAACCCTCAGCTATCAACGGACTTGATTTGTCTTTACCAACTGTCGTTTGAGTTGGACTAGCCATACTCTTGCCCTTAGCATGGTAAGTTGTCGAGGAGTTTCTATTAGGCTCAATGCTAAAATTTCTCCTCTATCCTTTGCCTTTCGAGGCGTTTGGATTAAGAGCGTAGGGAGTAGTTTAACCTCATATACCAGTCGGAGGGTAGGAGCAGTTTAGTCTCATGCACCAGTTGGAGGAAAGGAGCAGTTTATACTCTTACACCAGTGGGAGTATAAGGGGGTAGTTTAACCTCGTGCACCGGTTTGAGGAAAGGGAACAGTTTAGCCTCGTGCACAGTGGGAGTATAAGGGGGCAGTTTAACCTTATGCACCGGTTAGAGGAAAGGGAACAGTTTAGCCTCGTGCAACGGTTGGAGGAAAGGAGCAGTTTATACTCTTGCATCGGTAGGAGTATAAGGGGTAGTTTAATCTCGTGCGCCGGTTGGAGGATGTCGGGTTATCCTTAAGAATATTCTTCAGGAACTCCCCATCAAAGGTAGGGAATAGTTTAGCTTCGTGTACCAATTGGAGGTTTAGGAAATAGTTTATACTCGTATACCCGTTAGAGTCTTAAGGAGAAGCTTGTCTTCTCTTAGGGCAAAAATAAACCATGATTTGTTTTCTCTTGGGGCAAAGACGAACCCTGATTTGTCTTCTCTTGGGGTAAAGACGAATCCTGATTTGTCTTCTCTTGGGGCAAAGACGAACCCTGAAATAGCAGCACATCGTATGGTAGGCCACTATTTAGATAAAGGCACATCACTTGGTAGGCCATTATTAAACTACCATGCTTTTTGCGGGAAAGATGGTGTTGGGGAATCAAATCGTTCAGGGACGTATGAGTGTGACGATTGATTGCTATAGGAGCCATCGCATGGTTGGCTACTACCCATCGATTGTTCTAAGGAAATATCAGAATGCTCAAAATGGATCAGGTCATTCAGGGACGTATGAGTGTGATGATTGATCGGACAACGACATTTGTGGAATGACGGTGTCGGCTTTCAGAGGTAATCGTTAACGTGATAGGAATTATCACTATCAAAGTAACTTTGAGGACCTACTATCCTATTAAAGACGATTGGTAAGTTGATTTGGTCAAATGTGTAGTGTTAACATGACGGTGGGAGTGGTCTCATCGTCCTATTGGAGAGGATCGACGGGGGAAATTTGGAGGAGACTATCAGAGGTAACAGTTAACTTGATAGTTTTAATAGATCCATCGTCTAGTTGAATGAGACTGATGGAGAAATGACTATCAGAGGTAATAGTTAACTTGATAGTTTTAATAGATCCATCGTCCAGTTGAATAAGACTGATGGAGAAATGACTATCAGAGGTAACAGTTAACTTGATAGTTAGGTTTGGTCCTAACTGTAGGAAGGTTTGACCAGGTGGGAGATGTAAGGATGAAATCCTCTGCCGACATGTTGTACATTTGAGTAGAACATCTCCACCATGAATGGATATGAAGTTGCCATCGGATGCAGGTCTTCTAGCAATTGACGCATTTAAGCGTCACCGATCATCTTCGGCCAGTAGTAGCCAAGACTTCATAGTCGACCCCATAGTTTGGGTCCGAGACGGTGAACTCGACAGATGCCATTGTGGGCTTCTGCTACTTCGAAGCATTGCCCCTCTGTTTCGAAAAGGGTTTGGATGGGGAAGCGACTTTCACTACCAAAGTGAAGTTGCTTTGGTCATCACCTTCTTCAGATCCACATGGCTCTTCAGCATCCATACGCTTGAGTATGCTCTCAACTTGTTCTCCTTGGACGATTAAGTCTTTCCACGAGCGAGCTATGACAGTATCCATATTAGACAGGATGTCGACCGAGAGATTGTTCCGGTACATCTTAATGAGAGTGGCCTCAGAAATTGATCACGTGTATGCAGTGATCGATTCCTAAACCTCTTGACAAAGTTGCTTACCGACTCTGTTTTCCCCTACTTTGTAGTTAGTAGGGTGGCCACAAATATTTCTCCGTCATCATCGAATAATTTGGCCATGAAGAGTTGTTCCATGTCCTTCTAGCAGGTGATGGATTTAGGCTCCAATCTACGGAACCATTCAAAAGAGACCCCCTTGAGGGTGCCAATGAACAGTTGAGTCATAATGGGATCATTTCCCACTATGTGTCCAGTTTGTGCCTGGAAGTAGTAGATGTGCTGGGTAGGAGAACCCTCGCCATCGAACTGCAGGAGGTCCAGTGGCTGAAACTTTGTTGGGTAGGAGACTGTATCTTATTTGATTAGATATGGTCTGACAACCCCCAACTTGTTCATATGCTTTTGGAGCTTCAAGGTATCGAGTTGGCTTTGGAACTCGTCTAACCTTTTGTCCCTTGGATTATGATCCGAAGATGACGCTCCTCTAGATGACTCGGATGAGGAGTGAGAAGGAGTAGGCACCCGCTCTTTGGGCTTTGTGGATTTGCGCGAAGCCCGCGAAGTCCTCTCTTTCATCTTCATCTTCTCGCTCTGAAGCTGTTCCAACATCTCCTTCAGGGAATCGATTGTTGCTTGTTGCTCGTCGAGTCTCCTAGATATCTCATCAGGGATGTCAGTCATGTGCACATTTGTGTGCTCGGCCTGAACTAATCTTGAGGTTTACGATGCTGTCACTGCCGAGTAATCATCATCGTTATTATCAGAGATGGAATCTAGGCGCGTGTAGTAAAATGGAATGGCCACCCCCATTCGAGCGTGAATGCGTTGTTGGATACGTTCACGCTCAATGGCCTTAGACTTCCCTATCACATTGACAATTGCGGCGGGGAGCTCCACATCATCATAAGTCTCATGGGGCGTGCGCTTGTAAGTCAAGCGTCCCCTGAGATCCCCTGTAGGTTGATAGTGACAACCCCCAGCATTAGAAGGACGAGACGTGAAGTCGCATGAAGGAGGCTCAAGGGAGCAGATATGAGGACACTTGGGAAATTCCCTAAGTGTCGGATCCAACCGACCGTGTCGAGACAGGCGAGGTCTGAAATGTGGGCGAGCTCTAGCCGACTACAGGTGAGCTCGAGCATTTGGGCGACCTTCAGCCGGTTGCTGGCAAGGTCGAGCCGACTGGTCGTTCAAGCGAGGTTCAAGGTGAGCCTGAGCCTCAGACGACAGCTGGCGCTCAAATGAAGGAGACTCAGGGGGGCCAAATAGGAACACTTAGGGAATTTCCCAAGCGTTGAACTCAGGTGACCTTGCCTAGACAGGCGAGTTTGGGCCTGTTGGTGAAGTTTAGCCATCTGTTCATTCAGGCGAGGTTCGCGTGGTCGGCGACCTTGAGCCTGTTGGCGACGTTCAACCTCCAGTTCTTGCAGGCAAGGTTCGCTTGTTTGGTGAACTATCGCTTCTTGCAGACGGGGTCGAGCTGTTAGGCAAGCTTGCCGAGGTCCGCCTGTTTAGATTGCTTGAGCTCATCGACGAGGCTCAGTCTGGCGAGGTTCACCTATTGGGCGAGCTTGCATCTGTTGGCGAGCTCGTATCTGTCGATGAGGCTCAGTCTGGCGAGCTTCGGCCTGTCGAAACTCGCCTGTTGGGCAAGCTGCAGCTTTTCCTTTCTTGCAAAGGTCGGCTTGCGGATGAAGTTATGCCGTTAGGTGAGCTCGGGTTTGTTGGCAAGTTTGGCCATCTTGCGAACTTGGGCCGTCAGGTGAGCTTGGTGAAGTCCACTTGTTTGAACTTGCGGGCGAACAAGGACTATAAAGCGAGCTTGATCAACTTCGCCTGAACTGTTGAGTTCGCCAGATTTGCGAAGTTCGCAACAATTGGGAACTTCGCCTGAATTGTTAAGTTAGCCAGATTTGGGCCGTTTGCCAAATTTGAGAATATTGCTAATGGAGCGAAGCCCGCCTATGTAAGTGAGCTCGCCTGATTTGGTGGGCTCACCTGATTTGAGCAGTTCGCCAGAATTAGGAACCTTACCCACAAAGCAAAGCTCACCTAGACTGTCAAGCACGCTTAGGACACCGAGTTCACTGGATTTGGAAACTATGCCAATGGCGCGAAGCATGTCTGAGTAAGTGGGCTCGCCTGATTGATGCAATTCACCAGAATTAGGAACTTGACGTTCGTCCATGGTATCAATCGCCTTAGGGGGAATGGAACCCCCAGCGATTACTCTGGTAAGACTCTCGATTTGCTTAGGTCGGCTTACACGTACAACCTTTCTGTGCTTGCTTGACATTTTACCACAAGAGGAAGTCGAAGATAAGTATTCTTCGTACTTCGTTTGATCGAACTCGATGAAGAGGGACTCAATGATAGTCCCTTCTGCAACTTGGTCAAACTACGCTACCACCAATTCATCTGAATGAACAGTTTATCCCACTGTGGTCGCCATCTTGTGTAGGTGTAAATTTTGATCTCCCTAAATAGTGATTTTGTTTGTATTTATAAGAATAATAGCTTATTACAAACTAATAAATCAAAATTACAATAGAAGCGGAGGGAAGGCCCTCCTTGTTTAACATGGGGACTTTGGTAGCGATAGGATGCCTCGCTCAGTTCTCGCACCGAATTTGCTTCCCTTAGACGATCCAAGCGAAGTTGCAGGCGAGCTTTAGTACGCAGAAGATGCTCGTGCTGATCGAGTTCGACTATACCCGAGGCCAAACGGGGGCTTGTGCTTGTCGGCGGACTGCTTGAAGAGAGCTACCACACAAGAGCTTCCAAAGAGCCTAAGAGCCTCAAGTGTGAGAGTTCAGACGAGTCTCTTCAAATGAGGGAGCCTTTAGCAAATGAGCCAAGGTTCAACCTCTTGGAAGATTAGCCGGCCAAGCATGCAGCAGCTAATCAACCCCTTTCACGTTGGCTGAAAGTGGCTTTAAATAGGCAAGGGGTAGCATGGGTCATCCCTTGATTTGTGAGATTTGATCACTAGTAGGGGTGAGGGAGCCAGCCGCCCTAGCTGTGGGATGTGACCACTTAGGGGGTCCTGTTTGCCGCCCTATTCTTGCTAGGTGAGGAGCGTCATGCTTTCTCCCTTAATTCGTGGGATTTGACCACTGATGTGACTATTCCTATACTCCAAGTGGGCAGCTAACAATGCTGGCGGGTTTCTAGTTGTTAGGTGAGCTTAGTCCGCGCAGGCGAGGTGCAAGCTATCAGGCGAGCTAGGCCTTCAGGCGAGCTTGGTTCAATGTGCAGGCGAGGCTGTGCAGGCGAGCTTTAAAGGCGAGGCTGTGCAGGCGAGCTGTGCAGGCGAATCTCATCTAGGCAGCTTTAACACTGTTAGGTGAGCTCTATCCTTGTAGACGGACTTCCTTGCAGGCGAGCTTCAGCCTTTACAGGTGAGATTTAGCCTTTAGGTGAGCTACTGAACATGCTTCAAAGAATAGGCCATAACTTTCAAACTGTAAGTCGGAATTGGACGAATTATATATAAAAATCGGCTATCTCGATAAGATGAAGCTAACCAAACCGACCCAATAGGGTTCGGTTTGCTTCTGTCTATTTTGTCAAATTCCTTCCGGTTTGAGAGATATCAGCGTTTTTTTCCCTTTTTGCTATTTCGGGCGAGGTTTTAGCAGTTTTGTTCTGAACTTCTCTGATAAGGATTAAAGGCAATTTTTATTGCCTACACATGTTTTCATGAAGTAATATGATAAATATGATGCTTAGAACTTAATCATGGTTTATAAAAACGTTTTATATTAAACTATAAACAAATGTTAGATCTACATGGTTTTCTTGTTGTTTACATTAGAAACATGATCATGATCATGATCATTAGGATAAATGTTAATTTTGTTTTTAATTTATTAATTAAGTTTAACCCATGTGCAAAGCCTAGTTTGTTAATTAATCGAGTTTTCTTGTAAATTAATCATGCTTAAACCCTAGGTTGTGAGATTAGAATGACATGAACGTGTTTTAAACAAACTTATCTCTGATCAATGTTAGTTATAACCTTGTCCAAGTTAATCATGTGATAATTCATGCTTTTATGTGAGAATTTGAATAATTATGAAGTTAAACCCTAATTAGTGTTTAATCAAAGAGTTAAATCATGTGAACAAATCTCTGATAGTAAATTTCAAAAGACTAAGACCTTTTTCCTATGTTCCATATGATTTGAATGAGTTTTGTTTAAAAAATAATCATGAAAACATCAAACCTGAGAAATAGAAATCTGTTTTAACATAGAGTAGTCAACTAATAACATGTGTAGTCGACTACTCCTTTCCTGATGCGACTCACAGAATTGTTTTTCATAGCAGAGTAGTCGACTAATGTTCATATTAGTTGACGACTCACACTTAATCCTATTTTTTTGTAAAACCCCGAATAATTTCTATAATATATAGAGTAGTCAACTAATAACATGTGTAGTCGACTACTCCTTTCCTGATGCGACTCACAGAATTGTTTTTCATAGCAGAGTAGTCGACTAATGTTCATATTAGT
>BQKN01065172.1:475606-549327 GCA_022839385.1 Asparagus kiusianus
TTCCTATATCGGATATATTTTCTTGACCCTGTGTATGATACTTCCACGGAAGTTTATGATATAACACTTGTGTAGATTTTGACATGTTATTCATGTAAGTAATAACATGATATTCATGTAAACTATGATATGGTACTGTACTTATGTTCTGAGAGTAGCTGTATTTCTTTTATTATTGTTTTCTATACTAGAACTTCGGGTTTGGTGTTTAGAGATTTACAATTTGAGATACAAGGTATATACATGAGGGTTTCCTTGTTTGGATTATTTCGCTCGACGTACCTATTCTCGTGTTGTAAATTCTTAAATACTAAAGCCCTTATTTCGTAATACCAATGAGTTTTAGATCTATTATATGTTATCTGTATTTTCATATACAACGAGCCCTCTTCCCTTGGGGTTTGGTTGTGATGTTACTCGCTAGCGCTTTGACGCTCGTTGTCCCTCCCCCTTTCAGGTAACGAGCTAGGAGCCCGGAGTGTCGCAGGTTGACACGATGCACTTTAGCGTCAGCTGTCTACTTTAGATATATTTTACTTTTGAGCTCCACTGTAGACTTTTTGGTTTAGACATTTGAGAGTTTATTCTAGAAGTGGTAAAGGCGGTATGCCTTATTTCCTTAACTCAGACTTATTGTATTTGAGACTTGTTAAGAATTCCTGTTTATGCATTTCAGATATTGACTTTGTATTCCTGTGTGTTGGATGATGAAATACTATTTTGATCCCTTTCATTTCATCAGTATCTCTTGTATTATCTTTTACTTGCTTTGTACCTACACCTGTTGTTGACTCTACTAGAGAGATGTTAATTGTGATGGTGAAACATGTTATTGCACGGTGTGGTGCATGGCAGGTTTGACATTCCTGGTTTCTCCAAGGACTGCAGCCTTGTGTGAACCTAGGGGCGTCACAGTTGGTATCAGAGCTCTAGTTCCAGTATCCTTAGGATCATCCTGTGTCGAGTCGTGGAGCTAGGATAGAGTTTCTTAGGATTCATGTATAGAGTCCGAAAGGATTTCCTAGTATGAGTGAGGACGATATATGCGTATATCTCAAAATTTGAGAATATTTTATTTATGACAACTATTTTATATAAATTCAAAGTATTGGTGTGAATACTATAAGTTGTGAAAATTGTATTGTGATACGCTATTTATAAAGGTCTATTTTGACTCATGAACTATTTTTGTTATATACTCAGATGTCAGAATATGGTATACCGCACACTCAGAGATCTGGACAGGCCGAGCCACAGCAAACTCCACCCGAACCACATCAGACGGTACCCGAGCCGCAGCAGGCTCCCCAGTACCTGATTGATCTTATGGCTCCCTTAGTCGCTAGAATAACAGCAATCGAGGAGCTTGTGGCAAATCATATTGCACCACCACCATCAGTAGCTGAAACCGTCATTTCTCAAGAATATGGGACGGCTAAGTTTCAGAAGAGCAAGGAAGGGCACCCCGGAGACAAGGGTAAGAACAAGAGACATTTGTCTGGACTTCAGCAGCAGCAGGGTCCTCATAAGAAGGGATCCTAACAGGATCAGGGAGAACATCAGCAACAGCAGCACAGGTTTCGGGGATCTTGTTTTAACTGTCGCAAGGTCGGACACAAGGCATTAGAGTGCCGCAGTGCAACAATGAGAGCTCAGCAGGGATATGGTCCGAATCAATAGCAACAGAAGACTGAGGGGCATATTCTAGCAGTTCAGGAGATTCCCCAGGGGCAGATTGTCCCATATTCTCCAGCACCAGCGACAGAGCAGTCTTCATCTACCGACAGAGTATGTGCAGTAGTTCCGCATGATAATGGAGCAAGCAGATCAGTTGTGGAGGGTACATCCCTCATAAATTCTTTTTCCGCCCGTATTCTTTTCGATTCGGGAGTTTCGTGTTCTTTCATTTCGTACGCTTTTATGACTAGACTCCAAATCGTAACTCAGCCTCTAAACATTCCATCATTGGTTTCCCATCCCTTTCGGTGGGGTATCGCTTCCGGAGAGCGATTGTAGGATGTGTAATGTTAGTCTAGACGAGTCGGAGTTTGTCATAGATTTAATAGGGTTTCATATGTCCGAGTTCGATGTCATTCTTGGTATGGATTGGTGTTCATTCTACCATTTTAGTTTTGTCTGTTTTGCGAAAACAGTCAGAGCTGCGAGCGTCCGATGGGTCCGAGATGATTGTGACCACTTCTCAGGGCAATCGCTTTGCAGAGTCATTTCTGGCGACCATCGATGAGGTGATGCTGCGGGATCAGAGTTTTGATTTGTTAGAGACTCGTGTTGTCTCGGATTATCAGGATGTCTTTCAGGACATACCTGTGGTACCTCCCGTGAGAGAGGTTGAGTTTGGTATGGAGTTGCAGCCGGGCACAGCCCCGATATCCCGCGCACCCTATCGCATGACGCTAGCTGAGATGAGGGAAACTTCAGACCCAGTTGGACGAGTTGTTAGCTCAGAGTTTTATTCGCCGGAGTCATTCTCCGTAGGGCGCACCGGTCCTCTTCGTGAAGAAGAAGGACGGTAGTATGAGATTATGCATAGATTATAGAGAGTTGAACAAGGTCACTATCTGGAATAGGTACCCATTACCTAGGATTAATGACTTGTTCGACTAGTTGCAGAGAGAGTAGTATTTCTCGAAGTCGATCTTCGTTCTGGTTATCATAGTTGCGGGTTCGGGAGATGGATTTTCCCAAAACCGTTCTTTTTCCTAATTCGATGTGAATCTTTAGGGGTTCTAGTCAGGCCACTCGGGTTGACTAGTGCACCCGTGATCATGAATATGATGAACCGGGTTCTTCCGTCCCTTCATGGGCCAGCTGGATATTCTCATATCTTCGAGATTGGAGGCAGAACACGAGTACCGTTGCAGACTCTCCAGGAACACCAGTTTTATGCCAAGTTCAGCAAATACGGGTTTTTGATTTTCGGAAGTTAGATTTCTCGGCCACGTCCACAGCAGAGAGGGCACAGCAGTCAATCTGGTTAAGTTTACAGCGATTCTTGATTTGAAACCGCCGAAGATGGTGACAGAGATTCGAAACTTCTTGGGTTAGCCGGTTATTACAGGAAGTTAATCCTAGACTTTCGAAGATTTTGACATCACTTAAAGGCCTTACGATTAAGGGTGTACAGTTTATTTCGAGCACAGAGTGCCAGAAGGCCTTTGATACTTTAAAGACTAAGTTGACTAAACTACAGTACCGGTTTGACTAGTTCGAGCAGTGACAGGGCGCACGTTGTTCTCAGATGCATCATTGGTAAATTTAGGGGTATTTTGATGCAGACTCAGAGGGTAGAAGCATATACCTCATGATAATTTAGGATGCATGAGCAGAACCACCTCACTCATGTTTTGGTGTTAGCAGTAGTGATATTTGTACTGAAGTCACGAGACATTATTCATATGGAGTGTAATTTGAGTTGTTCATCGACCACCAGAGTTTGAAGTATCTTCTTTCCCAGAAGGAACTCAACCAGAGGCAGCGACGGTGGATTGAGCTTATTAAGAACTATGAATTTGTGATTCCGTACATCCAGGACTAATTAAGGTGTACAAAGACCTAAAGAGACACGTTTGGTGGAATGATATGCATAGGAATACTTCAATCTTTCCCCATTTCGAAATAGAAGTGGGCGGACCTCCTTATGAACCTTATTGTAGTGTTACCAAGTCGAAGAAAGAAAATGATTCTGGTAGGATAATAATGGATATACTAATGAAGCCAGCATGCTTCATTCCAGTAAGGACGACTTATACCGCCGAGACATTTACGAGGATATTCGTTTGGTAGATAGGTTGATTTCATGGAGTTCCAGACACGATGGTATCGGATCGAGATTCAGTATTCACTCTTCACTTGTGGAAGAATCCAAGATTCACTTAGCAGCATATTCATCTTGCAGTCGTGCATTTTACCCACAGGCGGATGGTCAGATGAAGAGAGTAAATCAGATGTTGGAGGACATGTTGCGGGCTTATGTCATTGACTTTCAAGGTAGATGGGAGAAATCATATTCCACTGATAGAGTTCGCTTATGACAATAGTTATCAAGTGATAATGGGTGTGGCCCGTATGAAGCATCGTACGGGAGGCCTTGCAGATGGCCTATATATTAGGTAGAGCAGGAGGATATTTTAATGCTTGGGCCAGAGCTTATGAAATAGATTACTAAGAAAGTAACATAAATCAGAGGATAGGTTCTAGCCGCTCGAATTCAGCAAAAGAGCTATGCAGATAAGAAATGAGGACATTTGGAGATTTAGATTTGAAGAGTTAGTTGTGCTGAAAGTATCATCTAGGAAAGACGTTCAGCGATTCGGAAGGCGGAGAAAACTTGAGCTGAGATATATTGGACCGTTTCGAATTTTTGAGCTTATTGGAGCTATTTCATAGGGACTAAACTTTCCAGCATTGATGTCCAGTGTACATAAAGTAATTCATATTTCAATGATCAAGAAGCATTTGCATGATGAGGAGCAGCAGCGAGTGTTGGACACACCGGAGATTGAGCTTCAGGATGGTTTAACTACTATTGAGATTCCGGTCCGCATTCTTGCCAGAGAGGATAAGAAGCTTAGGAACAAGGTGATTCCCTTGGTAAAAGTTCAGTGGAACGCGAGGAGGACTTGCGTCGTGACTACCCACACTTGGTTGAGCAGGTAAATAAATTCTTGTTTTGACTTCATGTCTTAACTTATGTGCATACCCTTGGTTATGTCTACATTTAACGTTATAATGAAGATACTATCGCTTTAATCTTAATCTTTTGGAACACATGGTATATATATGGGGGGTTCCTTGTTTGGATTTTTCGCCCGACGTACTAGTTCCACTAGATTAGGATTTGAGCGAGAATATCATCATTTTAGATCATTAAGTGTAAATATCCCTATAAGGTATTATAAGAGTTCATAATGCAAGTTTGTATGATTTCCGAATTTCGAGGACGAAATTCTTTTAAGGGGGGAAGAATGTAAAACCCCGAATAATTTCTATAATATATATATATATATGTGAATTTATGATAGTAGATAATTCCCGTATGATGAATAATCATAAATATATGCATAGGTATATCAGATGAATGGTTTTATCAGTGTTTGGGAACCCAGCAGGTATTTACAAGTGAGAGAAATCGAGTGAGTTAGCGATCAGCAGGAAAAATGCCCTTAACAAGCATTTTTGTGCTGATCGGTCGACCGACGCGGTCGACCGGCGCAGTCGACCGATCAGCGGTCAGAGAGTGTATTTCAGGTTTTGGGTTTCGGGTGTTAGTTTTGGGCTTACGGGTTTCGGGTCGGGTTGGGGAGTTGGTATTTATACCAACTCAACCCATACACCCAGGAGACATTCTCAGCCCCAAATCGTAACCCTAGCCCCCTGTCTCTTCCTCTTCATTCTCAAAAACCCTAACTGGAGCTGGGGATTGGAGGAGTTGGAGGAGCTCCAGGAGATTTCTACAGATTTGAGCAAGGAGGATCATCCCCACAGCGTTCATCAGCACCTAAGGCGAGTATCATCTCGCCCAATCCCTCACCCCCTTCCCTTACTGTTTTATTAGGATTTTTCATGAGATTTTTGATGAGCCAAGAAGTATTTTCGTATAAAATGAGTTCTTTACAATAGGGATTGCAAGAATCAAGTTTTCAGTTTATAAAAATCCACCAACGTTTTGTCTAACGAAGATCTAGATCTGGGATTTCTTAAATAAGAGTTAAATCAGGTTTTACTGCCATTAAGACGTTTTGGTTTGTTTCTCATAAATTTTGAATATTAAAAAGGTAGATTTCAACTTTGATTTGGGTTGCTATTCTTCAGTATGATGTTTAAATCATTTGAGCAAGTGTTATCGTAGAATGCCAAAATTTTATTTCCAGGTTTCAGCAGCTGACAGAACCCAGGTAGGTTCTGTCCGCTCGGCGGTCGACCGACACGGTCGACCGCTGAGCTCGAATCAGGGCTCCGGTCGACCGCAACTGGATTTCGGTCGACCGAGTAGTTTTTCGGTCGACCGCGATTTGATTTCGGTCGACCGCGTTGATTTTCGGTCGACCGACGGTTCTGGCGGGCGACCGTCCTGATTTGTATCAGAGTTCGGTCGACCGGATCGGTCGACCGACGGTACTCTGTTGCAAAATTCCAGGTTTGCTGTATTAGACTATTTTTTTACTCCTATTCGGGGTTTTGTTTGGTTGATCTGACCATGGTAATTAGTCCCACTATGTATCCATGTATGATAGATGACCTGAGGGTATAAAGTGGGGACTTACACACTGATTTGAGTATGGATTAATATAAGTAGACTATTATATATATATATCACAGCGACCGTTGCACAATTTTACAGTCCTCGAGTGGGACATGCGTTGCTATTAAATCCTCGTGTTGGATATGCATTCACATCCGGTCCATGAGTTGGACAACGGTCACATCCGGTCCATGAGTTGGACAACGGTCACATCCGGTCCATGAGTTGGACAACGGTCACATCCGGTCCATGCGTTGGATAGCGGTTATATTCAGTCCTCGTGTTGGACATTCACTACTTTTCAGTCCTCGTGTTGGACTGTGATTTATAGAAGTCCTCGTGTTGGATTATGATTCATCTCAATCCTCGTGTTGGACATTTGCCACTTATTCCAAGAGTTTGGAAACCACAGTATATAGTTCCTATATCGGATATATTTTCTTGACCCTGTGTATGATACTTCCACAGAAGTTTATGATATAACACTTGTGTAGATTTTGACATGATATTCATGTAAGTAATAACATGATATTTATGTAAACTATGATATGGTACTGTACTTATGTTCTGAGAGTAGCTGTATTTCTTTTATTATTGTTTTCTATACTAGAACTTCGGGTTTGGTGTTTAGAGATTTACAATTTGAGATACAAGGTATATACATGAGGGTTTCCTTGTTTGGATTATTTCGCTCGACGTACCTATTCTCGTGTTGTAAATTCTTAAATACTAAAGCCCTTATTTCGTAATACCAATGAGTTTTAGATCTATTATATGTTATCTGTATTTTCATATACAACGAGCCCTCTTCCCTTGGGGTTTGGTTGTGATGTTACTCGCTAGCACTTTGACGCTCGTTGTCCCTCCCCCTTTCAGGTAACGAGCCAGGAGCCCGGAGTGTCGCAGGTTGACACGATGCACTTTAGCGTCAGCTGTCTACTTTAGATATATTTTACTTTTGAGCTCCACTGTAGACTTTTTGGTTTAGACATTTGAGAGTTTATTCTAGAAGTGGTAAAGGCGGTATGCCTTATTTCCTTAACTCAGACTTATTGTATTTGAGACTTGTTAAGAATTCCTGTTTATGCATTTCAGATATTGACTTTGTATTCCTGTGTGTTGGATGATGAAATACTATTTTGATCCCTTTCATTTCATCAGTATCTCTTGTATTATCTTTTACTTGCTTTGTACCTACACCTGTTGTTGACTCTACTAGAGAGATGTTAATTGTGATGGTGAAACATGTAATTGCACGGTGTGGTGCATGGCAGGTTTGACATTCCTGGTTTCACCAAGGACTACAGCCTTGTGTGAACCTAGGGGCGTCACATTTTTAGATTCTGGATGGGCTTAGAGTAGTCGACTACTAAGCGTAGTAGTCGACTACTAAGGCTATTTTCTGAGTTTGTGTTTTGTATCTGTTTGAGATGTGTTCACGGGGTTGGAACCGTACTCCTTTACATGTAAATTCACGAATACACAAGTACAATATTGTTTGCACACACATGAGTATCCCAGAGGGGATTATGTCAAGTGTTGGGTTATCTATTCTTCATACACTCGTTGGATATCGTTGATGGGCATAACTCAGTACTATATGTGATAGTGTATCAATATGCTAGATTTACATAGCTTATACATAAAATAAATAACGTTAATGAGCTCAGTTCAGTACTACATGGGGTAATGCACCATTGAGTTGGGTTTGGATTCTAGCAGTCTGTCCGCACGAGGGTGCGATGAGACTTGTGAGCCGTCTTTTTGGATACCTATATGGTAGGTCGTCCTGTACTCATGTTACGCACTGAGATCGCATGAGACTAATGAGTTGTGTACACTATTTAGGATACCTACAGGGTAGTCCGTTGCACATGATGATGTTAAGTTTCAAAATCTTGCGAAGAGTTGCACTGAGATACCTAATTGAGAGTCTGAGTCTTTGGTGGATGTCAGTTATGGATGTGATTCATCATTGAGATATATGGCCAGGATACTTTGTTCTTGAAAGTATTTATTCTATCTCCATAGTAATAGTGTAGGATAATATAAATATGATGTAATGATGTCTTTATTTCCTTTATTGCTTTCTTTATGTCTTAGTTGGGATCAATGATTAGCGATTCACAATTTGAGACATATGGTATATACATGAGGGTTTCCTTATTTGGATTATTTCGCTCGATGTACCAATTTCATCTTGAGAGTTTCTAATTGTTGATTTCATATAGGTTATTTATTCTTAGTTCGGTATTAATGTTTATATATCTACAATTTGAGACAATGGTATATACTTGAGGGTTTTCTTGTTTGGATTATTGCGCTCGATTTACTATGTTTTATATTTTAGGTTTCTAAATGTTAATTCCACTTAGATACAAGGGAAAAGATCTAGATAGACTATGATTAATAGATAGAGCATCCACTCCATCTAGTAACCCTTCCCCTGGGGGGATGGAGGTGATCTTGTTGTAGCGCTCTGACACTCTTTATGTGGTTCTTTTTATAGTTTTCTCTTCTTTTAGGTAATATAGAGGTTCGGAGAGCCGCAGGATGACGGAGTTCTTAAATAGTCATAATCTCATGAGTTTCTATGATTTCATCCAGAGTTTAGAGTTTTATTTTCATTTTGTAAAGGTAGTGCGTCTTAGTATGATATCAAGTTGATTCATGTTAAGACATTTTCTTTATTCCTTATTTCAGATGTATTTCAGTTGAGACTTTATTTTAATTTATGAGATATCACTTTCCATATCATGTCTATTACGTTCATTTATTTATTTTGCATGTTTTAGTACCTACACTTCTTTTGATTCCATTAGAGGATATTACTGTGAATGGTAAAACGTGTTATTACACAGTATGGGTGCATGGCAGGTTTGACATCTCTAGGTTCACCTTAGACTACAGCCATGTATGGAAACAGGGGTGTCACAACATCCTTCTCCATTTAGACCAGTGTCATAGCGTGATCCCTCTCCTGGAGAGTCTGCTCCATTCTCTTAGCCTTCCTCTCGCTCTCCTTGAGCTTCCACCTGAGACTATCAACCTCAGAAGCATCAGGAGCTAGCGACTCAGTAGCCCACTCCGAGTCGGCCCCTCTGTCGACCCTTAGGGAAGTAACCTCCTCTAGAAGCTTGAGATATGTGGTCCAGACCCGCTCTATCCGACCATATAACTTTGTCTCCACTGAAGTATCTCGAACCGAGTAGCTACAAAGGCTATAGTGGAGACCAACATCAGGAACCCCTTGCAAAAACTCCTCATCTTGAGGAAGCTAAAACTACTCGATCGCTTTCGACTAAATCTAGCAAGAGCCTAGGACAGTCTGCCAGACATCAAGATGGTGATCAGGCTCGAAGCGGTGCTCTGGGTCAAGCTCCTGCCCATGTCGAGAGTCGACCCTTGTAGTCCTGATGAGGTACTTCCTCATCTTCTACCATTCTTCCTCTTCGATGTCAGCGATGCGGTGAGGAAAGGGATATTCTAGCCTTAGGGGAGGCACCGTCTCCTCCTCGATTGGCTCATTCTCCCATTGAGTCGACTTGCTGTAATGACTGGACGACTCTCCCTCTACATCCAAGGCTCTGGTCTCGGCTCCCTCTTCTTAAGGAGCCTCGATTGGTTCCCCCAAGGCCAACTCATCCAGATGAATGATGTTGGTCTCAATCATCTCAGCCGCTGCCTGAGGCTCCTGTTCCTCACTTCCCTCTGGGGCCTCTTCCTCCATCTATGGATAAGGGTGGGAGTAGGCTACTCCTTAACCATCTCAGCCTCTATTAGAGGAATTTTCTGATAAAGATGCTTCATGGCCCTAGCAGATGACCCCTCCTGTAGGCATCCAAAGGAACAGTTGGCCCCACCACCACTTCTATTTTTCCTAAGATTAGGGCTGAAGCCTTCTCCAAGTTCTTAGAAAGAGGCAGCACTACCGATACCCTAGCAACCCGCTAGACCGAGTTGTCGAGAAGATGGTCGACTCGACGAGAGCTAGCATATGCTTTGATCTGGTCGAGCACTTTCCTCTCAGCCTAGAGCAACTTGTCCTCTAGGAGCCCCTCCCTCCTTATTTTGGACCAATTAGAGCAGCCTAACTCCAGGTCATCCCCCACAACCTAGACAAACTTTTCCTTCTAGTCCTTATAGGAGGCAGGAAGGTCGGTGATGAGCTTCAACTTCCCCACCATTTGAAAATGATAGTGGGGTTCAGTGTGGTTCACATTCACAGCCACCAACCGACCTAAGATCTACAAGGATGTATTTATCGCCAGCAAGTGGCAGATCACCACGAACCCCACCAGGATGGCAATAACGTTCGGCTTCATCTGTGCTGGTGATACTCCTAGCGCTATGAACACTTGCTGGAGAAAAGGATGCAAAGGCAACTATTGGCCAAACTCTAGATGCCTCAAGTAGAACGGATCTCGCTCCGGTCCATGATCACATATGGCCTCTAACCTCGTCGAGGCCATACTTCTAAGGGATATTAAATCTTTTATGAAGTACCCTTATTTATGCCTGAGTCACTTTAGAATGGAGCCCACCAGGAGAGCTCATCGATCAATAGGATCGGATGCCATCAGAGATTGCAAAAATGGTCGCTGGAAGAAGATGGATGGAAAAGATTTTGAGATTTTTAAATAGAAATGCAAAAGACAGTAATCGACACCTTCATGGCCTTATTTCTGTATATAGTTACCTGGATGTACAACTGCCAGAATCTGGACCATCGGATCAAATTCTAGCCAACGACCAAGATTAATTATCAGTTCGAAGCGGCATCTCTGAGATCGAGGCGTAGCTCACTCACCTCGAACAACCTGCAATCTACTAAGAAAAGCAAAGTTGTGGAAGTCAAAAAATATGTGTAGCAAAGTCAACCACATCTACACTGAAGAGACTTTTCAGTTCTCATTTAATGTACCCATGTCCATTCAAAGCAATTCTCATTTCACTCGAACCCGGCTAAAGCCGACTCCAAGTGAAATGGGCCAACTATTATGGTATTTTCAATCATCTATGTACAACCATTTGCTAGCAACGGACAGGTGTACTTCCACATGCAATGCCCCAATCAAATTGGTACCCTAAGACCAAAATGGGTTTTAACTTAGCCAACTCATTGAAACGTCACTCCTTCATGTCGACTTGAAAGGTAGTACTAGTCAACCCACTTGTCGAAGATGACTCACAACGGGCCCACTCTACCAGCTATTTGATGCCTCACGAGGACGATTCAAAAGGACAGTGAAGCCAAAAGATGACTTCAGCCTTGAGCCTCTCCCACCGACAACGTGTTAGCATCATATTTAATGCATGGAAGGTACATCATGCCTCTAGCTCAGATAGCCTTCATGACTCATCGGACCACGTAGGCACCGTCATAATGCTCCCGATCACTTCTTGTTTAATACTGAGGTGATCTCTCCTCCAGTCGCCAGCCGACACTTATAAAGTAGGAGCTGACTCAGCCGCTAGCTCTTGCTTCTTCACTGCCATCCTGTGCTCGGCCACAATGACGGTTTTACCCTTTGTACACTAGTATAAATAGGGACAATATTCCAAATACCAGCTGACTTGATCGTTGGAGGAACCATGGGAGAACCAATCCCCGTCCTCTCATGAATTTCTATATGTGTAGACTTTTCAGCCACACAACAAAGAACTGTATACTCGGAGAAGAAACAGCCCCCTCATCAACTTCACCCCCATCCAACCACAGATATAATTGACTATGTGATCACTTAACATCAACAGATGCCAATTAAATAATCTCTTTTCTTGCGAGAGTTTTCACCATCCTAACTCTTGCCTTAGACACCAACTAAGTCAAATGAGACTAGAATAGATTCAACTCCCTCAGAATCTTTGTTTCCCATTAAGCTTGAATCATTAGGGGCCAATATCTAATGAATTTTAATGGCTTAGAAGTGTAGTGAGGAATTAAGCGATCTTTGGGTCAAGAAAAGGGTAATAAACTTCCTTACCTTATCTTGATTTGAGTTATATACCCCTAAACATATTTTCAGGTATGTGCATAAACCAAAATGCTCAAAATCACTTTGATGATTCCTTTAACTATATGTAAATGCAACCCTAAGAAAATAAAAGCAATCTACAAGTGAATGACTTAAGCAAATTGTTTCTATTTTTTTATTTAGGTTAAACAAAACAAAGGCGAAAATTATTTTGTTTTGATTTTTATCTTATTTAATACTATTGTAAGTTGATGGTGGTTTTTAGTAGGCTGAACAATAAAGGAAAAAAATTTTGGTTTTTTAATTAACATAAATTGCTAATTTGTGAGAAAACTAACTAAGAAAGCAAAATGAAAGTGAGAAAAGTTCATGTTATTGCTGAAAAACAAGCTTAGCCTCCTCTTTCAAATCCTCTTCAATTCATGGTAAGAGTCCTACACAAATCACCAAACAAATCAAAGAACCTCAAAAAGTAAAGTCCCAAAATTAATCAAAATTAACTCCCTATCCATAAACGGTGCCAAAAATCTAATTTGTGTGAAATAAATCGTGTTGCAAGTGCACCAGCAAGTTATATTATAGAAAATCTCAAACCACAAGGAGGGAGATTTTTTTAATTTTTAAATTAAAAAATTGTCCTTCTTGAAAGTTATTTGAAATAATGTTTTTATAAAAATGTGTTGAAAAGGTGGTTTCAACTTTTGGACAAGAAAAGATAATAGAATTAGAAAGAGCGAGAGATAAGCCAATAGAAATGCAAATAAGAAAAGAAAGTGGGGGAAATAATATAAAATAAATAAAAAGAAAAATAAGGGATAAAGGTCAAAGAAAATTGAAAGTTAAAAGATCTAGAAATAAAACACAAAAACTAAAAGAATTAGGAAAAAAAGATGAAAACTAACAAAATTAAGGACTAAAAGAGACAAAAAGCAAGAGAATTAAAATGGAAAATTAGGATAGATTCTATTAAATAACTATTTATAAGAAATAGAGATTATTCTCTTTTTATTAAGTTTTAGAATTAAAAGACATAATCTATCAATCTAATTGAAGAAACCATAGATTATCAAGACAAATTCTAAAAAATAAAATTAAATATAATCAATTGAAAATAATAATTCGAGAATATTAATAAGTGTATATTATCAATCTACTTAAAGAAAGTATAACCTATCAAATAAGAATATTCTATCAACTATAATATTAATTAATTAATATCTACATAAATAATTAAGGCCTAAGAGTGAGCAATTCTAATTCTAATAAATAAGTTATACTCATTTCCTCTTATCTTATTTATCCTAAGAATTTTAGCCATTTATTTTATTAAATCTTAAACTATGAGCAAATAAAGAATGCATGCATAAAAAGGTAAGAAAGAAACTAATTATAAAAAATATATAAAAGAAAGAAAATAAACTAACTATCTGATGGTGGTAAATAAAATAAACTTGCAAGTGTACAACTACCAAGTTGTTGTGAAGAAAGATATTGATCCCTTGAGGAATGTGTGTAGGGATAATTCTAAAATAGTTCCTAGAGTTACATGTGGACAACTAGGAGTGAAAGTGTAAGTGTGAAGAGAAATAAGAAAAATGTGTGATTATTTGTAAATAAAAGAAAACTAGAACAAGAGCAAAAAAGGAGAGTGACCAAATAAAAGAGAAGGCAAAGAATAAACAAGAAAATAGAGAAGAATAAAATCAAGAAGAAAATTCAGTAAGAGGAAAAAGGAAGAGGAAACAAAAAGAAATAGAATCATGAAAGAACTAAAAATAAAATAAAAATAAGAAAATTGGAGTCAAGTGAGAAATCAATCTAACAAGGGTGAGAAAATCAAGTGGATAAGATAGAAATCTAGAATTAAATCCACTAGTTTGTTTTATTTGGAACTTATGAGCAATTCTTTTTTATTATATTTTACTTTATATTTACTAAGCATAGACAATCAAACCACATAAAAAAAGCATAAGCAATCAAATTATCATCCAAGCAAAATCAATATTTATGAAAAGAATAACAAATAGATAATAATTTTAGAATTCACAAGCATAACCTGTCAAATCAATCAAGACGAGCATAAAAAATATAAAATTCTTCTTCTACTAAGTAGTTCTTTAGTTGATTATGCTAAACATAATTATTTTGAGCATAAGAGAGTAATTCACAAATCACAAAAGAAACAAACTAGTTTCATACAATTCTAGAATTCCTACAAGATTTTACTTACATATTTTAAAAAATAAAAATAAAGAAATAAAATCTAGACTAAAGATCATGAAAAAAGAGAATAAAAACATAAGAAAAATAAAAACTAATTAAGAACAAGAACAAGAAAACAAAGATCTAAACTATGAGCATAAAGAAAATATAATAACAAAAATAAAATAGCATAAAAGTAAATATGAGCTACAAAAATAAATATGTAAGAAACTAAATCTATACTACAAAATAAAATTGTAAGAAAATAACAAAAATAAAATAACATGAAAGTAAATCTACACTATAAGGCATCAAAATAAATCTAATCTACTAACATAAAAAGAAAAAGAAAATAAAATGCTAAAATATGAGTTTATAAAGTAAGAAAATAAAAAAGAAAAAGGAAAACTTACATTGCAAAGGGTTGGTTCCTTGAAAGTAAATCTTCATCTCCATCTCCATCTTCACCTTCATCTTTAAGAAAGTATTTTTATGTATAACTCCAAAGTAAATTTCTTAGAAAATATTTTCATTATTGTTATACAAAACCAAATCTAATTTAGAAATTCAATTAAAATTTTTGAAAAGAACAATCTTACTTTTTGTTTCAAATAATTTTTCAAGTTCTTAATCAAATTATTTTTCAAGAACACACACACACACACACACACACACACACACACACACATATATATATATATATATATACACACACACACACACATATATATGCCCTTTATTCCTTTGTGACTTTTTTCTATTTTATTGGGCTTTCTAAGTAATCATTTATGGAGTTTTGAGATAATAGGTCCTAATCCAATTGGGTTTAGATCATTAAGTATGGAAATACTCCTTAGGCTTAATCAGTCAGTCAACTTAGGCTTAGTGAGATAGAACCATCTTAGAGTTTCAAGAGATTTTTTTGCCCATTTTTTGCACTCTTCTTTTAGCAAAATATATATTTTTTAATTATATATATATGAGTATATATGTATATATATATATATATATATATATATATATATATATATATAATGTATGTGTGTGCGTATGTATATCTTGAAAGAAATATTTATATTAAGAGAACTTGAAATAATATTTTGCACTCTAAGCTAAGCATCCAAAAATCAATTACATGTCTACGTTGGACTGTAGTGAAGTACACTACTTTTAAAATCATTTTTTAATAAATTTATTTAAAGTTACTATAAAAGGTTAAGTATGAACTAAAGAATTAGAAATTTAAAAAAAAATTCAAGTAGATTAATTATTGATTAACGCCATCAAATTAGCAAGTGAGAGTTTTTGTGAACTAAAAGTAAATTAGTAAAAAGATCTAAGAAAAACAATAGTTATTATTTTTTTGTATAAGAGGGAAAAAGGAAAAAGAATTAAAAGATGAATAAAAGAAAGCATAAGAGAAAAACTAGTCTCACCCCAGCACATAGACTTTGCATTGTCCTCATGAAAACTACTAGCAATAACACCCAAAAACATAAGCATCACAGTATATAATGTAAGTACATGCCTAAATGAAAGTTAATTAAGTAATGATATGAAATGAAAATGTCCCTCACTGCTCATCACCAGACTGATCTCCTAGATATCCATCCTCATTGTCCTCATTATCGGTCCTTGTGACATCCACGCCATCATCATCTGTTTCTACATCGGTACTGTCGATATCCTCCCCATCCTCTGGTCATGTAGCAAGCTGACGATGTGATGGTGGTAATGGTGGTGGATCCTGTTGTGATGGAGGAAGGCATGGAGGTTGATAAAGTGGAAAGGCCATAGATCCGGGTCTCATCTCATGGAGGGTTAAGGCTATGTAGTGTTGGTACTAATAAAACTGGTCTAGGTAAGCTATGATGCGGGCCTAATTAGCTGTGTACTGCGTCTAAAATTGCTGAAATCCTATCTAAAACTAGTGAAACCCAATCTCGAGAGCATTGAGATGATCACTACATATCTAGAGTGTCCATGCTATTTGCACATCACTGGGTGGCAGAGGTAGTATAGGTGGGGTCTGTTGAGCTGGTGCTGGTACATGTGAAGAGGTGGAAGTTGAAGCAATAGGCTTGAGTTGGTGCTGGTACATATGAAGAGGTGGAAGTAGAAGGAATGGGCCTCTTTCTTCAGGCGAAAACACCCTTCTTCTCTGTATCAGATGTCAGTGGTATTCTCCCTACCTCAAGTCTATGAGTAGAACACACTGGTACACCAAGCAACTCACAAATATGGGTAATAAGAAATGGGTAAATTACCTAGACCTTTTTCCTATACTACTAGCTAAGATACTCCCTGGCGCTGGTTGCCATACCTGCTTGTGACGCCCCTAGTTTCACACATGGCTATAGTCCAAGGTGAACCCAGAGATGTCAAACCTGCTATGCGCCCACACTGTACAACAATAAATTTCACCAATCATAGCAATATCCTCTAGTGGATTTAAAACAAGGTGCAAGTATAAAATAGGTAAAAGGAAGTAACTGCAACAGACATGATATAGAAAGGAGTATCTCATAAATAAATCATATCCCAACGAACAACCTATAATACATTTGATATCTGAAATAAATAAATACGTCTCAACATGAATCAACTAAAAATATAATTATGGCTCATAACCTTTATAAAATGTGATACTGAAACTCTAATGTCTGAATAAAAATAAACTCTATTGTGGAGTTTCTACTAGTAACTCATATGACGGCGACTATGTAATAACTCTGTCACCCTACGACTCTCCGATGTTCTGAACCGCCTGAAAGGAAAATAAAATAAAAAGAACAATAGTAAAAGCGTCAGAGCGCTAAAGCATGATCACCTCCATCCACCCCTAGCGGAAGGGCTACTCATGTAGTGGAGGCTCTATTTATTAAGCATAGTCTACCTAAATCATTTTTTCATATCTAATGGAATTAATACTTAGAAATCTACAATACGAGACATAGTACGTCAAGCGAAGTAACCCAAACAAGAAAAACCTCATGTATATACCATATGTCTCAAATAGTAGATAACTAAATATTATTCCCAAACTAGAATTGAAAGCAAGAAATACTAGAAAGTAAAGCCTCGTAACCAACGTCAGCATATGTATCTCATGCATTCGTATAACATAATATTTCAATCATCAGTTATCTGAACAATGAGTCATGTCTCATTTGGCTTCCGCCAAATACTCAGCTATCAAGTTATAAAAGTCATCACTTTTCTGAAATTCTCAACTAATCGCGTCTTGTGCAAAACAACAAATAGTCATATCAACATCTACGCATAATCATGCGGAAACGAAGACATAGGTTCATCAACCTCTGTGCACCTTAAAGCGAGAACAACAACATAGGTTCACCAACCTTTGTACACACTCGTGCGGATACGATAATATAGGTCCACCGACCTCAGCGCATACTCGTGCGGATAAGAAAACATAGGTCCACCAACCTCAGGGCACACTCATGCGGATACGATAACATAGGTTCACAAATCTCAACGCACACTCGTACATATACGATAATATAGGTTCACAAACCTCAGCACACACTCATACGGATATGATAACATAGGTTCACAAACCTCAGTGTACACTCATGCGGATACGATAATATAGGTTCACAAACCTCTGCGCACGCTCGTACGGATACGATGTCAAGGGAAAAGTGTACTTGAAACCATACTTAACCAAAATCCTCCTCTAAGGTACCAACACCTGTACAATGACACTATTCCTGAATAAATATGATCACATATGTACTATCATGCAACTCAAGCCCCGTGCTTGCATTTTGAATCAAAACAACACCATGTTAGGAAGAACAGCCTTAGTAGTCGACTACTAAGCTAGCTTAGTAGTCGACTACACTAAGTTTACCCAGACTCTATAAAATATGAATTAGTATTAGTAGTCGACTACACTGTATATTAATCGACTACTCTGTAATTAGATAGTTTTTGTAGAACAAACTAGACATTAGTAGTCGACTACTACTCTTAGTAGTCGACTACTAAGCAGAAACATGCAGACACCTGTGTACATACAACACTTAGCAATCATCACGTGTTTATCATGCTTTAATACAGTACAAAGCAAGTAATTTACAAATCAAAAGAATCATCTTCATGATTATTTAAACCCTTAATTCGACTAATTAGGTTTAATCTTCTCATTAGTCAAGAAATTAACATAAACCCTAGTTATCGATTAAATTAACATGAACATGCTTGCATATTAAGCTTGAAAACTTATATAATTTTGTTTATTCACATTTACAGAACCAAAATACCCCTTATATAATTTCGTTTATTCACATTTACAGAACCAAAATACCCCAAACCTTGGGTTTAATCAGACTTAATTAACATGTAAGCTCTTTATATCACAAGGTTAGGGTTTTGAGCATGATTAACACATAGAAAATAAGATACAAATGAAGATCTACACCCCCTAATGATCATGATCACATTTTTATTATAAATAGCAAGCAAAACATGTAGATCTAATATCAGGTTAAGATTATATATCAATAATCCTTTTTTATCATGTTAAACAGTTAAATCTAAGTATTAAAATATCCATATTACTTAATAACCCAAGATCTATACTATGGGTAAGGTTTGGATGCATGAGATCTTGCCTAAATCACGGTTATGATCTCCTGAACGTGTGTGTAAAGTCCTTTCTTTAGCTACATCCCTCGATCTCTCCCTCTGCTCGATGTCATGTCTCAAAACGCCTCGAGGAACTCAAAAATAGCTCTAGGGTTTAGGGGGAGGTGGTTGTATTCTCCGGTGAATAATCTCAGGAATTAGGATTTTTGCATGTTGAAAAACTAAAGATATCAATTGGATTCAAAAATAACACAAATCCGACCCGAAAACTAAAACCTAGCACATCCAGGAATTCCCGATAGTCGAGTACTTCTGCTTAGTAGTCGACTACACTGTATTATTTAAGATTCTGCCAATTGATTACGGGCTCTTAGTAGTTGACTACTCTGAACATTAGTTGACTACTAAGAGTCTGTGCAAGCTGATTCATTCTCATACTCGGGAATATATAGCCGAAAGGATCTCAAGTCAATTACTAATCTGCTCAAATATCAAAATATGTTATTTATCACAGTATAACATATTAATTATCATTTATCACATAATATTCAAATTTGTATCATCAATGTTATACTCGGTGGGACTACCCCAGCATTTTGGTTAATAGGAGGGGTATCGGCTTTGAGATTTTCATCCACGTCTGAATCACTATCTTCTTGATTGGTAGCATTACGACGACTGGATTTAGCGTACTGATTTGATAAGGCTTGAAGCTGCTGGTCATGTAACTCCCTTATCCCTTGCACGGTCAACTCCATTTCAGCTTTAAATTCTTCTTTCTTCTTGGCCAAGGCTTCATGAAGCAGTTGAGCCATTTGTTCAGTAGTGACCATGAACACTTCTCGAGTTCATCCCATGCTAGACACTGTATTGTCAGACACAACCATAGAACAAGCGTCTAACACTTCATCATCTGAAGATTGTCCTTTATTTGGCCTGGATCTGATAGTTCCCGACCGTAGCCAAGTGAGATGCTAGGACGCCCCTGGAAAAGGATCAGGACTGGAGCGCCATGTTGACTTTCCTTTATCGGCCATGTTGATGGTGACTTCTGGGAGTTCGTCATCCTGACGGACTGATCTTATTTTGTGGAAGCGTCTTGATTTAGATTTGGGTGCTTCAGTGGAGATCCTTTCAAATACCGAGACCCTCCGTGGAGCGATCTTGGGGTAGCTATACTCATACTACCTTGTTAAGCCTCTCGCAAGAACAGTGAGAGTCTGATTTTAGAATACTTCCCTTTCGAGATTTGTCGTACCCCCAGCCCGATAGTACAACACATTGGCGTTTTGGCCAGAGCAACCTATTGGCTGTTTGCTTGAATCTCCAGGTATAACACTGTCGTCTGGTTGACACATTTTCTTCTGGAGAGGTGACACCTTATTAGCATCCTCAGGAGTCGCATGTTTGGAACCACGCCTTCGCAAGGGTAGAACCTTAATGGGCTCATGATCTTCAACACGCACCCCTAAGTGGGTGGTTACAAGAATTAACTTGTTGGGAGGATGTGTACGACCCCTAGCTTGAAGAGTCACTCGGGATTTGATCACTGGACCCAAGCATTCTTTAATAGGAGCTTTGCCTCAATCTTTACGTAGAGGACCAAGGCGATCTGTCATCGTAATCTTAAACTTTGACAAATCAACACTGTTGTAAGGCTTCACCAGAGATACAGGAGTAGACAAAGTAGGAACAAAGATTGACAGAAGCTTAGAAAGACCCACGGGATCCAGGGCTGGCGCGTGACAGTCCATACTGTCTCGGCTATTTACGAACCTTCTTCAAAGAAGAGATCTTCCTACACTTACGAGGGGAGGAGGATCTGGAGGAGGAGGATGAGACATACTCCTCAAACTTCTGTTGGTCGAGCTCGTATTCAATCGCTGCATCAACCAGGATCTTGATCCTTGGTTGCGACACAACAGCCTCAGCAAAGAGGCTGTTGGCTCCTACTGTGTCCGCTAACGTATTTGCGTTAGAAATTGATTTTATTGTGAAATCCATTACAATTGTTTATCGATTTACAAGATTTGAAAGAAGGAGCCTTTTTATAAGACTTTTCTTACACGAATGGAAATAAATGAAGACTTTCTAGAAACACATGCATGATCGTTATCGGTCGCTGCTTGCGTGGGATCTTTGCCTGTGCCGGGGACGTGTTAGTCCGTGAACAACTAAAGAATTAGATTTGATTGATCTCATTTCACAAAGGAAATAATAACTAAAGTAAATATCTCAATGACGTTAGATATGTACTCTTCTCAAGATCACAACGATAATATGATTTAAATGAAACTAATGCAGGTGATGTAGATCTATCAAACTCTTCCTCTTTATGCTAAAGAACTTTCTAAGACCTTGCCTTTGGATCTAAAATTCATGGCTCTCCTCTCACAGGGTCAGCAACTCGCCTCCAAGCTCTAAAATTCTAGATTACCCATGTATAGGAACCCTAGGGGTGTATTTATAGGCTTCAGGTGCCTTGTTTTTGGATAAGAATCTATGATTTGATCATATCTTCAGTTAACAATAGCTCTCATATGTTTAAAGATAGCCTCAATGCAACTAGGGAGGCTCCAGAACCGTCAAAACTGATCGAAAACCATTGAAACGTGTCTTGAGAGTCCTGACTCGTGCGAGAACCTTGGGTGTTTCGGACTGGGGTGTGAAACACTCCTAAGTGTTTTGCACTCTGGGTGTGAAACACAACATTGGTTGTGTCATTTCTCTATTGTTTTGTTGTTTCGCGTGTTTCGTTGACTCGTACACTTCGCTGACTCGCTTCGTACGCTTGTTTGCTACTTTACAGCATCGAATAGTGGAGGCCCTTCAAGAGATAGATCGTGCTGAGGTGCTGGCAAAAGCGGAAAAAGAGGCGGTGGTGTATGCGAGGCGTCGACTAGGCGAGGAGCATGCAATGCTCGTCAAGCTCAAAGAAGAGGTAGCTCACCTCAAGTCTGAGTCTTATCGCTAGGAGATCATCAAGGACTATCGCCAAAGTTTAACTTGAAGAACTGAAGTGGTGATAGGCTGTAAGGCTAGGTATGACTATTTATCAGCGTAGCTCCCAGCCAAGATGAAGAACCCACCCGATCACTTTCACCATCCCCTGATGGTTGCTAACAGCTTGGATGAGTTGAAGGAGGTGGAAGCACTCAGGGGAGGACTTGATCTGGATGAGGAATAGATGACTCGGACAAAGGACAAGACCGCTCGACACTTCCGCCAACTACACCCAGGAGCTCCCCGCCTCCAACTCCGAGAGCTGGAATGGACTTCCCTTAGGTCTCTTAGGAATCTTCCTAACTTTTGTTTTTGTTGTATGTATTGTATACTTTGTAACTTGTAAAATATTTTATCAATGAATGAAAAGTACATTTTTTAATTTGGAATTGTATTTTCTTGAGTTGCAAAATTTCGAAGTGTTTGCTGAATGACTTAGCTTCTTTATGGACTTGAAAATTTCGCCTACTGAGTCGAGGGTCGTCTTGCCTCCTATTAAAAAGGACACGTCTCGAACCTGAGTAATCACATGATGCTTTAGTTTTTAGTCTAAGTGTAGAACTAATAAAACCAATTGGGCCAACCACTTGCTAGTCGGTATCTGAATGTCTTAAGACGAGTGCCTGAGCAACTTTCTTGAAGTTAGTTGTCAGCTGCTGAGGGTCGATTAGGACATGGTTGACTGCTTGCTTAATAAATATCATTTAATAAGTTTCTCGAAGCCTTTATTGGGCATGTGAAACGTTACTATTCGGAACGACGTGATACTTTGTCAGTTGTTAGAAATTAATAATGAAACTTCGATTTTTGAGCGAACGGACGCGGATTAAAAAGGGAGTGGCACTTCGAATCTCGTGATGAATGTTTGAGGTTTTGAGATGATTCTTGCTCGTTCATTTTGAAATGAGGCAACTACTCGATTAATTCCATGCGTCTCTTGAATGCTATAAATAGCCCAATGGGGGAGAAAATAACTCTGTACTAGTTCTTGCTTCCAAATCTCCAGTGCTTCTTCCTCTTAAAACTTCCCAAATTTTCTGTAGCCAAAAACTTTTCATGGCTTCTTAAAGTTTAGTCAGTGGCGGCAACGAGGAGAGGATTAATCTTCTCCAGACTATCCGTTCGAGGGACTTGATTGGGTGTCTTGAAGAGTACTATGGGCTCTACGACATCCCACAACCCTTCACACTAGCGGCATCGAACGAGAATGATCTGGTGTTCTGCCATGGGCGCAACAAAGCGCCACTATATTTGGCCCACCTCGAGCATAGTCTCTAGCTGCTTCTTCATCCCTTCATAAGGGACGCGTGCATCACTATGGGGGTTTCCCCTTCTCAATTGGCCCCCAATGCCATGGGGTTCCTAGTGGCTTTCATTGTTATCTACCCCGAGTTGGTGTCCTGCCCAGCATGAAGTTGCTTGGACATTTGGTCAGCATCAAGTGGCAAGAAAGGACCCACATTATTTCTTTCAGTACACTAGCAACTTCAAATTCGTTTCTGATGCTCCAGAGTCCAATAGGGACTAGAAGGAGCATTTTGTCTGGGTTTTCGGCATTAACGACATCCTCTCATGTTTCGAGTGGCCCAAAATAAATAAGGACTCATTGAGGCTGAGCCCTCTCAATGCCGATGAAAGACGGTAGTTAGAAAAGATCTTGTCCTATGCCGGATCTCGGGAGAGGAGCAACCTCTTTAACACAGTGTCATTTTGGGTGACGCATATCTCAATGATCTCGCCAACTAAAGCCGATAAGGCCAGGGTGAGTCTGCTGGTCCTCCATATTGCTGGAAGCCAAGAGATGGAGTGGAGGGGCGAGGAGTCAGGTTCCGCCACTAGGCCCCAGAAGAGGCTGAGGGGGTACCTAGAGCCTGAAGAGGTGGTTAGCATGAGGTCTTAGGCAACCAAAATTGTTTCCCATCTGGCAGAGTGACGGGTGAGGTCGAAAAAGTTAGATACCAAACGCTGAGTCTAGCTAGCTACAGAACAAAGATTAGTAGAGGAGCAGTCGGTCGCTCAAGCTAGTCAGCCTGACGAGGTCGATATCATCAATATCCCACCTTCTTCTTGCCCAGGAAGGAAGCTCTACAGCTAAAGTTGCTAAAGCTAAGGTTGTTGTTGAAGAGGCTGTTGAGTTGATGTCTGTGCTCGAGTCGACTCATAGGCTAGGCAAGGAGCCAGTTGGGTCGGCTGGGGGTGTTGAGGGACAAGCAACACCCCTTCCTGAATCTAGGGTGGATGAGGCTGCTAAAGAGCATGAAGCTGCCAAGGAGCAGGAAGGCTTCTAGACTTTCCCTCATTGGATCTCGGATGTCAATTCTCGAGATTAGGAGGAGGCGAAGGTGATGTTGGTGGGAGTGCCGCTGGGCCCTTGTTCAACTAGGATGGAACCTCTTGAGGGCAACAAGTTCATCCCGCCAGCATCTCTTAACAGGGAGATGTTGATTATGGGTTCCTCTTGGACCCAGTCGTTGTTGTACAGCAGTTCACCCTATCGAAGGATGAGCGGATCCTGAAGAGGATGCTACGCTTTGGCTTGCATCTGACTCTTAAGGCCCACTTGGTTCGGGGGGCTCTACTGGAGCAGTAGTTGTATGAGCGACTCAAGTATATGCACTATTCTCCGCGGGAATGGCAGGCAGAGCTAGCAAAGGAAAAGACGGCCAAGGAAGAGGTAGAAAATAAAGTTGGCACCTTGGAGGCTGAATAAAATAGCGTCGAGGCATGTTGGCACTAAGAAGTGAATGCTAGGGATAGAGTCTTTGAGGGGCTTCGATCCCATAGTGCCAAGCAAGCGTCCTTGGTTGTGGAGCTTAGGGGTAAGATGGCCCTATTAAAGGGGAAGTTAGTCGTCTCCAGCGATGAATATCTGAGCGGGACGGCTAACTAACTACTTTGGCTGAGGAGGCCGAGTTTGAGAGGCACCTCAAAGTGGCAGCCAAGGAAAACACCCAATCAGGTCATCTTTCAGTCAAGCGGTAGAGGAGAGATCTCGAAGAGGAGCAATCAAATCACCAAGCATCCACGACAACTGTTAAGGACTTAAAGGATAGACTTGCTCGCCTGGACTCAGAGCGGTACAAGGTAAAAATAGTCGACGAGTGGCGCAATAGCCCCTTGGGTAGGGTTGAGGTGGCTTTGGCATGCAAGGCTGGAATCGACTACTCCGCCTCGCTGTTGCCTTCTAGCTCTCATCCTTCACCCGATCGCTTTTATCCTTCCCGAGTCTCCTTCTACCTTGATCTCCTAAGGGATATCGAAGCAAGCGGAGGAGGGTTGGATTTGGCGTTGGGGTAATAGCGATGACGAGTTAGGGAATTGCTTCTATGAAGAAGCTACCATTTCCGCTTCTGTTGTTGCGGCCGAAGCCCTTGTTGAGTCTTCTGCTGTTACTGAGGCCGTTGCCCCAGGCCAAGAAAGTTAAAGAACTTGTATCTATTTTTTCCTTTTCTTTGTAAATATCGACATGCTTTGTAAATACTTTGGCATGGATTATTGTAAAGAGTTTGTAATGAATTTTTCTTTTTAAATGAAATTTGACTTTGTTCTCACTCTCGACTCTATCTTTCTTTCTATTCTTCTATTTTTGCTATGTTTTGCTAACTTGTTTCGCTGATTGAGAGAGCCAAGTGTTAGCACTATAGTAAGCCAATCATGTTGTGTTGACCCGAATGTCAGGGATTCAAGAAAAATGGTAATCTTTGCACATTACTTTAGCCAAGTGGTCGGGTCTTCGGTCGATGAGGATATGGCAAGTTGTAGTGCCCAAGTCCCTTTGTCGAAGACGAGTGAGTAGTTAGACTTCATACCTTAGGTTTATTCAGGATGATACTAAGAGCTTTTAGATGGAATGACAACCCTGAGGTTAGGTGCCTATGTCTTACGTAGATCCTTGGGTCTTCCAGATAACCAAAATGGTCAAAAGATGACTGTGGGAATCAACCATATGGTGAGTGCCTTAGGTTTATTCTTGAAAAGGCACTAAGGGCTTTGAATTCGACCAAAGTCTAATGCCTAGAACTTACTAAAGTTTACTAGGTCTTTTACAACCCTAAGGCTATGCCTAGGACTTGCTAAAGTCGATTAGGTCTTTCACCCTACAGAGCAATGCCCTGGGGGTAATTAGGTAAAATGACAACCCTGAGATTGGGTGCCATGATCTTACGTAGACACCTGAGTCTTCAATATAGCCATGATAGTCAAGAGGTGACTGTGGGAGTCGACCATATGGTGAGTGCTTTGGGTTTATTCTTGAAAAGGTACCAAGGACTTTGAATTCAACCAAAGTTGAATTCCTAGAACTTACTGAAGTTGACTATGTTTTTTACAACCCTGAGGCTATGCCTAGGACTTGCTGAAGTCGACTAGGTCTTTCACCTTATGGAGGGCCGCCCTAGGGGCAATTAGGTAAAATAACAACCCTAAGGTTGGTTCCTAGGTCTTACGTAGACGCCTGGGTCTTCAATATAGCCATGATGGTCAAGAGCTAACTGTGGGAGTCGACCATATGGTGAGTGCCTCGGGTTTATTCCTAAAAAAGCACCAAGGGCTTTGAATTTTTGCATAGACTAGGCACTATAGGAGCGCATGACAGCAATCGAATCAGTTTCAATAAGGATTTCATTGATATAAAATAAAATTTATGAAATTATTGAAAATATCACCGCAGGTGCTTAATATTCTAGGGATGCTGGAGGGCTCTCCCAACTTGGGCCCTTAGTCGATAGGTGCTGGTTTGAAGCTCTTCTAGAACTGTGTAGGGGCGTTCCCAGTTAGATGCTAGCTTGCCTCTCTGAGTATCTTTATCGAAAGCAGCATTGAGAAGGATGAGGTCGCTAGCATTGAATCTCCTTGGTCGGATTCTGCTATTGTAGTAGCAGGCGATTCGTTGCTGATTGGTGATCTGAGTCTGAAGCGCTTTCTCTCAAGCCTTATTTAGGAGGTTGAGGCCGACTCGAAGTCCTTCTAAGTTCATGTTCTCATCGAAGTGTTGTAGTCGAACGGTCGACATGCCTACTTTGATGGGAGTGACTGCCTTAGCGTCATATGCTAGCTTGAATGGAGTCTCCCTTGTTGAGCTCTTGTAGGTTTTGCGGTATGACCATAGGATACTAGGTAACTCTGCAACATCTTTAAAAGCTAAAGACTCTAGAAAAGAGGCTATCTCAGCGAAGAAGGCACTCTCTTTTTGTCCTCAGGATTTGGCCATCAAGAAGCCGGAGTTGTTTCCTCTAAAAAAGATAACATGATGTTAGCTGGGGTGGTCATCTCTAAAGAGGCAACCAAGATCTCCATTCTGAGGACGCCTCTGAAGATAGTAGGAGCTCTTTCATTCTACAGATGGCTAGCTAATAAATACTCCTAAAATGGTTTATAAAGCTGTTGAAGAATACGACTATGTTGATTCCTCTCAGCCAAAACCAAATTCTTCTTAGCTTGAGTGATACAACTCCGAACTCCACTTAGCTTGACTGATACAACTCCTACGTTGTTCAGGGTGAATTGATCGGCCTCATATTCAAAGCCTAACATGTTTTCTTGAAGAAGAAAATGAAGAGGTGGTTGTGGAAGCTGGCTGAGAAGTTTGCTAGTAAAGATAGCGAACTTGATGTTCTAGCGATTACATAGTCAATTATGTTCATGTTCGGATAGTCAATTATGTTCATGTTCGGATGAATTTGTTGAAGATTGATGAAGGAGCCGCTTTCTTCCCTAATTTTATGTCTACTTCTTGAATTGGAGTATCTAAAAAATCTACACAAGTAGAAATTCGTAAGAGGATGGGGTTTGGTTCCTCCGTTGTACCTCCGACGATCATGTTAGATGATGAACTTTAGTGGGGTAAATAACAACTAGGAGTTCTTGTGCATGATTGCTTAAGGCTTAGATTTAGAAATCAAAATTCCAACCCTTTGTAAGGTAGAATAGTACCTATATTTATACTAAGGTGGTAAGGGAAAATAGGTCACTCCGGCCGAGAGCAGAAAGGCAGTGGCGAAGTATGGGCTGGCGGCTACATCGGCACTTGCTTTACAGGTGTCGGCTAGCGAGTGGAGGGAAGGTCGCTTTGGCATTAAATGGGAAGAGACTGGTGTTGTGGCAGGGCCCAGTGGTCCGATGAGTCATGAAGACTATCTGAGCTAGAGTCATGATGGAACCTACCAAGCATTAAATGCGATGTTAACACATTGGCATAGGGGGAGAGGCTAAAGATGAAAATAGCCCTTTAGCTTTGCCGAGAAGTAACCCCTTTTGGGTCAACATGGAGAGATGTTATCTCAACAAGTCGGCTAAGTTGTCGTCCCTATTAGTCTTTGGCCTCCAAGTGGTTGAGTGGACTTGAGGCAAGTCGTCTTCGACAAAGGGGGTGACAAGTACCGCTTTTCGAGTCAACATGGAGGGATGACAGCTCACAAGTCGGCTAAGTTGTCATCCCTATTAGTCTTTGACTCCAAGTTATTTGGGGCATAGCACGTAAAAGTACACTTGTTCATCGCTTGGCACTAAATTGCACTTTGATGAAATGGGAACACCATAACAAATATTTATCTAGTAATTCCAAGAATCTCTAGTTTTATATAAAAAATTTTGAATTAAAACCGATTTTCAACAAAAACTATTTATGAAGTCATTCCTAGAGTTTTGGAACCCTAGAGGTTTTCTTCCACCAAGAAGGAGGTGGCATCATCCAGCGGCAATTGCTGCGATGCTCGAGCCTAGCCCGAGGGTGCTCTGGCGGCTACGCCTAGTAGTGCAGCCATCATGGATCCTTCCTATTGTTTCATTTATTATTTAGTTTTTGCTTTTTCAAGCAATCACCGCCATCGAGGATCCTTCCTCATTTTTCTTTTTTCCTTTTGTTTTTTTTTTCTTTTGCAGCCAAGACTACCTTTGACACTGGTGCGCTTGGCTCTGCTTGACAGTGGCTTGGTTTTTGGCCAGTCATAATCTTTTTAAAAAATCTAATTTTTTATAAATTACAAGTTATATTTTTTTAATAAAACACTAGTTTATCAAAAAAAAATCTTGATTTATTAGGCTTGCCCACTAATAACACAAATTGGAGCTTTATACATCAAACATTTCAGATGTTAAAAAATGGCTTTTTTAATATCAAAATTTAGTATTTTTAATAGAAGATCGAACATTTTTCATAATAAAAACCATAATTTTTTGTTCCATGGCTAAAATCACCATCTATATTCGAGCGATCTTAGATCCGACTCTGATACAAATGTAAGATCTGGATAACTACGCATGCAATAAAGGTAATCTATAACTAGATATACATAACAAAAAATAAGAAAATCTAACAAGCTTTCAAGGGAACGTAAACAATAAGTTTATGGTTACCAATTTGAATTTTTCTGTAGGATCATCATGTCCATCTTGGCCAACGGTGGACGGCGACCGCATTTTGCAACCAGCGAGAAGCCCCCTACACATCACCCTATGCCTATTGTATAAAGTATGAATTTGTGAGGAGGAGGTGACAACTATATGAAGGTTTATGGTGTATATTCTTTAATTTTCATGAAAATCCCTATATCTACATATAAGGGCTTAGATATAGAATCCTACACTAACTAGGATTATGAATAATTTATCTCTAAGATAAGATATTATCCACCCAATTTTTTACACATCTATCTCATAAACATAACCAACACTTCTTCATCAATCAACATCCCAATGCAATTGATCAAAAAATTTGAACAATTATAATTGATCATGTAGTTCCAATAAATATTAGATAATTTACATGTCAAATATGAACAAGAGTAGATGAAGGTGAACAAGACAGTCTAGAAGCCCATTTGATGAGAAAGGATGATAGCAATGATGATGACGAAATGGGCAACCGGCGGTGTTAGATTTGTGCGTGTTGATGTTAGATATCAAATAGGAAAATTTAGTGTGGATTATGGAGAGTTCTAGGGTTCTGTCATGTTCTCTAATGGTTAATTATTGAACAGAGGATTCAATTCTGCATACGAATAATACATAAGAGTATCGGAGTTGGGTTCTCTAGGGGTATGAGTCGTCTTTATATTTAATACAATGGTGATATAGGAAGTAGGGTACTGATGAGGTCCAATGAGTCATTAAGACTTTCAGGATCAAAGTAATGATAACTCCAACCATGTATTTAATGTGATGGTATCGGCTGTTGATGTGGGGTTCGAGAATGACCATCTTTCATCTCGGCTTTGCGAGAGGGTCGATCAAGGACGTCTTTTGATTTAGCCATTTCGGATTGAAGGCTTTTCGACTCGGTCTTACAAAATGAAGACGTGTGGAGACGGCCTTAATAGTAGGATTTGAGTGAGGACGCCTTTTTACTCGGCCCTTCTTGGGAAGGATCGATTGATGATGTTATTTGACTCGTTCTATGTAGGGCCAAGTCAGTTTGGTGCCTAGTTAACATAGGACACATGTCAACTCCTGGAGGAGGATTAATACTTAGTCATTTTAGTGACACAACACTGGCCTCTTTCACTCAAATTTGGATGGCGAAGTCCAAGTGAAATTAAACTATTGCATGTTGGGATTCTGAGGCGCATTAATGATGGGTCATTGATGGGTCGTTGTTGACGTAATGTTTAACGTCGAGAGATCATGTGTCAGCATTGCTTCAACTTTTGAGAAAGGATTACAAGACAGTCAGAGAGTGGCACTTTGATTATTGAGCGGTCGATTCAAATTCTGGAGTTAATTCCAGTCGTCCATGAATAACCGAGTCGACCGTTATGATTTCACCACGAGTCCGTCTCTGTACACTTGCTCTTCTAAGTGGTTAGTTTTACCTACTTTCAAACCCTAGAACTCTCTACAACCTGAACGATTTTTTATCATCTCTACCATCTTCTTCAAAGATCTTCTTAGGCTTAAAAACCTATCAATGGCATCTTTTTCTCTTGTCGTCGCTGCTAGTAATGAGGCTCAGATCAGCCTACTCCAAAAGTTTCACTCCAAAGTGCACTTGATGGTGCTTGAGACCTACTACGGTCACTTTGACATTCCCAGGGTGTTCACGCTATCGGTGTCGGAGAAAACTCAGGCGGTATACGATCATGATGAAAATATTTTTCTAGTGTACATCAAGCACTTGGAGTATGGTCTGCACCTTCCACTCTACCCTTTCCTCCACCGTACGTTTGAAGCTCTGGGTCCTCGCCTTGCTTGTTGTTGGCATCTTAGAAACTCGGCCGACTGAAGAGCATAAAGCTTGAGCAGTAGTGTTAGCGCTGTGACTAGAAGAGCCTAAATCACCTCATGCAAGATCCCCAGCAAGGCCTCATAAGCACTTGCAGTCTGATTTGGCCCTAGAAGAGGCCAAGAAGATTGTAGTGAATGTGACCGAGACTATGGCTTGACTTACTAAGTCGAGTTCTACGACTACCAAGGTCAAAAAATCTAAGAAGAAAAGGAAGAGGCTAAGGAAGGTGGGCAACCAAGACCCCTCTAGAAGTGCTGAACCGGCAAAGTACATGGAGGCGGGAACCTTTTCTTTTGCACTGGAGGCTGTAAAGGGTGGAGTTTTTATTGCTCCTATCCTAGAAATTCCTCGGGACAAACTGGTAGCTATCATCATTGTCAAAGACGAGTCCCCCGCATGTGTCGAAGGGGATGAGATGGTGGTGACCAAGCCCAAATGGCCCATGCTCAGAGTGAGGAGGAGAAGGCTCCTGCCCCGCTAGTCGAGTCGGCTAATCGACAAGGCAAGGAGCCAGCTACAGAGGAGGTGCCCCCTGCTTTGGAATTTGAATGGCCCTTCCCCCTCACATCGATGAGCTCGATATGGAGGTGTGGGATTAGCTAAAAATAATGCTAATGTGATCATCTAAAGTCGTCCCTCGATATGACAAGGAGCCGTCAGCACCTGTTCTTCCTTAGGTGACATCTTGATAAAAGAGGTTAGTACTAGAGTCTAGAATAGCTTAGGTTAAGGCTTTGAACCAATTTTTCCTACCTCATGATGCTGAAATCCTCTCGACCATGTCAAACTATGGCCTTCACCGGACCCTCAATGACTATTTGCTTCAAGGGGCTTTAGTGGAGCAAGAGTTATATGCTTAATTTGAGCATATACAAGATCTCTACTTCAAGCTCCGGGAAGAAGTGGGGGCTCAAAAGGCAGCTCGAGAGGCTGATCTAAGGTTAGCTGCTAAGGAGGATGATCTAGCAACATAGAAAAGAAGTGAGAGAAAATGGGGTAAGGAGCTGCAGATGCAAGACAATAAGATCAAGGGCCTGTCGGGTACAATTAGCCAGAAGTCACAAATCAATAAGCTTTAGGAAGACCTCAGTCATCTCGAGCACAAACTTCATGAGTGAGATGACAAAGTAAAGTATCTGATGGAAGAGGTCAAGATCAAGAGGCAAGAAAGTGCTGACGCCTACAAGAGAGCTCGATTGGCTTGTTAGAATGCTAAGGACCGTAGGGATCAGCTAAAGGAGGAGGTGGTCACTCACGAGAAGCTAAGGCAGGAGGCCACCCGAGCTGCACAGGAGGCCTAAAGACAATGAGAGTCATCCCTCATCGACATACAGATGTCGCAGGGTCACCTTACCCACTTGGAATTCGAGGTCTACCGGTTTGAGGTTATTGAAAATTATTGCAACGACACTCTTAGGAAGGTGGAAGTAGCCCTAACTTGTAAGGTTGACTTTGATTACCTAAAGATGCAGCTTGTAGCCGAGCTCAAGATCAATCTGTTAGGACTCATGTTTATGAGCCTACTCTCTAATCTAGTTTTGATGACTTAACAAACAATTTATAACTTTGTGTTTCCAGTGTTGTACATTTATTATATATCCAGGTTGTTGATATCTGAAATGAAGCCAATTCAAATCTAGTCAGAGATTCAAGAAAAAGCCTCATGTGCAACTACTTGGGTATATTAGTTTAGGATTTATATATTATGTGTAAATATTTTAAGCTCAATATTCTTACACACACATTCTTTGTTTTATCACAATTTGGTTATTTTTATGCAAATATTGTGTTATTGGTTTATGGATATCCTTGTATACATCTTTTTTTAAGTCTATAAATCAATGTAAAAATGTTTCATAACTTGGTATAAGTCAAATGTCAAAAATCAAGAGGTTTATATAAACATGTATTTGTGAGTCTTTGCAAAACAAAGAGTTTTCAAAAACAGGAAATGATATTTTAAAATTTCTTTTATAACATGTTCATTTTCTTGTTTATAAACATTTCCCAGAATTTTACTATTTTGGGAATTTATTTGTTATTTTTAATTGTATTTTAAAAGTTAGAATTCTAAAATTCTAAGTATCAGTTTTTTTTTTAGTTTTTGGTCGACCGAACGTGATGCACCAGTCGACCGGCCAGAAAGAGTTTTTCAGTGTTAAGTTCTCAGGGTTTTTTAGTCGATCGACACACTTGTATCAGTTGACCAATAGACACCCCTCGGTCGACCGACACAAGTCTACCAGTGGATCGAAATGTGTTCATTTCACAGTAACGACTAGTTTTTAAGTTTACTGATTTTTTAGGTTTTTATATTTTTGCTTGGATTTTCTTGGTTCTTAGGGTTTGTTTCATGAACCTATATATACCACATGCCCTCTAACTTCTGAACAATCTAAGAAAAGTTTTAAAATAATTTTACAAGGGTTTTAGAATGCTTAAAGTGTACTTTTACAAGAGGTTATGTGAAAAAGTTTTCACAAGAGGAAGAGTCATCTATTTCGTGTTTGGGCTTCAATCTCAATCTCCCTCACTCTTGTTTTTAGATAAGTTTTACTAAACTTAGTTTTTAGCTTATACTTATATCTTTTATTGATTATCTTTTTTATTAAACTAGATCTTATATTAAGTTTAGTTTGATTATTGCTCATTGATCACACACACACCTCTTATTGAACTTTTAGTATTTCATACTTTATATAATTAGGTTGTGGTAAGTGATACATTGAGTGTGAGCTTAATTGAGTTCTTATCTTGTTAGAGAATAAAAACTTTATATCTATGAGGCTATTTGTTGAGATCATATTATAATACACAAGTACAGTGAGAGGAGTGGTTGGTGAGAGACGTGGTCGATTCCAAGAGGAGTGGTGTCGGTTGTAAAGATGAGAGAGAGGTTATAAATCTGAGCACTTGAAGAAGGCAACACGTGAGAGGCCAACACTTAGAGAGTGTGTTGTGTGATTGCATTGTGAGTGTTGTAAACGTTTATCGGTGAGCGTTAAAAACCAATTGTGTAGTTATCTTTTGAGATAGTGGAGATTCTCCTTGAGAGTGGGGAGCGGAGATGTAGATCGAGAGTGACCGAACTCCATGATCACTTTGTGTGTTTGCGATTATTATTTGTCACTATCTTATTTGTATACTTATTCCTGTTTATATCGCCCTTGTTTTAATTATATATCTTTGCTAATAATTTGTTAAATATCATACTTGCTAGGATATAATTGTTAATAAGTTTTAAATCGGCATTAATATCAGATTAGATTAGTAAATACCCTATTCACCCCCCTCTAGGATAATTTCATAATCTTGAGTGGTTCTACTATCCCCCTCGAGTAGCAAATTGCCTTAGTGCTCTATAGGAGATAGAGAGGAGAGGAGGTGGTCTTGTTCTTGATGTTGAGAATGGAGATGAGGATGGTGAGGAGTCAGCTCAAGGAATAGATAAGGACTCGGCCTTGATAACTAGGCAGGCGGCTTGATGAGGAAGGGGATAAAGAGGTCAGGACCGAGCCTCGATCATCTTCTCCGCCAACTTCTATTGCTATTGCCCTTCTAGGCTCGAGTTATTCTTCCACTCCCAGTGTCACTCTACCTTCAAGCTCTGCGCCTACCTAGGGTTCGGCCCCTTAGGAGCTCATATGTATTTTTTTATTCTTTATTATTATTTTTTGAAACATCTTTGTAATGTAAGTGTCCCTTGTATTGTAAACATTTTTTACATATGAATAAAAAGATGCACTTTTGTCAATTTGATCTGTGCACCTTTTATGAGTGCATTTATAGGTATTTATCGTAGTTTGTTTGGTTTATGACTTTGGCTATAGATATGAGGGGTGTTTTGGGTGGACACTAATATTTAAAGTTTTTCTTTAGAAATTTGATAACTAAGACGGGTCGGTTTCGCACCTTTGTTTTATTCTGAAAGGATACCAATGTCTTATGTGTTTTATTTCAAAAGGATACTCATGTCTTATGACTCATAGTTGATTGAGCCAAAGACGTGCCTTAGTTTTTTTCTGAAAGTATACCAAGGTCTTACGAGTTGTAGTCGACAGAGTTGACGATGTGTCTTGGTTTTATTCTGAAAGGATACGAAGGTCTTACAAGTTATAGTCGACCAAGTCAAGGAGGTGTCGTGGTTTTATTATGAAAGGATACCAAGGTCTTAAGAGTTATAGTCGATCGATTCAAGAATGCATCTTGAATTTATTTTGAAAGGACACTAAGGTCTTATGTTCGTGCCTTAAGGGACACCGAGGTCTGAAGAGTACTATAAAAACATAGCACAATAAGATATCCAAAAGTAATTATATCATATGAGAACCTTATAGTTACATTTATTGGAAATAGTTTTTTTAGGCTTCTATGTTCCAAGAGTGTTGTAAGATTCTTCTGTCAGGACTTCACAACTAGTAGGGTCGTGTGTACTTTCTCGATTACCGTGTACGACCCCTCGTAGTTAGCCGCTAATTTTCCGCGCTTGGTGACTTTGTCAAATATAGCTTTTCAAAGAACAAGGTCGTTAATGTTAAAACTTCAATGCTGGACCATACTGTTGTAGTGTAGGGCGACACTGTTGATTGATGACGTGTGATTCGAGCGAGTCTTCTCGAACTTCATCAATAAGGTCGAGTCCTACTCATAGTCTAGCCGAGTTTTTTGGCATGCCGACTTCTATCGGGATAACCACCTCGGCTCCATATGTTAGTTTGAATGGGGTTTCCCCCGTGAAGTTTTTATGGGTGATTTGATATAACCACAAAATCCCAGGAAGCTCTTCAACCCAGTTCTTGACCAATTTGTCTACCTTTTTCTTCAGGGTTTGAAGTATGTATTTGTTCACTACTTTTGCAAGCCTATAGCATTTTGGGTGTGCAACTAAAGTGAATTTGAGTTGAATTTTTCATTCTTCACGGAAGCTATGGAAACCCTTACTATCAAATTGAGTGTCATTGTCTGTGACGAAAGAAGTAGGGACTCCAAATCTACAAACGATTGATTTCCACACAAAATTAATGGTGTTGCTTTCACTGGTCTTGGACAAAGGCTCGGCTTCTATCCATTTTGTGAAATAATCTATAGTAACGATAAAAAACTTTTGTTGCCCAGAAGCTATTATGACTGATTCCATTAAATACAACCCCCCATTGAGCAAAGGGATCGGGCTTATAAGAGGAGTGAGTTTAGCTACCAAAGCTCGTGGTATACTTGAGAAGAACTGGTAGATCTCGCACCAAGAGATGAGTCTCTAAGATTAAGCGAAGATAGTGGACCAGTAGTAGCCTTGTCCAATCGTCGTTTGGGCTAGAGTTTTGTCTCCTAGGTGGTTACCACATGTTCCCTCATGAATTTCCTTTAGAACATAACTAGCTTCTCCTAGCTAGAGACATCGGAGATAGGGCCCCACAGTGCTGTTGGTGTATGAGATTCGATAAAGCTGGTTATTGATCATGAGATATCTCTAAGCATTCCTTGGTAGACTCCTCACTTCAGTAGCATTCTTTGGAAAGATCCCTCCTATTAGGTATTAAATCAGCTGGTCCACGTAACAGGGCTCTGTTGAGTGCATGATGGGGTCAGTTAGTACCTCCATCATGCTAGGATTTTTGAGGGTATCCGTATACATAGGTCCCTAACTCTTTCCTGAGCTAGATGATCTAGCTTGGATAAAGCATATGCTCGAGCATTGAGGGCTCAGAGAACTTGTGCAATTTTGAACTCTTTGAAATTACCTAAGAGCTTTTTAACCACCTTCAACTATTGGATCATTCAGGAGTCTTTAGCTTCATAATCTTCCCTTACCTGGTAGGTGACTATTTGGGAGTTGGCCAAGATATAGATGAGCTCGGCCTTAATTGCTAGAGCGGCTCGGAGTCGTGCCAAGAGGGTTTCATACTCAGCCTCGCTATTTGAGGCTAGAAATTCGAAAGCAATAAGAGTATTTATGTATGGACCCATCAGGGCCACGCAGAACTACTCCAGCTCCACTACCTCCTTCTCCAGATAATCCATCCACCTTTAGTAACCACCACAAGGAAAATTTAGGCAAATCATGCTCAGAAGTGTTGTGTTTTCAATGAGGAGGACCATTCTTGCCTTGTAGACCGTAGCATCTAGGAGAGGGACCGGTATGAGGAGAGATGGGTCAGCGCCTGTTATGGATGACTCTATCAAAAACTTAGCCAAAGCTTGAGCTTTTATAGTCATTCTAGACTCAAATTGTATATCATATTCACTAAGTTCGACTGACCAGTTGATCATCCTTCTAAAATGGTAGGGCTGCTAAGTGCTTTCTTTAGAGGAAGGTTTGTCTGCACCACTATAGTGTGAGCTTAAAAGTAGGGGCAAAGTCTCCTAGCCATGATTATGATGGTGAAGGAGGCCTTCTTTATTAGGGTGTAATTGAGTTCGGCTGCCTTTAAAATCCGACTAACATAACATATATGGCCTTTGTGCATTATCTTCTTCTTGAATCAAAACAAAATTGGTTTCCTCTTGTGAGATTGTTAAGTAGAGGTACAAAGTTTGTCCTTCTCTGGGTCGGCTTAACAGGGGCTTGGTACTTAAAAATTTTTAGAGGTCGATGAAGGCCTCACTACATTCTGTCATCCAGCCGATGTCTTCCTTCAACTCCTTACTTCCTCTCAAAGTTTTGAAGAAGGGGAGATGTTTTTTTGGTAGATTTTGAAAGGAACAAGCCCAACGCAGCTATCTTGTCATTTAGCTTCTAAACATCCTTCAACATGCAAGGCTCGGGCATTTGTTCTATGGCATCTATCTTCCCGGGGTTAATTCCAATGCCCCATTGGGTAATCATAAACCAAAGGATTTTACTCGGTTGCACACCATAGGCACACTTAGCTGGGATAAGCTTCATGTAAAAGTGTTGGATGATGGAGAAAGTTTCTTCAAAGTTCAACATGTGAGATGTCACTTGCTTTGACTTCACCAGGATGTCGTCCACATATGCCTCCACATTGCTGCAATCTGGGGTTTGAATATTATGTTCACCAATCTTTGATAACTGGCCCCTGTATTTTTGAGACTGAAGGCATCACATCATAGCAGTAGGTCCCGTGGTCTATGATGAACGAAGCCATTTTTCTTCATCATGTTCTGCCATTATAATCTAGTTGTATCCTTAGAAAGCTTCCATAAAACAGAGTAGTTTACATCTAGCACTCTCGTCAACCAATTAATCGATCCTCGGGAGGGGATTTGCTATCCTTTGAGCAAGCTTTGTTTAGGTCGGTTAAGTCTATGCACATTCTCCACTTGCTAGTAGACTTCGTCGCCAGCACCACATTGGATGACCACTTCGAATAAAGCTAGCCTTGAGTAATCAGTCAACTTCTTCAGCACTTGCCTTATATCTTTCAAGGCCAAGATACATTTCTTTTGTTGAACTAACTTGCAATGTCGCTTGACCGAGAGTTCATCGCATTACTTATGGGGAAATTCCTGACATGTCTTCATGGGCCTAAGCAAACACATTTGTGTTGTCACATAAGAACATGACCACAGCTCCTCGTTGGGACCTAATGAGCCTTGACCCAATTTTGACCTTTTTTTATCCATCAAGGTTGATCAGTACTTCTTGTAATTCTTCTATGAGGGCTATCTATTCCGTTCTTGGTCTTTCTGCATTTGAAGGTGGACCTTCTCAATTGGTAGGGTCTCTGAAACTCCTTTAACCTTCATTGAGATCAGATAGCATAATTTGGCCTCCCACTAGTTGCTTCTTATAGACCCAACATTTTATAGGGTCAAAAAACTTTATTATCTGATGATATGTTGATGGGACTGCGTGTAGTTTGCTCAAGGTAGTTTTGCCAAGAATAACATTGTAGGCAAACTTTACGTCCATGACAATGAACTAGGTTTGAACTGTAGACTGGCAAGGATATTCCCCGACTACTAGGGGGAGAGCGATCAGTCCTTTAGGTTAAACTGAGTGCCCTGTGAACCTAATGTGGGGACTCGGGCAAGGCCGTAAACTTGACTTATTGATACCCATCTAGTTGAAGGCATCCATAAATAGGATGTCGGCAGAGCTCCTGATATCTACCAAGATTCTTTTTACTCAAAAGCCACTAATCTCGACTGATATAATGATGGGATTATCATGAGGGGTCTCTATTTCTCTCAGATCAACATTGCTAAAGGAAATGGGTTGATCAATTCTTGGCTTCTTCTCACAAAGGTTAATTTCCAACACTCATCAAGCATACTTCTTTCGAGCATTGTTTGACATTCCTCCTACCACTAGACCACCGCTGATGGTGTTGATAACACTTTGACTGCTTGTCTCTCTGAGTTGGTCATCTTGTTGGTATTGGTGACGGGGTGATCTTAATCGAGACCTTCTTCTGTCTGACTTCTCTGGAGATGGATCCCCCTGTCTCGTCAAGAGATGAGCCTCCTTAGCAGCCATTTCTATATCAAGTCTTCAATATCTCTTTGGAGAAATCTACAGTCATTGGTGTGATGACTGTGATCTCTGTGATAATAGCAATATTGCTTGTGCTCTCTGGATCGAGGTTCCAGTTTTATGCGGGGAGGAGTAGAAGTAAGGTGTCCTTCTTTCTGGACTAAATAAAGAGCTTGCGAGAGGGAAGTGTTATGGGAAGTGAGGACCGGCTTCTTGGATACCTCTTTTCACTAATCTCTCTTGTCGGTCCTGTTTGATTATTCAGTTATGGGAGGATCTTTCTGATACGAGTGTATCTTCCTCTCCACTTTAGGAGCTTAGTGATCCTCATAGGAGCTTGAGGATAGATGATTTTCATGATATCTTTAGAATAGAAGTGTGGATGAAGCCGTTGGTGGCGGCAAAAGAAGCCAAAAGCAAGAAGACAACAAAATCAAGGAACTGGCACTTAGGCTCTAGTCGGTCGACCAGACCAAGCTGGTCGGTCGACCGGATTCGTGCACACTACAGGGTGAGGAATGAATCCTCTAGCCAGTCGACCACGACACACTGGTCGGTCGATCGGACGTGGTTCTGCCTGCAGGGTTTGAAACCAACCCTCTAGCCGGTCGACCACGACATGTGTGCCGGTCGACCGGATCGGGTTTCATGAGTTGTCTGAGACTCTTTTTGACGCGTTTTCCTGGTTTGTTTAGACTTGTTTATTTACAAGATTGCCATCAAGTTGTTAGGGATATAAATAGGATTGTTTTAGGATTTCTAGGCAATCAGAATGTATTCAAAGAGAATAGGGAGATTGATCTTTATTCTTGTGAGATTGTAAGAGAGAGATTTGTAATCTTTTACTACTCATAATCTAGAGAAGGTATTTTCCTTCGCTAACTGAACTGTTCTTGTGTTTTCTATTGTTTTCTTCTCAACCCAGCTTTGATAATTCTGCGATCAAAGGTGCTCGCACGGCGACTCGTATCAAGTTGGTATCAAAGCGATCAGATACTGTGAAGGGAGAATCATGTGAATGCTTCTTACTCAGTCGCAGTACAAGAACCCAGGTGAGGTTCTTATTTCCTTGGAAGAAATCTAAAAATTAAGGAAGATGAAGATGACAGAAAGTGACAATTCGACAAGGCTTGATGCATTGGAGAAGTAGATCGAGACGATAGGGTTGACTCTCACACAACTCGTCGATCTTATCCTTGGAGGAGACAAAAAGGACGAATCTTCTTCGAAGTCAAAGAAGAAACCCATAGAGTCCGATAGGGAGAATTAGACTTCAGATTCCGACGAGGAGGTCGAGACCGTCAAGACTGTTCCACATCAAGGGGTAAAGGTACTTACTAGGATCTGAAGATAGATTTTAGAGTGCAGATTTATGTTTATGATGGGAGTGTCGACGTTAAGAGGCTTGATGATTGGATCGAGAGGATGGAGACTTGTTTTACTCTTTATGGCTATTCGTCAAAAGAGAATAATGTTTTTGTGATATTGAAGCTTTTAGGGCACGCGTTGACGTAGTGAAAATCTTACTGTAAGCAGGAGAAGAAGGTGGTGTCCTGGAACAAGTTCAAGGAGCTACTGAGGAAGCAATTCTACCAGGCAAGATTCCTTGAGGAATGTTGGTACATGTGGTAAGGCTTGTGCCAAATATTTAATCAGACCGTTCAAGAATATACTACGGAGTTCTAGCAATAGGTGATGGTCCTCAACATCATAATGGGGAAATACTCCATCTTCATGAAGTATATGGTGGGTCTGAATGAATACATTCGGAAGGAGATGAAGCTATTCTTGGTCGAGTCAATTGTAGAAGCGAGTGTGAAGACTATTGTCATTGAGGGCAAGTAGAAGAAGGGCAACGAGACGAAGGGAGATTCCAAGCAAGTTGGAGGCAAGTCTAGTGGCTCTCAACCTAAGAAAGAAAAGAAGAAGGGTGATCTAGGGAAGGCAGGATTGACTTACAATCACTGCAAGCAGACAGTACACATAGTTGATCGGTGCTGGGAGAAGTATCCTCATCTGAAGTCAAAGGGGTTGAAGAAGAAGGAGGAGAAAAAGGCATACGTGATAGCACAGGGTCTGAAAGAAGTTCCTGGAATGATAGAGCCCAACATCAGTCTTAACCTTATGGTAGGAAAGCAGACCGCGAATGAAGACGAAAACCCCAGAGAGCAGCTCTTTGTTCTTAAGTTGCAAGTGAAGACTAGCTTGGTTGATGCCATCATTGATCCAGGGAGCCAGAATAATTTGATATCCGAGGCCTTGGTTTAGAAGCTGGGATTAAAGATGGTAAAATATTCAAAGCCCTATCCTTTAGGGTGGATTCAGAAGGAGGCGGGATTAAGTGTGATCAACCAATGTACTTTTAGATTTACACTTCATGATTCATATATTGACGAGGTCACGTGCGATGTTATTCCATTGGACATTTGCCAGGTTATACTAGGAAATCCCTATTTATAGGATAGGTACGTAGTCTATGACCAGCAGGCCCAGAAGTATACGTTCACTAAGGATGGTGAGCAATTCATATTTTGTTCTGTATCTCTTCCACAAGAGACTAGGTTGGTGACGCTGACTCATGCGAAGAGGCTAGTGAATGTGAGCAAGAAGTTTGTATTATTATTTATTAGGTCTTACGAGCAATAGCTGAGTAGGATATACTTGACCACCTTGAGTAAGCTTCAGGAGGGAGATCTTGACAAGTTGAAGGCCAAGTATGTGGACTTGTTTACAAATATCACGGGACTACTACCATGACAGGGTGTGGATCATGAGATTATGCTGACAGGTGAGAGTTCCTTGCCGAATATAGGTCTATACCGCACATCTATAAAAGTGTCCAAGGAGATAAAGAAGCAGGTTTCGGATCTTCTGGAGATGGGAGTGATAGTGTTGAGTTATTCACCTTACGGGTCACCAGTGTTGTCGGTGCCTAAGAAGGATGGAGGCTAACGTATGTGTGTGGATTATCGGGTGCTTAACAAGATAATGATCAAGAATCATTACCCACTACCACGGATCGATGATCTTATAGACCAATTAGGGGGAGCGAGGTTTTTCATAAAGTTGGATCTGAATTCTAGTTACCATCAGGTGAGGATTCAGGAGGATGACACTTGGAAGATTGCGTTCAAGACCAAGCAGGGCATGCTCGAGTGGTTGGTGATGTCGTTTGAATTATGCAACGCTCTGAAAACCTTTATGAGACTCATGAATGAGTTGTTGTGACCTTTTATAGAGGATTTTGTGATAGTTTACCTTGATGATATCTTGGTGTACAGCAGGACCTGGGAGGAGCATCTTGTTCATATCGAGAAGGTGTTTGAAGTGCTGTAGAACAGACAGTTGAAGCTCAATGGGAAGAAGTGTGAATTTGGGAAGGACAAGTTGGTGTATCTCGCTTCATCGTAGGGAAGGGCCAGCGGAGAATAGATCCAAGCAAAGTGGTGGTGATCACGAAGTGGCCGACACCTAGGACAGTGACGAATGTAAGAAGATTCATGGGGGCTTACTAGTATTTGCGCAAGTTCATTCGATATTTTTTGACTTATGCGGCACCTTTACATGGCCTTACGAAGATAAAGGTTCAGTTCAAGTGGGGGAGGACGCATGAGGAGGCTTTTCTGTTGCTGAAGAGGAAGATCTCGGAGGTACCGGTGTTGGTGTTGTCTAATTTGCAGAGGACCTTTGAGGTAGAGACCGATGCTTCTAGTTATGCTATGGGTGCTGTGTTGATACACGATGGGAAGCCGGTGGAGTACCATTCTGAGATGTTCGTGGGTACTATTCAGAACTACGACAAGGAGTTTCAGGCACTTTATCAGGCGATTAAGCATTGGAGAGTGTATTTGTTGGGTAAAGAGGTGGTTGTACACTCGGATCACAAGCCATTAGAGTTCCTACATGCCCAGACAAAGTTGTAGCATGCACGTCACATTAATTGGATGTCTTATTTGATGGTGTTCAACATCATCATTAGGTACAAGAAGGGGGTGACTAACAAGTTAGCCGATATGTTATCTCGATCGCCAGTGAGGGCTTTATTGGTGGTGGCACGTATTCAGCCCTTAGTTCCTTTGGAGTATGTGCAGATGTACACATCTAGTAAAGACTTCTGTAGTGTGTTCTAGCAGGTGAAGGCTGGTCAAAAGGGGGAGTACGAGCTTGGAGAGGATGGTTTGTTATATCGTGGTGTTGGACCCTAGAGGGGGGTGATTAGGGTCTTAAGGCTATAAATGTGTAATAAAAATAAGACAAGCAAATCACTACAACAACTAATGTAAAGGAGATAGAGTTAGAAATCGTTATCCTTGTGACACGTGATGTGTTAACGAGGTTTGATCCGCTGACCTACGTCCTCGCTCTCCACTCTTGAGGAGAAATCTACTACACAACCCGGTTTGGAAGCCGGAACTTCTTCTACACAACGATCTCCTCACGATCTCACAACTACACAGTTGATCTCCACTAGATCACACTCCCACATAATTGATCTTCATAAGATCAAGCTCTCAAACAGTAGCAATGGTGTAAAAACTCTCTCTTTACAAGTCCCTATAGCAAAGAAAAAGATTAAACTAAAGCTGGGATGTGAACTTGAGAAAACACAGAAAATAGGTTTTGAAAATTTTGGCTCTCAGTAAACAGATCTCTGGTTTTTCAAAAGCTTGGGACAAGGAAGAAGAAGGGGTATATGGGGGGTTTAAATAGGAGAAAACACAGCAGCTAAAACCCATACCCTAATCCCCCAAATCCAGGAAAAATCGGCGCTAAAATCTTGTACCAAAAGACCGTTTGAAATAAGCGACGGTCGACCGTACAATTGTTCGCAGTCGACCGCGAGCCAGCTCAGAAACGAAGAAAATGTCTAGAGACTTCTGCGGTCGACCGTGGGAAATCCCAAGCTCACGGTTGACCGTGACGGTCGACCGTGAAAGTTTCTGCTACCCACTGACGAATGAACTTAGGCGCGATCGACCGTGGCGGTCAACCGCAAATTGACAAATACAAAAATACTGATTTTGACTCTCTTAAAAAATCTGTAAAATATTTAATTAACTTCCAAAAATTGTGAGAAACTCTGTAAAATGTTTTTGACACTAAAAACAATTTGTTTGGAAAAAGAATTTTGCTAATAAGTCCTCATACTTGTGAAAAATAGTATTTTGTGAAAACGTTCAAAACTATAAGTATCAAAACGTGTGTGTGATATCCCAATAGCTTCAAATGAAGTCTAAACTACTTGCCTATATTTTAGCACTAGAGAGAAAATAAAAACTAGCTAATATCCTCACGTAGAATACAATTTTTTGAGTCTTGATATAGCTTGTGTTTGATGAAGCTTCTTATTGCATTTGGTGTTCTTGAATGAACGTTGCTTCATTACTATGCCTCCTCCTCCTTTGGATATCATCGTTGTAGCGCATATTCCATCCAATCCTCCATGTATGGCACTAACATGCTTGATATATATATTGACTACGTTTTCACTCAACAAGCAATTAGTACCGATAATGGTGGTTGTAAAACATCATCAAAACATAAGGGCTAACAATCTCCCCCTTTTTTATGATGACAACCAACAATTATATATGAGCAAAATAAATATGGCTTATAGATAGCGGCTCCCCCTTTCTATAAGCTCCCCCTTACTATGTGCACAAATGAGGAGATTTCTCTCCCCCTTTGTCACCATCAAAATGGGGTAAAAAATAAACAAAAATGCATGTGAAATGCAACTAAACAAGGAAGCAAAGAGAACTTTCACATAGTGCATAAGCCCAAACCATTTCTTATGCGACAAAAATCATCTTCACTAAGAAGCTTGGTAAAGATGTCCGCTAATTGAGATTTTGTGTCAACAAACATAAGGGAAACATCTTGCCTCTCTACATGATCGCGTAAAAAATGATGACACACATCAATATGCTTGGTTCTAGAATGCAAAACTGAATTTTTGGTAATATTAATAGCACTAGTGTTATCACAAAAGATTTTTATATTTTAAAAATTCAAATCATAGTCAACTAAGCTTTGTTTCATCCACAAAACATGGGCACAACATAAACTGGCGGCAATGTATTCTGCTTCCGTAGTGGGCAATGCAACACAATTTTGTTTCTTGGAAGCCAAAGAAACAAGAGAATTTCCCAAGAATTAGCATGTTCCACTCGTACTCTTACGATCTACCTTACATCCGGCAAAGTCGGCATCACAAAAACCATATAAATCAAAAGAGGTGCTCTGTGGATAAAATAAACCAAGAGCAATAGTTCCATGCACATATTTAATAATTCTCTTAAAGGCAATCAAATGAGATGCTTTAGGAGAAGCTTGAAAACGTACACATGCACACACACTAAACATGATATCGGGTCTACTATCGGTGAGATAAAGAAGACTACCTATCATACCTCGGTATAGTTTTTGGTCCACATCCTCACCACTATCATCCGCATTAAGCTTGACACTTGTGCTCATGGGAGTTGGTGCATGCTTAGAGCTCTCCAAATTGAATTTCTTCACCAATTCTTTATCATATTTGCTTTGAGAAATGAATATCTCATCCTTAGTTTGCTTGACTTGGAGCCCGAGAAAGAATATGAGCTCTCCCATCATGCTCATCTCAAAATGATCTTTCATAACTTTAGAAAAATCCTTGCAAAGAGATTCATTAGTAGCACCGAAAATGATATCATCAACATATATTTGTACTAAAATAAAATCATTTTTCCTTTTTCTCGCAAAAAGAGTATTATCAATTTTTCCTTTAGAGAAACCATTTTCAAGAAGAAAACTAGAGAGGCGAGCATACCAAGCTCTAGGAGCTTGTTTCAACCTATATAAAGCTTTTTGAACCCGGTAAACATGATTAGGAAAAGCATGATCTATGAAACCGGGGGGTTGCTCAATATATACTTTCTCTTCTATAAAACCATTTAAAAAGGTACTTTTAACATCCATTTGAAATAATTTGAAATCTTTAAAGCTAGCAAATGCTAAAAACATCCTAATAGATTCCAACCTTGCAACCGGTGCAAAGGTTTCATTATAGTCTATGCCCTCCTCTTGATTGTATCATTGGGCAACCAAACGAGCTTTATTTCTAGTAACAATACCATGTTCATCAAGTTTGTTTCTAAAAACCCATTTTGTTCCAATTACACTAGCATTGTTAGGTCTAGGAACTAGTTTCCAAACATCATTTCTTCGAAAATTGTTTAGTTCATCATGCATAGCTAAAACCCAAAATTCATCATTTAAAGCATCATTAACCTTCTTAGGTTCTAATTGAGATAGAAAAGTAACATTACCACACTCACTCAAAGCCTTTGAGCGAGTAACAACCCCTTGTGAAGGACTTCTAATAATTTGCTCATTTTGATGATTTGATGCGAATTTCCATGCTTTGGGGAGTTCTTCTTGTACATGAGTGTCGGTGCTTTCCACATCTTTTTGTACTTCTATTGAGGGTGTATTATTTAGTTGCAAAAATTCTAATCCTCCCTCAACATCATCATCATCTCTCCTAGGCAAAATAACTTGTGAACCAATATTAGTCTTATCGAAAGTAACGTTTATAGATTCTTTAATAACAAGAGTTTGTTTGTTGAAGACCCTATAAGCCTTACTTCGAGGTGCCCTAAGAAAATGCCAACATCAATTTTAGAATCAAATTTATCAATGTGGTCGTTTTTATTTAAAATAAAACATTTACAACAAAAGATACAAAAATAACCAATAAATGGAGTTTTTCCATAAAATAGTTCATAAGGAGTTTTCTTAAGCTTTGGTCTAATCAAAACACGATTTAAAACATGACAAGCCGTATTGACGGCTTCCGCCCAAAAATATTTAGGCAAATCAAAGGAGTTTAACATAGTTCGTGCCATCTCTTGTATAGTTCGATTTTTTTGCTCAACAACACCATTTTGTTGTGGTGTTCTCGGAGCGAAAAACACATGAGTTATACCACGATGCGCACAAAAATCATAAAAAGTGATATTTTGAAATTCACCACCATGATCACTTCTTATTTTAACAACTTTTAAATCTTTTTTATTTTTAATTCTTTTAACATGATTTGAAAATTCATCAAAACATTCATCTTTACTAGCAAGAAATATTGTCCATGTAAAACGAGAAAAATTATCAATGATAACAAAAACATAGTGTTTGCCTCCAAGAGAGGTAACACGCATAGGATCAAATAAATCAAGATGAAGTAATTGCAAGGTTTTAGAATTTGATACCTCATTGATGGATTTAAAGGTAGACTTAGTTTGTTTACCTTTAGCACAATCTTCGCATATGGTATCTTTGATGAAATGCAAGTTTGGTAACCCTTTAACAAGATTCCTCTTGGACAATTTGGATATCAATTCTATGTTTGCATGTCCAAGACTTTTATGCCAAATCCAAGGGTTTTCATCAATTGGCGCAAGGCACTTTACATCTTGATTCACTAATTCATTCATCTCAAAAATGTACACATTAGATTTACGATAAGCAACAAAAACAATTTTTCTCTTCATACTAATAATGCATTTGTCCGGTTTAAAGGAAATATTAAAACCTTTATCACTCAATTGGCTAATGCTAAGAAGATTATGATTCAAGCTATTTACCAAATAAATATCTTCTATAACGGGAGATGATGTTTTACCAATACATCCAATACCAATGATTTTACCTTTCTCTCCACCACCGAAGGAGACGCTACCTCCTTCAATCCTTGATAGGATTGCGAATAGTTCTTTGTTGTCCGTCATATGATGTGAGCAACCACTATCAAGATACCACATCTCTCTACGTCGTTGCCGTGATGTTCCCTACAAGAGATGAAGGTGTAGTAACTTTAGGTACCTAAATCTTGGGTCCTTGGTGGTTAGTAAGCTTGGTACCTTTGGGTAGCCATGTCATGCCATAGAAATTATGATTATCTTTGATCCTACAATGAGTAGAAATATGACCCCGTTTCATGCAATATGTGCACACAAAATTTTTCTTATGTGTAGGAGCATAAATCTATGAAATCTATTTCTACCATGGTGATGATAATTAGCATAAGCATGAGTGGGTCTAATCCTACCACTCTCAATTTCTAGTCTTTCAATCTTGGATCTTAATTATTTGTTTTCAAAATCAAGATCCCCTAGCAATTCATCTTTGAATGCAAGAGAGGTTTGTAGTTATTCTAGTTGGGCATCACAAGAAGCATGTAACTTTTTAAAGGAAGAAAATTCTTTTGACATCCTTTTGAACTCAACATTCAATTCTTCTAAAGCCGTAGCTAGATCACATTGCATATAAAAGGATTCACTTTCGGTGTCGGAAATTACCTCCTTTTCATAGGCCATGAAGCAAATGTTGGGATCATGAAGAGCAAGTTTAGCTTCTTCTTCATTGCTATCTGAATCACTTGGTTCGGATTCTTCCCATCCGGCATACATGGCTTTCTTCTTCTTATACTTCATGTATTTCTCCTTGAGTTTAGGGCAATCTTTGGCGATATGGTCTGGTTCATTCCATTCAAAATATTTTCCTACACCTGAAAAAAATTTATTGTTAGATCGGGGATTAAACTTCTTGTTCATTTTAATGAGTCTGGAAATTCTTCTAGAGAGGTGAGCCACTTCTCTAGAAAAATCAACTTCACTCTCCGACGATGATGATGAGGAGATGTCACTAGCTCCTTTGGGAGCTATGGTCTTCATGTTTGGTGATGGCTCCTCAAATTCCCATGGGGGTACTTCCTCCTTGTCCTTTCCCTTGAGCTTCTTCTCATGAATCTTAAGCTTGCCGATGAGGTCATCGAGAGCTAGAGTGGTAAGGTCATGAGCTTCCTCTATGGTCGTAGCTTTGGGTTCCCATATTAGAGTCAATGAAAGAAGGATCTTGTAGTTCATCTCTTGGATAGTTAATTTCTTGTTAAGACCATGCAATTCATTGATTATATTAGTGAAGCGAGAGAACATAGCATCAATGGATTCATTAGGAAGCATCTTAAATAACTCATATTCATGCATAAGCCCACTAATTTTGGGTTCCTTGACTTGGGGGTTCCTTCATGTGTAATACACAATTTCACCCATATTTCGTATGCGGTTGCACACATGGAAATCCTATTATACTCATTGGGGGAAAGACCACAAATTAAGACATTCATAGCATTTGCATTGAGATTGGCTTGGTGCCTTTCTCCATCGGTCATAGTCCCGACTTTGGGCTTTTCTACATATTTCTTCTCTATGAGTTCTAGGATGTCAAGATCAATGCAACGAAGGTAAATCCTTATCCTAGCCTTCCAATAAGCAAAATTACTACCGGTGAAAAATGGTGGTCTAGTGGTGGATTGTCTCTCTAACATATGCACATTCATTGAAGCCTCCATAAGATCTTTTCTCTAAGGTGGTTAGACCAAAAACTAATATAGAGATCAAGCTCTGATACCAATTGTTAGACCCTAGAGGGGGGATGATTAGGGTCTTAAGGCTATAAATATGCAATAAAAATAAGACAAGCAAATCACTACAACAACTAATGTAAATGAGATAGAGTTAGAAATCGTTATCCTTGTGACACGTGATGTGTTAACAAGGTTCGGTCCGCTGACCTACGTCCTCGCTCTCCACTCTCGAGGAGAAATCTACTACACAACCCGGTTTGAAAGCCGGAACTTCTTCTACACAACGATCTCCTCACGATCTCACAACTACACAGTTGATCTCCACTAGATCACACTCCCACATAATTGATCTTCATAAGATCAAGCTCTCAAACAGTAGCAATGGTGTAAAAACTCTCTCTTTACAAGTCCCTATAGCAAAGAGAAAGATTAAACTAAAGCTGGGATGTGAACTTGAGAAAACACAGAAAATAGGTTTTGAAAATTTTGGCTCTCAGTAAACAGATCTCTGGTTTTTCAAAAGCTTGGGATAAGGAAGAAGAAGGGGTATAGGGGGGTTTAAATAGGAGAAAACACAGGAGCTAAAACCCATACCCTAATCCCCTAAATCCAGGAAAAATCGGCGCTGAAATCTTGTACCAAAAGACCGTTTGAAATAAGCGACGGTAGATCGTACGATTGTTCGCGGTCGACCGCGAGCCAACTCAGAAACGAAGAAAATGTCCATAGACTTCTATGGTCGAACGTGACGGTCGACCGACGGAAATCTCGAGCTCACGATCGACCGCAACGGTCGACCGTGAAAGTTTCTGCTGCCCACTGAAGAATGAACTCAGGCGCGGTCGGCCGTGGCGGTCGACCACAAACTGACACATACAAAAATACTGATTTGACTCTCTTAAAAATTCTGTAAAATATTTAATTAACTTCCAAAATTTGTGAAACTCTGTAAAATGTTTTTGACACTAAAAACAATTTGTTTAGAAAAAGAATTTTGCTAATAGGTCCTCATACTTGTGAAAAATAGAATTTTGTGAAAACGTTCAAAACTATAAGTATAAAAACATGTGTGTGATATCCCAATAGCTTCAAATAAAATCTAAACTACTTGCCTACATTTTAGCACTAGAGAGAAAATAAAAACTAGCTAATATCCTCACGTAGAATATAATTTTTTGAGTCTTGATATAGCTTGAGTTTGATGAAGCTTCTTATTGCATTTGGTGTTCTTGAATGAACGTTGCTTCATTACTATGTCTCCTCCTCCTTTGAATATCATCGTTATAGCGCATATTCCATCCAATCCTCCATATATGGCACTAACATGCTTGATATATATATTGACTATATTTTCACTCAACAAGCAATAAGTACCGATAATGGTGGTTGTAAAACATCATCAAAACATAAGGGCTAACACGTAGGACATTGCTTTGCATTCCGGAGGATGGTGATAGGTTGTAGTTGGTTAGAGAGGCACATACACCACGTGTGCAAGGTCATTTTGGGATCCAGAAGATGCTTCTCAGCCTATAGCGCCATGTCTTTTGGTCGAAGATGCTAGAGGATGTTACCAAGTACGTTGGAGGGTGTAAGCTATGTTGCATTTCGAAGCCTTCTAATAGGAAACTAGAATTGTACCTACCATTACCAGTGCCTTCTAGACTATGGGAGAGCATCTCTATAGATTTCTTAGGAGGGTTGCCAACGACCAAGTGTGGGCATGACTATTTGTATATTGTGGTGGATTGGGTCAGCAAGATGGTGATCTTGATTCCTTGCAAGAAGATGTGACGGGAGGGGATGCAGCATAGTTGTTCTTCGAGCATGTGTGAAAGCACTTTGGATTGCTGAGTTTGATTATTTCGGATCGGGATAGCTTGTTTCTCCGGCATTTTTGGGATTCGTTATAAAGTTTGATGGACACTAGATTAAAGAAGAGTATGACTTTTCATCCATAAAGAGACAGACAAACAGAGATAGTTAACTGGACTATGGTGCACATGTTGAGGGGGTATAAGGCATCCTAAGACATGGGATGAGAGCTTACCATATCTTCAGTTTGTATTCAATTGGGCTATTCATGGATCTTCGGGAAAGTCACCATTTGAGACGTGCTACGAATTCTTACCACCAAGTCCGTTTGATCTTGTGTTTTCTAGCGAAGCCACGGCCGACGGCAAGGACGGGAGTGATAGACAACGGGCTCAGCAATTCTAAAGAAGATTGCACATATTCACGTTATGATTGAAGCTCAATTGAAGAAGTCACAAGCTAAGTATAAGGCGAAGCATGATCAACATCGAATTCCTTGTTACTTTGGAGAAGGTAACTGTTGAGTATCATATCTCCATCATAGTATTTTGATGATAACAATTTATACAGTGTGTGCACTAACTTTTATATGCAGATTTTAATATCAGAATATGAACAAGTGCAAGATGTTTTCAAGGCATTATGAAGTGAAGAAAATGAAGAACAGATGAGATAATATATTTTACATTTTCTTTACTTAGAATTTTTGTACAAGCCTTGATCACACACACGCACACACACACAAAATTAGAACACACTAAGGCTTAGTGTGTTGGTTAACTATAGAAATCCCCTATGTTAACCATTAAAAGTATAGTTAAAACTTAAGTATAAAAATATTTTATATCATAATTTATACTCTTAGTAGTCGACTAATTAGAATAGTAGTCGACTACTCATGCATAAATCTTAAATATATGTTTCTGTCAATTTACAGTATAGTCAACTAATAATGATTGTAGTCGACTACTTAGGTGTTTTACAGAAACATAAGTTTCAGTCTTTTTATAGTATAGTCGACTAATCTACACTATAGTCGACTACTGAACGTAATTTTCATTTTATAAGTTTCTGTCAAAATACAGTGTAGTCGACTAATGAGTTTTGTAGTCGACTACTGAGAAATTTTCTGAATACACAGAGTCTGTTTGAACTCAGTGTAGTCGACTAATGTTCATTATAGTCGACTATAGATACAGTTTTTCCAGATTTCAAAGTTTGAATTTTTGACTGTTTATAGCCGTTTTTAAACGTTTTTTAAGTTCAAAAATTTGTCTTTTCAAGGGCTATAAATAGGTTATTTGTTCAGAAAAATTGCAAAGACATACATACCCATAAGCTTTGATCTTTGTGCAATTTTTCAAGTGAAAAATATTCAGATTTTGTGAAAAAGAGAAGTTTCTGAAATTACCTTTAAACATTCATCAAATACCTATCATTTAGGCAATTTACAGAGGTTAAAAGAATCCTAAGCCACTGTTGCACTTCACTACACATTCAAGGCTTATAGGATCAATTGTGTTCTTGCTTCAAAAGGATTTCTCTCGGGTTTGAGAGAGTTGATCTCTTGGTGTAGAGATTGGTGTTCAAATTGACAAGGTGTTTGTCAATTAGTGTTGCAATTTGCAGGGACTTACAAATTGGTCAGGTTTGCGTTTGATTTTGTAAGTTTATTCAAAATCATAGTGGAAACTCTCAAGCGGGATTTGCTTGGGGACTGGATGTACACCGGATTGGTGGAACCAGTATAAATCCTTGTGTTTGTGATTGTGATTTTCTGAGATTGCTATTTTTCTTTGTAATTTATAATATGCTTTGCATAAATTTTAAAAGAACACTATTCACCGCCCCTCTAGTGTTCAAGTGTATCTATTTCAGATCCTACATTTGGTATCAGAGCAAGGTGAAAGATGACATCAACAAATTCATCACAATTCAAAGAAGGTCACTCTACAAATCGTCCACCAATGTTCGATGGATTAAACTACAACTATTGGAAGTACCGAATGAAGATTTACCTTCAATCTATTGGCTACGAACTTTAGAACATCGTGGAAACAAAATATGAGAAGCCAACAACTCCTTTTGAAGAATGGACTACTTCTCAAAGAAATAATGCAAATTTGGATTCAAAAGAAATAAATGCATTATTTTGTGCACTTGACAAGAATGAGTTCAATAGGGTGTCAACGGCCACATCCGCATATGATATTTGGCATACACTTGAGGTAACTCACGAAGGTACAAATAAAGTTAAAGAATCTAAAATTTCTGTTCTTGTGCACAGATTTGAATTGTTCAAGATGAAGGAAAATGAGACTATTGGAGAAATGTTCACAAGATTCACCGACATCACAAATTCTCTCATTGGTCTTGGAAAAACATATACACAAGTGGAGATGATAAGAAAGATACTTCGTTCACTTACTCCACAATGGGAAAAAAAAGTTACCGCTATTGAAGAAGCCAATGATTTGTCAACTCTTACGGTTGAAAATCTTATTGGTAATCTTATGGCATATGAAGTTTAAATTGAAGATAGAAAGAATGATGAAGAATCAAAGAACAAGAAAGTTCTTGCATTCAATACTTCTTCCGATAAAGAAGATTCAGATGATGATGATGAAGAAATGGGCATGTTTGCACGAAAATTTCGGAAATTTATAAAACGAGGGCATATGAAGAAAGATTGTCCAATGTTGAATAATAAGCAAAAATAAAGTTATTTCAACAACTTCAACAACATTCAAAATAACAAGAAAAAGAAAGCAATGGCAGTCACTTGGGATGATAGTGATGAGTCATCTTCAGATGAAGAAATTAAAGAAAAGGAAAGTGCTCACATGTGTTTCATGGCACAAGATGAAGTAAGTGAAAATGAAGAACTTTTAGATGCTTTCAATGAATTATATGAAACTTTTGTGAGATTAAAGACATCACATAATTTTCTTAAAGGTGAAAATAAGAGATTACTTGAAGAAATTTCTAATTTAAATTCCTCTATTTTTTCTAATTCTCAAATAATTGAATTGAAAGAAGAAAATTTTTCTTTTAATTAAAGAAAATGAATGTTTATCTAATGAAAATAAATATTTAAAATCAGAATGTAATGATTTAAATATTCGTATTAATAATTTAGATAAAGATGTTTCTTCTTTTAAATCAAGATATGAAGATATATGTCTAAATGTTAGCAAATTTAATAAAGGTAAAGAAAATCTTAATAACATTCTTTGTTTTCAAAAAGAATCACAAAAGACAAAAGGATTAGGTTTTCAAATTAATAAAAATAAATCAAAGAAAATAATTTTTGTAAAACCTTCTTGTGATTTGAATGAATATAGAAATAAAAATTTGTGTAAAAAGGAATCAAAATTCTTTTCAATTTGGGTTCCAAAAGAATTATCTTCTTTAAATAAGAATTTTTATATTTCTGATTTTATTAAAAATATTTGTTTATCATCTAACTATTTAAGCAAATCAAACACATCTTGGGTTTGATTTCCTAAAGGCTAATTTAAAGGACCCAACAAAGTATGGGTATCAAAATGTAAATGTTTATTATTTCAGGTACTCAAGAAAGATAGGTGGATTTTGGATAGTGGTTGCTCCAAACATATGACTGGAAACATACAACTATTGTCATCTTTTTAAAACAAGGATGGTGGTACCGTCACTTTTGGAGATAACAACAAAGGAAAAGTCATCGGTATTGGATCTGTCGGTAATCCAAACAAACCTATCATTGATAATGTTTTATTAGTTAATGGTCTTAAACATAATTTACATAGTATTAGTCAACTATGTGATAAAGGTTATAAAATTGTTTTTGAAAAAGAATCATGTTTAAATTATGATATTGATTTAATAACTATTATTTTTAAAGGTCATAGAAAGAATAACATATATGTGAAAAATATTTCAAATGAACATTGTCTTATTGCATCATCTAATGATTCTATTTTATGGCATAAACATTTTGGACACGTTAATTTTAAACATATGTCAAAGATTTCTAAAAATGATTCAGTAAATGGTTTACCTAAGATGTCTTTTAAAAATAATTTTTGTGATGCATGTCAACAAGAAAAATTGCACAAATCTTTTTTTAAATCTAAAAATGTAATATCTACAAATAGACCATTAGAATTAATTCACATAGATCTTTTTGGTCCATCTAGAGTTGCATCTTTAAATGGAAGTAGATATGCATTTGTTCTTATTGATGATTATTCTAGATTTACATGGGTAATTTTTCTTAAACATAAAAATGATGCTTTTAATGAATTTTCAATATTTTGCAAAAGAATTCAAAATCAAAAATCTACTTCTATTATCTCTATACGTAGTAATCATGGAGGTGAATTTGAAAATGAATTATTTGCAAATTATTGTGACAAACATGGTATATCACATACTTTTTCTTTTCCTCGTGCTGCTCCACAAAATAGAGTTGTAGAAAGGAAAAATAGAACTTTACAAGAATGTGCTAGAACCATGTTGTGTGATAGTAATTTACCTAAATATTTTTGGACAGAAGCTGTATCAACAGCTTGTTATGTTTTAAATAGAGTTTTATTAAGACCTATTTTAAAGAAAACCTCTTATGAATTATTTTATAACAAAATTCCTAAAGTATCTTATTTTAAAGTTTTTGGTTGTAAATGTTTTATCATAAACACAAAAGATAATTTAGATAAATTTGATTCTAAATCCGATGAAGGAATTTTTGTTGGATATTCTAATCATAGTAAAGCATATAGAATATATAACAAAAGAACACTAGTTATTGAAGAATCCTTACATGTTTCTTTTGATGAAATTTTTTCAAAAACACCTATTGTATTAAATAATGATGATGATATAATTAATACTATTCATGATACTCCAATGATAGATATTATAAAAGATGAAAATATACAAAATGATTTACCTAAAGATTTTGTAGAAGTTAAAAATCATCCACATGATTTAGTTATTGGAAATATTTCTGATAAAGTAACTACTAGATCTCATTTTAATTTGATTGATCATAATGCTTTTATTTAAACTATTGAACCTAAAAATATAAAAGAAGCTCTTATTGATGATTCTTGGATAATTGCTATGCAAGATGAACTTAATCAATTTACTAGAAACAATGTTTGGAATCTTATACCTAGACCTCAAAATAAATCCATTATTGGAACAAAATGGATTTTTAGAAACAAATTAGATGAATTTGGTCAAGTTGTTAGAAACAAAGCTAGATTAGTTGCTCAAGGTTATAATCAAGAAGAAGGAATTGATTATGATGAAACTTATGCACCTGTTGCACGATTAGAATCAATTAGGATTTTACTTGCATTTGCATGTTTTATGAATTTTAAATTATTTCAAATGGATGTTAAAAGTATTTTTTTTAAATGGTTTTATAAAAGAAGAAGTTTTTGTAGAACAACCTCCAGGTTTTGAACATGAAAGTTTTCCAAATCATGTTTTTAAACTTAAGAAAGCATTATATGGTCTTAAACAAGCACATCGTGCTTGGTATGATAGATTAAAGAAGTTTCTTTTAACTTCAGGTTTTGAAATTGGAAAAGTTGATTCAATATTATTTATTAAGAAAATAAACAAAGATATTTTACTAATTCAAATTTATGTAGATGATATTATTTTTGGTTCTACTAACAACAATCTTTGTCAAGAATTTGCTAAGACTATGCAGGATGAATTTGAAATGAGTCACATGGGTGAACTAAATTTCTTCCTTGGACTATAAATTAAACAATTGAAAGAAGGAATATTCATCAATCAAAGCAAGTATGCAAAAGATTTACTCAAACGATTCGGATTGGAAAATTCATCAAGCAAACCAACACCAATGAGCACCACTACGTCACTTGACAAAGATGAAAATGGTAAGAATGTTGATCAAAAGCTCTATCGATGTATGATTGGATCACTTCTTTACATTACTGCAAGTAGACCTGATATTATGTTTAGTGTATGTTTATGTGTAAGATTTCAATCTAATCCTAAAGAATCACATCTTAAAGCAGTAAAAAGAATTTTTAGATATATTAAAGATACTACAAATTATTGTTTATTTTATCCTAAACATAGTTCTTTTGATTTAATATCATATAGTGATGCTGATTTTGCCGGATGTAAATCTGATAGGAAAAGTACAAGTGGAACATGTCATTTCTTAGGATATTCACTTGTATCTTGGTTTAGTAAAAAATAAAATTCAGTGTCATTATCAACAACTGAAGCTGAATATATTGCTGCAAGTCTTGCATGTGCATAAATTTTATGGATGAAACAAACTTTAACTTATTATGGCATAAATTGTCCCATATCATCTATTATGTGTGACAATTCTAGTGTAATTAATTTATCTAAAAATCCTATTCAACACTCACGTACAAAACACATTGATATTAGACATCATTTTTTACGTGATCATGTGCCTAAAGGTGACATTTCATTAGAATTTATACCTACAGATAAACAAATAGCAGATATATTAACAAAACCCCTAAAAGAAGAAATTTATGTTAAATTAAGAAGGGAATTAGGTATATGTTCAATTGAAGATTTAAATTAATTTTTAAAACAAACACATATACATTTATACTCTAAATAGTCGACTAATTTGACTTATAGTCGACTACATGTACAAGTATTACAAATAATTTTTTCCTAAAAATTATAGTGTAGTCGACTACTTGCCTTAATAGTCGACTACTCAATGTTAATATCTCAAAATCAACTTTCTGTTGTTTACAGTGTAGTCGACTACAATACAGATTAGTCGACTACTCTGAGTTAAAAACTAAAAATCCCTTTTCTGTTGAGTACAGTGTAGTCGACTACTCTCACTATTAGTCGACTACTGATCGTGAACTCTCAGTTTTACTGTTTTTAATCTTAGTGGATTTTTTTCTTAGATTCAAACCAAAATCCCAATACCCATACCCGTTTCAGTTAAGTAAAATTCATCTCAACTATTGTTTTTCAACTTTATCAATCCTAACCACACATTTAAGATTGAATCTTAACCCTACACTCAATTTACTGTCAAATCTCAACCATTCATTGAATTTTGTTCTTAAAAGATAAAGTAAAAATCATAAACTACCCTCTAACTCTACCCAAAACCGAAAACCCATCTTCCCCACTTCATAATCAACGATTCCAGGTTAGGGCATCTCTCTTTTCTCAATTTTTTCATCAATTTCTTCAAATCTTTCAAATCTGTCAAGCATTCAAGCTTAGTAGTCGACTAATCCAAGCAATAGTCGACTAATCTAGGTTTCTACAGTCTGGGGTATTGTTTCTAAACTTGATCTTTACATCTTTTGTTATTTATCTATCTAATCATGTCTAGATCTAAGAAAGCTAAGCAAACTCATACCTCTGTCAATGATGAAATCATCATCTATTTAAAAAGTCCTGATTTATTAGAAGAATTTAACAAAATATCAACTTTTGAAGTTCTTCCAGGACGATTTGTGAAATTTGATGATTTTATACCCTGAAACTTTGGTTCATATTTTGAAAATGTGGGATTGCTTGAGTTATTCTCTGCTGAAAATAGAAAACCCACATATCCGTTTCTTGTGCAACTGTTCTATACAAATATAGAACGTGTGGGAACTATTGGTGGTTTTGAAAAACTAAAAACTCTTGTTAAAGGAATAGAGATTGACTTAACTACAAAGTCAATTGGTAAAATCTTCAATATTCCTTATCAAGGAGTTTCTCTTAGGTCTGTTAGGATGAATGATTCAGAACTGCTGTCCAATTATATATTTCTTCCTGGATATGGCAAACCTTTAAATAACTCAAACAAACTTCTTCCAATTCCTAGGTTCATTGCACGTATCTTAGCCTATAACTTGTTTCCAAAAACTGGGAGTTTTTATTTAATTTCCCTAGATTTAGCAAAAGCTCTATATGCTATAATGGGAAATATTCAAGTTAATTGGGCTGAGGTTTACTTTGATAATCTTTTGACTATTCCAAGAGGATTTCTACCTTATGGTGCATTCCTAACAAAAATCTTTGACAAATTTCATGTGGATCTTCAATCTGAAAATTCTGTTGTTCGTTCGATTGAATTTTTTGATTCCAATGCCCTAACTAGGATGAAATTGACTAATTTTGAAATTCAAGAACATAATCCTCAACATGAACCTGAACCTCATCAAGAAGAAATTCCATAATCTTCAACTCAAGCAGGAGCTTCTTCAAGTCAACCACCACCATTTCCTACAGAACCTTCTTGCTTTTCAGACGTGCAATACAACACTTTAAGTGCACGTATTCTTGAACTTGAAACTGGTCAAAGAGCTCTTTATTCGTAGAGCTCATATATCATTAGTAATCAAGAAGAGCTAATCAAGAAGTTTGAAGAATTGGACACAAAGCTTAATGCATATTTTCAAGGACAGCAACCTCCTCCAGCACCTTAAGATATTTTTATGATTAAGTTTCAAAACAATTATGTTATTCTGTTTAAGTTTCAAAAACTATATGGTTGTGAGTAGTTAAGACTTATGTAATATGGTATTTATGTTGCTACTATGTCACTTATGTTGATTGTGTGTTTTTATTATCTATGATAATGTTTGGTTAGATAATGCATGTGCTACATATTTTAAACAGATCATGGTGATGAACAATATGGAACTTTTGGTCTTTATGGCAAGTCTTTGCCTACCTATTTGGATGGGTAAAGTTATGGACTATGTTCATAATCTGGATGATTTGTTTGAAGTTTTAATTCATGTTGAAGAAATAATGTCATGTTTAGCATAGATGTTTTTCCTCTTTTTGTTGATAACAAAGGGGGAGAAATAGTACTTTTATGTAAGTATTATGTATTGCTATAGACTTATATTTGACTCATATTTGCATATATGCAGGGGGAGTAAGTATGGTTATTTCATTATGTTTTTAATCTGATTATAAAATATATACTTATGCAAAAATTATTTGTTATCATTAAAAATGGGGAGAATGTTGAGTATCATATCTCCATGATAGTATTTTGATGATAACAATTTATACAGTGTGTGCACTAACTTTTATATGCAGATTTCAATATCAGAATATAAACAAGTGCAAGATGTTTTCAAGGCATTATGAATTGAAGAAAATGAAGAACAGATGAGATAACGTATTTTACATTTTCTTTACTTAGAATTTTTGTACAAGCCTTGATCACACACGCACACACACATAAAATTAGAACACACTAACACAGGCTTAGTGTGTTGGTTAACTATAAAAATCCCCTATGTTAACCATTAGAAATATAGTTAAAACTTAAGTATAAAAATATTTTATATCATAATTTTTACTCTTAGTAGTCGACTAATTAGAATAGTAGTCGACTACTCATGCATAAATCTTAAATATATGTTTCTGTCAATTTACAGTATAGTCGACTAATAATGATTGTAGTCGACTACTTAGGTGTTTTACAGAAACATAAGTTTCAGTCTTTTTACAGTATAGTCGACTAATCTACACTATAGTCGACTACTGAACGTAATTTTCATTTTATAAGTTTCTATCAAAATACAGTGTAGTCGACTAATGAGCTTTGTAGTCGACTACTGAGAAATTTTCTGAATACACAGAGTCTGTTTGAACTCAGTGTAGTCGACTAATGTTCATTATAGTCGACTACAGATACAGTTTTTCCAGATTTTAAAGTTTAAATTTTTGACTGTTTATAGTCGTTTTTAAACGTTTTTAAAGTTCAAAAATTTATCTTTTCAAGGGCTATAAATAGGTTATATGTTCAGAAAAATTGCAGAGACATACATACCCATAAGCTTTGATCTTTGTGCAATTTTTCAAGTGAAAAATATTCAGATTTTGTAAAAAAGAGAAGTTTCTGAAATTGTCTTTAAACATTCATCAAATACCTATCATTTAGGTAATTTACAGAGGTTAAAAGAATCCTAAGCCACTGCTGCACTTCACTATACATTCAAGGCTTATAGGATCAATTGTGTTCTTGCTTCAAAAGGATTTCTCTCGGGTTTGAGAGGGTTGATCTCTTGGTGTAGAGATTGGTGTTCAAATTGACAAGGTGTTTGTCAATTGGTGTTGTAATTTGTAGGGACTTACAAATTGGTCAGGTTTGCGTTTGATTTTGTAAGTTTATTTAAAATCATAGTTAAAACTCTCAAGCGGGATTTGCTTGGGGATTGGATGTACACCGGATTGGTGGAACCAGTATAAATCCTTGTGTTTGTGATTGTGATTTTCTGAGATTGCAATTTTTCTTTGCAATTTATAATATACTTTGCATAAATTTTAAAAGAACACTATTCACCCCGCCTCTAGTGTTCAAGTGTATCTATTTCAGATCCTACAGTAACATAGTATGACTGAAGTTGAGTAAGGAGAAGCCAAAGGGAGAAGGGAAGAAGTTGAAGCCTATATAATATGATCCGTTTCGGATTCTCGATCAGATCAGTGATAGCTCCTTCAAGCTAGATTTGCGACCTTACTTAGGCATGTATTCATCGATTAATGTCGAGTACTTAAAGTTTTTTGAGCCTTCATTATTGGACGATGAGGATAACGACAAAGTGACTTACCGCACGTTGAAGACTTGTGGTTTGATAGAGAAGAGCCGCTGAAAGAGGATTGTATTTTGGAGTGAAAGGTGACTATGACGAGACGCGGGATGAAGGAGTCATTTCTGATCGGACGTCAAGGTCAGGTTCCTAGCAAAGCCAGGTGGTTCAATAGGAAAGAAGGGACTCACGAGTTCCCTCAGCAGAAGTTCTAACTTGAACGAGACTTCAAGTTCCTAAAGGGGGGAGTCATGATATGGGTATATCTTCTTCTCCGCTTTGGGAGCTTTGCGATCCTCATGGAAGCTTGGGGATAGACGATTCTCATGATATCTTGAGAATAGAGGTGTGGATGAAGCCGTTGGTGACGGTGAAAGAAGCTAAAAGTAAGATAACAACAAAATCAGGGAACTGGTGCTCAGGCTCTGGCCGATCGACCGCGACCAAGCTGGTCGGTCAACCAGATTCGTGCACACTATAGGGTGAGGAATGAATCCTCTGGCCGGTTGATCGTGACATACTAGTTGGTTGACCGGATGTGGTTCTGCGTGCATGGTTTGAAACCAACCTCTGGCCGGTCGACCACGACATGTGTGTTGGTCGATTAGGTTTCCTGAGTTGTCTAGGCTCTTTTTGATGTGTTTTCCTAGTTTGTTTGGACTTGTTTATTTACAAGATTGCTATCCACATTGTTAGAGATATAAATAGGATTGTTTTAGGATTTCTAGGCAATCAGATTGTATTCAAAGAGAATAGAGAGATTTTTCTTTATTCTAATGAGATTGTGAGAGAGAGATTTGTAATCTTTTACTACTCATAATCTAGACAATGTATTTTCCTTCGCCAACTGAATTGTTCTTGTGTTTTTTATTGTTTTCTTCTCAACCACCTTTGATAATTCCGCGATCAAAGGTGCTCGCATAGCGACTCGTATCACTTTCTCAATCTTCTCTCTTTAAGAGGACTATGCTTCTGTTGCTGCTTCTCTAGCCACCTTATTATAGGCTCGACTATCTTCTGCATCCATGTGTCCTCTGTAGGCATCAAAAATTGCCGATAGGTCCCCGCACACAGCTCAGTGTCAACGAGCGACGATTGAACGTCACTACCCGGTTTACAAGAGCTCAAATGACGCCGGTGAGCGACTGAAGCAAACCGACGAACCACGTAAGCCGACAGAATCTCAGAACTACGGGGATACGGGTTGACCGAAAACCCCGCGATCACCGCAATTGGACCAACGCCTGCTGTGCCCCGATCACCCCACAGATAATCCAACTATTGGGGCCTACAGAGCTCGCCGTCACGATTCCAACGCATCCGAAATCACTCAAATCCGAGTTCGGACGAAAAGTCAACAGCGAGTCAACGGCGGGACAATGGCAGGACAACGGCAGGACCTCGGACTGCGTTGGGACACCCAAATGGGCCTCGGCAGGCCCGGGACACCCGAGAGGCGTCTTGGCAAAGCCAAGACACCCCAGGGGTGTCTCGGCCAGGCCGAGACACCCCAAGGGGGGTGTCTCACATCAGCCCCCCCCTCTCCTTTTGGCTATAAATAGCCCCCTAGGCCTCCTTTGTGAAGGGCTCTTGATTTTGCACTCAATTCAAGGCTGAATTATCTTAGCCAAGGATTGTTCTGTAAGAGAGCGGCGAAGCCCTGCCGGAGTGAGGAGTCAGAGTCTGCAGGAGAGCGGCGAAGCCCTGCCGGATCGAGGAGCGAAAGGTCTTCATCCTTTTCTTCATTCACCCCCCTTCTGTTCCTTGGTGTTGCCCTTCGCAGGCGACACTGAGAAGAGCTATTATCTCGCGTTAGCCGAGATATACGCTTTACGCTTCTAGATCTCACGCGGATCGACGAAGTTCTGCTTCTATATCCCACGCGGATAGACGAAGCTCTGCCGGATTTTCCCGGAAGGATCTTGAAGAGTCGGCGGTCCACGGATATCGACGTCCCCGTCACAGGCCAACAACCCACGCAAGCGAGACCGTACCAAACCGGGATCTCGTGTTTATTTTCGTTAAAGTTGTAACCCTTTTGTTTTCATTTTATACTGTTGTAACGCTCGAAGTTGTAACAGATCTCGAAAAAGAGAACATCAATGAAAACAGCAACTTTTACCGGAAACAAGCTGGCGACCACAGTGGGAGCCGCCGACCTCGCTGCCGAGATCGGAGTGACGCAACCGGCCTTCAAGATCCGGGTGAATGAAGAGATCGAATACGAGTTCGATCAGCAGAAGTATGAAGAGTACCTCTCCTCCTCCTCCTCCAGATCTGCCTCTCCGCACCGGCGCAGGAAGAACCCATCTCCAAAAAGGGCTTGCGGGATCTCCAACTCCTCAATTCAAGACCCCGCCGTCGCTGCTGCTACACTTGCACCACACAACGGCCTTGCGTCGATCAGTGTGGTCAAGAACGTAGATCCAACAGCACCAAAGGCAATGGGTGATGCTGCTCCAACTCCATCAAAAAGGGCGATCCAAAGACGCCGCCAACGCCTCGCTCAACAGCTCACCAGGGCTAAGGAGTCGAAAGATGGAGTGCGCTATGCAGAGGATCTGAAGTCGAGGCAGCGGCAAGAGCAACGGCAAGCAATCAACCTCCCCTCCAAAACGGAAGCAAGTGAGTGGATCCGCGTCAAGAGGAACCGCTCCACGCTCGAGGAGCGAATCAAGAAGCGCCGCGCTCTACTCGCACATGCCCGGCTCCTCCTGAAGAAGGCAGAAGAGATGCAGCAAGGAACGGTGGACAAAACACCGTCTACAAACAAACTGGTGTGGGTACGTAAAACAAACCCAACACCTCAAACCAAGAAGGGCAAGATTATCGCCCAGAGTTCAACCAAATCAGAGCCTACTCCTCCTGTACCGGCACCCTCAATAGGGCCAGGTAAAAAAGGGGATCATTCAAGATCCCAGGTTCCTTTGACGAATCGCCTCGGTCCCTTACCGGAGAACCGAGGTAGAATACCCGTCAAAGAACGGCTGGGACCATTGAAAGGTCCCCAGATTAAAAACCAGACCGGGGGTCGAATCAATCCCCCTAAGAAAGATGAGAAAGGGAAAGCCCCTATCACTGACCACACCGGGTTGCGAGTCGAACTAAAAGAGCCCGTTCGATTTCTACGCTCCCAAAAGCGTAAAATTGAACGGGCCACTCTTGAAAAATCTAACCAAGTTTTGCATTCCCAAAGGGAAACACACTCGTCTGAGGATGAGCGTATTATACCAAGGGACACTTACCAACACTCTGTAGGTTGCTCCAGCTATCAAGCTGATGAGCTGTACTACAGGGCTGGGGGTGTGGAAAAATCTCGAAAGAGATACATGCAGGATATGGAGTCCCACTGCCCGTGTGCCAACATTATCAAGGCAGTGCTGTCCGAGTGTTGCTGTGCTCAGACCCCAATAAGAATCTCGGTGTTCGAGAGACTCTCCAAACCGAAGCGTTTCCACAAGAAGAAATCGCTCCGCCGAGAGGATGAATACTCGAAGGTGTCAGTCAACATGACCGGCAGAGGGGGATCAACACCACGTCTCAACTTGGATCAGCTTGCCGAGGCTTCCCGATGCATGACATGGTTACGATCGGGAACCATCAAACGAAAGAATTACCCAAGAGTACATAAGGGACTTTCCCTAGAAGAAGAAGAATCAGATGCTGATTCTGATACCTGCTCCGCCGTCGCATCCGACGACACAACTTCAAGTGCGGGCCAACCTTATGAATCGCTCATGATCAGCGCCGAACAAGTGTCAAAGATACTTGAAGAAGCCCTGGCCAAGCAAAAGGAGAGCTTCAAATTTGAAATGGAGATGGCCATGCAGCGGATGAGGGAGATGCACGACCAACAGATCGCGGCAATGACGGTTCACCAAGGAGAACCGAGTCAACGCAATCCGGAGGAGCATGAACGGGAAGGGGATAATGTTAACGTCCCTCCTATCAACACCAGCACTGGGGGTGGTCCCGCAGAGGATAATGCAAAAGAGGACCATGTCACCTCACCTCGAAGCCACTCGAAGACCGAGACAAGTGAGGACAGGAAGATGAAAGACCTGGAGAGCAAAATCAATGCGTTGATGAGTGCTCAAGAGGTAAAAAGGTCTGGTATACCCTGCCCCTATCCAAGGGAGTGGGAATCGATCCCATATCCGGCAAAGTTTAATTTGATTAACTTTACGCCGTTTGATGGGAAGGGTTCCCCTACCCAGCATTTAATCTACTTCAAGTCTCATTTAGGAATCATTTCCGGAAATGAGCCCCTCATGGTGCGGTCATTCGTCGGCACTCTTCGCGGAGCTGCCTTCGATTGTTATCGCCGTCTCAAGCCTGGAAGCATCAATGGCTGGGATGACATGGAGGATATGTTCCTAACCAACTTCTTTGATGATGATACCGAAGTTTCAATCGGCACGCTGTTCGATGAAAAGCAAAAGAACGGCGAGACGGTTGAAAACTTCGTGAAAAGATTCCGGAACAAAGCTATGAATTGCAGGGATCCGGTCAGCGAGGATTTCATCCTCGAGACTTGCCACAACAATTTGACGCTCGACATCCTTGAAGCCATGGGAATGGCGCCGTCTAAAACCTGGAAGGATTTGAAGATGAGAGGAGAGCGAGCCGAACGATTCCTCAAGAGGAAGAAAGCGGAGAGAGGGCAAATTCCCAACAATACCCCGCAACCAAATTTTACCCCCAAGGGTAAAGGGAAGGCGCATGCGAATGCGGTAGTCGCAAATCAAGTCTTTGAAGTGCAAGCACAACCGCAACAGCCGCAGCAGCCGCAACAGCAACAACAGAGGGCGCCTCAACAACCCAGGTGGCAACAACAGCCCCAGAAGCAAAAGGTTGGAGAGCCGAGGTTCCCAAAAGTCTACTCATTCAAAGAGGATGAAATCCTGGGTATTTTCAAATACCTCGTGGAGAACAACAAGATCAAGCTTCCACCGATTCAGGATCAAGAAGATGCCAAGAGGGTCAACGATCCAAAATACTGCGCATTCCACCGAGCGGTGCACCATCCTACCAAGGTATGCTACGCTCTCAAGGACAAGATTCAGGCCCTGATCGATGTTGGGGTCATCACTATGAAACAGCCCAAAGAGAAGAAGGTGGGTGCAAATACCGTGTCCATTAGCTTTGGATCTGTTCCCCCGAGTTGGTTCCAACACGAGTCGGTGATCAAAGCGGCGGTGAAGACGGTGAACGATGATCCGCACCAACAGCGTCAGAAAGGGCTTGTGCCACACACAGCCCCAAATGGCGAAATCTTGTGGGTTCATCCGGACTTGATCGCAGATGAACAGTGGGCCGGGACCTCTTCCACAAAGAACAAGAAGAAGTCAAAGAGGAAGGGCAAATCGTGCTACGGTGCTTCTGCCATACCGGGGGTGGATGACGACAAAATTCCGACTTTCCCGCTTTCTGAAGATGAACAAGAAGCTTTTGCAACCCGAAGTGGGAATGAGTATCATTTCAAGTATCCGGATGCCACCGAGCAGTTGGGTGCCAAAACCCCACCTTCCAAGACGCTGGCAGAACTAGGGATTGCAGCAATTCCCCCAACGCCAGCAGCTACGGAGAGAATCCCACAGAAGGATAAGGGAAAAGAGCCCGTACGTCAAGAAGCTCAGAACCCGAGGCAATCTCGATTCAATCACCCGATTGGGCGAGACAAACCGGGGAATACGAGCTCTTAGCCCTAGTTCGACATTATGGCGCAATTGGCCAACATCCCGGCCAGGATAACTCTATACGAGTTGCTGCGGTTGTCGAAGGATACACGGAAGGCGCTACAAGAAGCCTTGAGTGATTCCGAAGCCTTCTTGACTCGAATCAAGCCATCTTACGAAGAACCAGAGTCATCAGCTCAGCATTGCAATTTGGCGGCACATCACTTCCCCTGCATCTCTTTCACCAAAGAAGACATGCAGACAAAGAACTCCAATCATGATAGGCCGTTGTACTTCACCGGGCATATTGGCTCCAGCGTTGTCAACCGGATCCAAGTCGATCCGGGTTCCGCTGTCAGCATCATGCCATTCCGATTGATGCATCATCTCGGAATCCCGACTAGCAAATTAGCTTCCACTGGCACGACGATTTACGGATTCAACACCAGCGGGTCCAAACCCTTGGGGAAGATCCGAATCAAATGCCAGATCGGGGATTTGAAGTCGGAAGTAACATGCTATGTGATTGACGCGGAAACTTCCTATAATTTGCTGTTGGGTCGGCCTTAGATCTACGGTAACCTTATAGTCCCGTCAACTCTGCATCAATGCCTCAAATATGTGGGCACAGATAATGAAGTCAAGACGGTGGTCGCGGATAAGCAACCGTTCAAGGGATTGGAGAATTATTTCACCGATTCCCTTTTATACGGCGCTGAATCCAATACTGAACCATCGGCCCAAGGAACGGACAGCGGAGATGAAGCTGATACCGAACCAGGGCTTGATTATGATGGCGGTTTTGTTTTAAACGACATTGTACCCATTGTAATCAATCTTGACGATGATGAATCATCGGAAGATAGTTGTAATTGGCAACTTGCCGAAGAACTATCAATAAACGATGATTTAGAGTACTCGACGGGTCTTGATGATATCACCAACGAACTCTATGCTAACCCTGATTTATATATGCCTCTTCAATCATTTTGTTTGACGAAGAAGCAGGTACACGACCCTTGCGGAACAACGCTCATCATCCCCGCAGGGATTGGGGGTGGAAAGGAGGTCGTCTACGGCAAAGGAAGAGCATCTCTGATACCCGACCACTTCATGGAAGAGGAAGACGACGATGATAAACCAGCCCGTCATCTATCCAAATACGATGCGAAAGCGCGCAACATGATGGAAAGGCACGGGTATGACTTCAAGATCGGAGAGGGTCTTTTCTTTGGTCGAGGTCCACGGGTTCCACCCCGGATGGCCTATGTACCGAAGGGAAAACCCGATGATTATTATCGCCACAAAAGAGGGCTAGGCTATGTCTCGTCAGATGATGAGTGTGGCTGGCAAATCATCGACCAAATTGCTAACAAGACTAGGAAGGGATATTCTTCCGACTCTTCGGGTTGGGATTCCGACGATAGTCTTGGTGAAATGTTCAAAAAGCTGATGTCGAACATGACCGCGGTTGATCCTTCAATAATAGAAGAAGATGATGAGATGCCGACATGGGAAGACCCGTGGGTTCATCACTTAAGCATGCAGTATGGCGATCAGTTCGAGCAGAGAGAACCTCCTACCGAAGACCAAGTCGTTCAGGTGAATATGGGAACCAAGGAGAACCCAAAGCCGATATTCATTAGCGACAGCCTCCTACTTGAAGAGAAGGAGGAGTTGATTTCTCTTATCCGGGAGTACATCGATGTATTCGCCTGGAATTATGAAGACATGCCAGGGCTCGATCCAAATGTAGCAGTGCATCGTCTCAACATTAAGCCGGAGGTCAAACCAGTCAAACAACAACAACGACGGTTTCGTCCGCAAATGATGGAAGCGATCGAAGCCGAAGTCAAAAAGCTCGTCGATTCGAGATTCATCCGAGAGGAGCAACATCCCGAATGGCTTGCCAATATTGTTCCGGTCCTAAAGAAGAACGGGAAGATCCGGATATGCATCGACTTCAGGGACCTCAATGCTGCATGCCCAAAAGATGATTTTCCTCTACCCATCACGGATGTTATCATCGACAACACGTGCGGGTTCGAGAGGATGTCCTTTATGGATGGTTTCTCTGGTTACAATCAGATAAAGATGCATCCAGATGATGAAAAGCACACTGCATTTAGAACGCCTCTTGGCGTATTCTGCTACACAGTCATGCCTTTCGGCTTGAAGAATGCAGGTGCTACATATCAGCGAGCCATGTCGAAGATCTTTCAGGAACATCTCCGAAAGACAGTCGAGTGCTACGTGGACGATTTGGTCGTGAAAAGTCGTGATAAGAATGATCACATTAAAGACTTGAAGACCATGTTCGACTTGATGCGGGCCCATCAGTTGAAGATGAACCCTACCAAGTCTTTCCTCGGAATGTCCAGTGGCAAATTCCTGGGATTCGTCGTCACCACCAAAGGTATTCACATTGATCCGGATAAAGTGAAGGCGATCAATGAATTGCAACCTCCGAGGAACCTCAAAGAGCTCAGAGGACTGCAAGGGCGATTGGCTTATATCCGTCGATTTATCTCGAACCTTTCGGGGAAATGCCAACCGTTCTCCAGGCTCACAAAGAAGGGCGTGTCATTCGTATGGGACGAGGCCTGTCAAAAGGCGTTCGAGAGTATCAAAGAATATCTCTCGAAACCTCCCGTACTCGTTGCACCGAAATCGGGCAAACCGTTCTTGATTTATGTCAAGGCGACGAGCCACTCATTAAGTGCATTGCTTGCACAAGATGACGATAACGGTCACGAGCAGGCGGTATACTACTTAAGCCGAACCATGGTAGGCGCAGAATCTCGATATCCCATGATTGAGAGAGAATGCCTCGCCCTAGTGTTCGCCATCCAAAAGATGCGGCATTACTTGGTCGGACAGACCATATATGTCATCTCCAAAGTTAACCCGGTCCGAGTGTTCATGACTCAACCGGCTTCCATGAGCTGGCGATTAGCGAAGTGGGCTTTACTCTTGTCCCAATACGATCTGCACTTCAAACAGCAGAAGTCAGTAAAAGGACAGGCCATGTGCGATCTCCTGGCATCTAATCCAACGACGGACACCGCCGAGATATATGACGATTTACCTGATGAAACCCACGAAGTCAACGCAACTTCACACCAACAAGTGTGGCGTTTGTACTTCGATGGCGTTTCACGGGCAGCTAATGCCACAAGTGCATCTGGATGTTCGAAGGTCTCCTCCGGAGTTGGAGTGGTCCTAGTTTCCCCAGGAAAACATGTGATGCCTCGAGCCTACTCATTAACCGAGCCATGCTCGAATAATGTAGCAGAGTACAACGCACTGATTATAGGACTCAACTTCGCCAAAGAGCTGGGAGTTGAGTATCTCGAAGCTTTCGGTGATTCTCAACTGATAGTCAAACAAGTCCAAGGGGAATACGAAGTCCGAAGTCAGGATTTAATTCCTTATCACAAGATGGCGGTGGAGCTAGCGGAGTCGTTTGAAGGATTCTACATCGAGCACGTTCCGCGGTTGCAGAACACCTATGCAGATGCGTTAGCAGCTTTAGCTGTATCCCTGGCACAGCCACCCGGAACAGAGCAATTTGTTACGGTAGGAACTCACCAACTCTTAGTGTCGCTTCACGATGAAAATGGCAGGGAAGAAGAGGTTCAGGAGGCGCACACAACTCAGGCTGAGTTTGAGCCCCGGGATTGGCGCTTCCCCATCATCGACTACGTCCTACATGGGATCTTGCCAGAAGACGTAAAGGAGAGAGAGTCGATCAGACGAAGAGCTCCGAGATTCTACTATAATACGGAGAATCGAACGCTATACCGCAGGGGGTATGATGGCATGCTGGCACGTTGCCTACCAACCAAAGAAGCTGAAGAAGTGCTTAAAGAGGCACATGAAGGAGAGTGCGGTGCGCACCAACCTGGTCCCAAGCTTTATGATCGCATCAGGAGAATGGGATACTTTTGGCCCTCCATGATGCATGAGGCAATTGTATACGCCCGGAAGTGTCACGCGTGTCAGGTACACGCGAATTACATGCACCAGCCTCCGAAACATCTACATCCTTCGGTTACGTCGTGGCCGTTCGAGACCTGGGGAATGGACATTGTTGGTCCTATAAATCCCCCTTCGGTTAAAGGCGATCGGTTCATCCTGGCCATCACCGATTACTTCTCCAAATGGGCTGAGGCAGTTCCACTCAGAGAAGTCAAGACGAGCAACGTCATTGCATTCATCAAGCACCATATCATTTACCGGCATGGTGTTCCAAGACGAATCATACACGACAACGGTCCTCAATTTATCAGCAACGCCTTCATAAGGTTCTGCGAAAAGTTCAAAATTCAGGACATCTCGTCAACAGCCTATAATCCCACAGCAAACGGATTAGCCGAAGCCTTCAACAAGACTATCATAAAGCTCTTGTCAAAGCTTGTGAAAAATAACAAGCGAGATTGGGATGATAAGCTCGGCGCAGCTCTATAGGCCTATCGTACCACGGTGCGTACACCGACTGGCGCCACCCCATACTCATTGGTGTATGGATGTGAAGCCGTTCTCCCTTTGGAAATCCAAATTCCATCTCTTCGGATCGCTCTTGCAACCCAGATGACGACCGAAGAACAGCATCAGAAGCGCCTCGAAGAACTCGAGATGCTCGATGAAAAGCGCCTGGAAGCTCAGCAGCATATTGAGTTTTACCAAGCCAGAATTTCTCGAGCCTTCGACAAAAAGGTTCGACAAAGGAGTTTTAAGGAAGGGGACTTGGTCTTAACCGAGAAACGTCCTATGATCCTTAACTCCAAGAAGAAAGGCAAATTTGAACCCAAATGGGAGGGACCGTTCGTAGTAGAAACAGTTTACTCGAATGGCGCCTATCGCCTAGTCACCAAAGATGGTGACCGGCTCATGATGCCAATAAATGGCAAATTTCTGAAGAGATACTATCCTTAGTATCCTCAGAAGAATTGAGGTACCGGGAAGTTCCCGGAAGAATACCACATCGGGGTATTCTTAGGGATAACCCGGTCGCTGATGAGCAAGAAATCAATGTTCGAATTCCGAATATTCTTGTTTGTCAGAATCTAACTCTCACAAGCACTCTTTTGCTGAGATGAGATCTAATCATTGATTCTCCCCTCGCGAAACTTTCAGTGGTTTTTGACTACTCATAGTCTCCACCACACAATTCCAGTTTGGTCAAACCTTACGACAGTTAGGGCCAAAGCCAAATTCCCCTCTCGATTCCGTCAATGAACGAGAGGTCCACAAATCGAGCGATCAAACCTTCTTTCGGTTATGATCATTCTCACAGCCAAATTCCCCTCTCGATTCCGTCAATGAACGAGAGGTCCACAAATCGAGCGATCAAACCTTCTTTCGGTCATGATCATTCTCACACTCCCCACTTGGTCAAACCTTACTACAGTTAGGACCACAACCAAAATCCCCTCTCGATTCCTTCAATGAACGAGAGGTCCAATTTCAAGTCAAATGACCAAACCTTACGACAGTTAGGGTCGTTTGAACCTTT
>BQKN01065172.1:563943-604597 GCA_022839385.1 Asparagus kiusianus
TTTTAAATAAGTGGGGGTAAAACTTTGGGTTAAAAGAGGATTTTCCCAATTACTTATCCCCTATGTTTGTCTCATTTTTGGGTCCTGCTAGCATTGCTTGTAGAGGAATCAAAGCCATTATAAAAAATAAACAAATAAACTGTGTATGGTTCATCCTTGCCCCACTTGTAAAAGGTTGCCAACACACCCATGTAGTTAACATAAAAGCATTAAATATGGTTGTACTGATCAGGTGGAAGCATGATTTCTACATAAGGGGTCAGAAGCAATTTTTCCTTAAAACATTTGTTTCCAGGTGTTTCCATTTCCTTCATCAAATGATCAGAAGAAATCCAAAGTAAGAAGGTAACTTGACATTGTCACCCAAATAATTAACAACCAAATCTCCACATAGAGGACCTACAATAGATTTTCCCTCAGGTATGACCTTCCTGATGTTCAAACTAGAGTAACAAAGACATGCATTTTGACAACAATAATAATGTAAGCTTTTCTACTTCAGTGAGCAGTCGCTCATGAGCAATAACATTACATATTTCATAGCCTAGTCCCATACAAAAAGTACATACGATACAACAAAGCAACACAAAAGTATCAAAACACTGCATTCAAGATCACGTACACAACCTTCATAAATCAAGTTGCCGCTGAATCTCCCAGAGCGTCTCTGCCGACCGCCTGAGATGTACACTCTCCTCCTCAGTAAGCTCCACATTCGCAACTCCGATAATTCCCTTCCGTCCAAGTTGAGCAGGGAGACTTAAAAACACCTCCTTATCATCCGGAATCCCATAAAATCCCTTGGCAAGGAGAGAAACCGGGTGGATACGACGTTGGTCACGGAGGAGCGTCCGAGCAAGGTTGGCGACGGAGTACCCAATGGCCCATGACGTGTAACCCTTCAGCCGAATGACCTCGTAGGCGCTCCCAACAACAGCCTTGCGTATGCGCTCTAGGGCTTCTTCTTCATATTTGATCTGGCTGTTCTTGAGGGAGCTTAGGACGGGCACTCCCCCAACGGTGATGCTTGACCAGAGAGCTACTGAGCTGTCGCCGTGTTCACCCACCATATGTGCCTGGTTGTCAGTTTTTACATGGTGCTTAGAATTGAGATATGTTTTTCTTGAAATAAAGTACGGTGTGAACTTTAGTCGGACAGGTGATGGAATATGCGGTTGGACAACTTTCTGTAAGCTTCAACTACAGAAAAGTGCATGGGGCCCGCCCCCCCGTCAAGGTACATTAAAAAAAAAAAGGTTTTTCTAACAGGTGCCCTTGGGCGGGCGCTCTTGGACGCTCGTTAATTTGTATTAGGTTCGTTATATATATAGATAATCCCCTCAATTAGTGCTTAATCGCAATTAAGGATCACATGTCCATCAATTCTACCATTTATTAACCAATCCAAATCAAAGCACCAAATTTTTTTTTTCCATCTCTCTCACTTCCCTCCAGATCGATGACATTTTCCCTTCAAAGTAATAGAAGGACAAAACTCAATTTATTTTCAGTTTTACTGAAAACAGAGTTAAATTAAAGAGGTGTTATCTGTCAAAAAAGAAGAGCTCAATTCCACTATACCTTCAAGGTAACTATTTTATTATCTACAAAATTTTTATATTAACTAAGTATTCTTATGTTTGTTTATTGACAAGTTCGACTTATATCTTTCATTTTATCAAACTTTATGTATTTGAAAAATTGTCAAACTTTAAATCAAATGAAAACATTCTGTGCATTTGATCAAATATTAAAACAATACATTTGTTATTGATTTTGCAAAGCTGAATTTTTCAAATATAAGTCAAATGAAAAAAATTCTTATCCAAGTTTGAGTTATCATGTGTTTTTTCTTATTGATCATAATAAAGAGCTCGTGATGGTAGAGAACGATGAGGGAGGAAATGTTGTGCTCTGATACCAATTGTTACGCGTCGTGCGGAAGCGTGCTCGATAACCAAACAAGTCGGTGAGCGATGAGAGAAGAAAACCAAAAACCAAACACGAGTGCAATTCACAAAATAACGACCAAAATCACACACAAACACAAGAATTTACGTGGTTCGGCAATTGCCTACGTCCACGGGGAGAGGATGGGAAGATTTCACTATATGAAGGAGAAATACAATGGGTTACAACTCACAATATCACTTAAATATAACCCTAACCAAAGCTCTCAACTCCCTCACAATATCTCCCTCTCAAAGTGCTCAAAATAATGCTAATTCTCTCCTTAAGAAACCCTAAAAAACGTGGTTCTATTTATAACAAAACACAATCCCAAATAGATTAGGATTCTAAAAACGAATCTGTCACACTCTGGTGTGGCACACACCACACCCATGACAAACAGGACAGATTTTGCCATACCAGGGTGTGGCAAACACCACACCCATAACAAACAGGACAGATTCTATTACCGGTGTGGCAGACACCATACTAGGGTGTGGTGGAGTCTGTTTTGCTTATTCTTCAGGTTTTTCTCAATTCCTTCCTTAATTCTTTTGCCGCTTTTTACAATTCTCCACCTCGGTGAAGTTTTTCGAAAACTGAGCCAACACTAACGTGAGCATCAATGCGTCGTCTCTCTAACCTCGGCTGCACCAATGTGATTACCTACGTACCTCCTCTCCCAATGGATCAAGTCGTCCGTAGTTCATCCAAATGGTCATCCACGATCTCAACAATCACGAATGTGCAACAAGTTTCGACAATGATCAAACTTGTTGCTCGGAACCACCTTAGTGAGCATATCCGTCGGATTATCCTTCGTGTGGATCTTCACAATTTCCACATTGCCATCTTCAAGAACATCTCGAACGAACTGATAACGAATGTCAATGTGCTTCGTCCTCGCATGAAAAATCGGATTCTTCGCCAAATAGATAGCACTCATGCTAACACAATGAATAGTGATGGACTGCTGCGATATACCAAGTTCCTTCAAAAGTCCTCGAAGCCAAATAGCCTCCTTCACAGCCTCCGTAATCGCCATATACTCTGTCTTCGTCATAGACAAAGTCACCGTAGACTGTAAGGTGCATCTCCAACACACCGGCGCACGGGTCAAAGTGAACACATACCCCGTCGTAGACTGGCGCTTATCCAAATCCCCAGCATAATCCGAATCAACATAGCCAATGCACGACTGCACACCTGTAGCGTTCCGCTCATAAACCAATCCAACATTGAGCGTACCTCGAATGTACCTTAAAATCCATCCCACGGCATCCCAATGACCCACTCGTGGATCGTGCATGTATCTCGAAACTATGCTCACCGCCTGTGACAAATCTGACCTCGTACATACCATCGCATACATCAAGCTCCAAACCGAACTCGCATATGGAGTCTTCGACATTAACTCTATCTTCAACTGTCGTCGGTGAAAGATCAGCTGAAAGCTTCAAATGGGCTCCTAATGGTATACTAACTGACTTTGTATCCATGCTGACATAAAATCGCTATAGAACCTTCTTCAAATAAGTCACTTGTGTCAAACAAATTCTGCCATTTTTCTTGTCTCTACCGATCTCCATCCCTAAAATGCGCTTCCCCTCGCCCAAGTCCTTCATCTAAAACTCATTTGAAATCTAAACTTTCAACTCATCTATAGCCGACCTGGAAATAGAGACAACCAACATGTCATCGACATAAAACAACAAATAAATATATGCACCTCCTCTCAACTTACGAAAATACACGCAATGATCAAACTGGCTCTGAGTGTACGAATGACCAAGCATAAAACCATCAAATCGCTTATACCACTGTCGAGGACTCTGCTTCAAACCGTATATCGATTTCTTTAACCTGCAAACCAACTTATCTTTCCCTGCAGCTCGGAATCCCAATGGCTGAGTCATATATTTTTTTATCAAGATCACCATGAAGAAATGTCGTCTTCACATCCAACTGATCTAACTCTAATCCATACTGTGCCACCAAAGCTAGCAAAATCCGAATCAAAGAATACTTCACCACCGGAGAGAAAATCTCATTATAATCAATACATTCCTCCTATGCATAGCCATTCGCAACCAACCTAGCTTTGAACCTCAATGGAGTACCATTAATGCCCTCCTTCTTTGTGTATAATCACTTGCAACCAATCGCCTTCCACCCATTTGGAAGCTCAACAAGCTCCTATATATCGTTCTTATAAAGAAACTCCATCTCCTCCTGCATAGCTACCTGTCACGAATCAGCCTCCGAACTCTGCTCGGCCTCTCTAAATATAGTAGGCATCATCTCATCGATAATCTCCATCGGAAGTGCATACGTAACTGTGTCGGCATACCGTGATGGCACCCGTATGTCTCTCCTTTGTCTCCGAACCGTAATAGAATCCTGAACCTGGACCATCGGTCACTGATCCTACACATCAGCATCTGTATCCTCCGTGTCACCTTTGTGATCGCCTGGCGTCACCTCAGTCGACACTCTAATGGATACTGTACCATCTAGACAATGTGGAGCTGCATCGATCTCCACCACCTATGATATCCCATTTGTCGGGTCGTTCTCCACCTAATGAGAGCTGAGAAGCTTCAAGATAGAAACTTCATCGAACGTGACGTCCCTACTCAGTACAATCTTCTTATCAATTGGATCTCAAAGCTTGTATCCCTTAACATCACGCTTGAATCCTACAAATATGGTCTTCCTAGCTCGATGTTCTAACTTATCAGTTCTAACATGATAATATGCAGGGCAACCAAATACCTTGAGTTGGTCATGTCATGTGCTGTCTCTCCCAACCACATCTTCATAGGGGTTTTCTCCTCAATCGCAGATGAAGATAGTCTATTAATGAAGTGGCTCGCATATGAAAGTGCTTTCTCCAAACCACTATACGCTAATAAGCATCGGACATTTTCCAGTAAAGACCGATTCAGCCTCACTACCACCCCATTCTGCTGCGGTGTATGACTAATTGTGAAGTGCCTCTCTATATCCTCGTCTCGACATAGCTGCTGAAAGGGGTCTGAAGTGTACTCGTCACCGTTGTCGGATCGTAACGTCTTGATTTTTCTCCCAGTCTGCAGTTCTAATCTCATCTTCCACTCCACAAACAAATCTAGGACTTCATTCTTATGTTTCATGGTGTACACCCAATAACGCCTAGAATAGTCATCAACAAGCATGACAAACCAATGTCGACCACCAAGTGATGTCGTCTTGGTGAGACCCCAAACATCTGTGTGCACGTAGTCCAGAATGTCCCTCGTCCTATGAAATAGCAGTCCCGAACTTCACCTTTATTTTATTGCCAAGAACACAATGCTCACAGAAATCCACTTTTCCACTCTTGGCTCCTTTCAATAGCCTCTGCTTGCATAAAGCCTGCAGTAACTTCTCTTATATATGCCCCAACCTGTAGTGCCAAAGTCTGCTCATGTCCGTCTCTGAAATAGCTAAAATAACCTGGCCAACCTCGGTGCTCTCCTTCAGATAATATATGTTCCGATTGCGGACTCCCTTCATCACCACTAAAGATTGCTTAGTAACCTTTGCTACAGCGTCCTCAAATGTCACCTTGAATCCTTTCGCCTCCAAAACTCCAACTGAGATAAGATTCTTCTTCAGCTGAGGAACGAATCTCACCCCCTTCAATTCGTGAACTACTCCGTCGTGCATCTGAATCCGCACGGTATCTATCCTACTAATACCACAGGATTGATCATTTCTCATGACAACAACACCCCCATCGAGTCTCTTAAACGATGCAAACCAATCTCGCTTAGGGGTCACATGATAAGTAGCGCCAAAATCAAGCATCCAAACTGATGCATCCAAATTGTTCACCTCCGGAGTAATCAAAAGAGAAAAGCTCAAATCATCGGAATCATCATCTTTCATAACATTCACCTCATTGGCCTTCGGGCCCTTTTTCTTGCTATTCTCCTTCTCCTTGACCTTTGGACAGTCTCTTTTCCAATATCCTAGCTCCTTGTAGAACGTACATTGGTTCTTAGCTAGCTGGTGACGACCTCTTGACTTTGACCTTCTTCTATTACTACCATTCGGATATGGGCTTTTACCTCTCGTCGACAAGACCTCTCCTGAAGTACTAACGCGAGAAGTCTCCTTATCCTTCCTTCTTAAATCGTAGTTCATCAATACGTTAGTCACTTCACTATAAGTGATAGAAGATCCCCCGTTCAACAAAGTAAGCATGAATGTATCATACTCCTCATCCGGTAAGAAGCCCAAATGAATAATAGTCTTGTACTCATCCGTGATCTTCTCAATTACGTTCGCCAAGTCCGACAATAACTTAGTGTAATTGTTCACATGAGCCGCAAGTGAGGTACCTCTGGACATCTGAAATCTGAATAATCTTCGCAGCAAGTGCAAACGGTTCTCAACACTCTTCGTAAGGTACTTACTGTTGAGAATTTCTCACATCTTTATTACAGACGTCACCCCAATCACATCATATTTTAACTCCTATTCCAAATAAGACCTGATCACCCCACAAGCGTTCCTATTCATCTTTTTTCATATCGCTTCTTCATATTTAGGTGGTCTCTCATCGATCATGATGGTCTCCTCCAAATTTTGAGTATTGAGTGCGTCCTGTACGTCGCTCATCCATAAACCAAAATTAATTTTGTCGTCATATTTCACCACATTAATCTTAGTGTTTTGAAACCCAACTTGAACTGTACCCGTCATCTTTGCTGTTTTCACCAACTTCTTCACCCATAATCACAAACTCCAAATTGCAAGGAAAATTTTAAACTTTATAGAATTTAGAAGTTACCCAATTGAACCCTAAATTGGATTCCAAATAGAACTACTAACCACACGAGGAAAGCGAGATCTTCAACGGTAACTTTAAACCCTAACTTCACCGAAACCTAGAACTCCAATAACCAAGCTTCCAACTGAATCTTCCTCCACCTAATCCAAAACCCTAGATCTGAAATCTGAGCTCTGATACCACTTGTTGTGCTCTGATACCAATTGTTGCACGTTGTACGGAAGCGTGCTCGACAACCAAACAAGTCGGTGAGCGATGAGAGAAGAAAACTAAAAACCAAACACGAGTGCAATTCACAAAATAACAATCAAAATCACACACAAACACAGGAATTTACGTGGCTCGGCAATTGCCTACGTCCATGGGAAGAGGATAGGGAGATTTCACTATATTAAGGAGAAATACAACGGGTTACAACTCACAAAATCACTCAAATATAATCCTAACCAAAGCTCTTAACTCCCTCACAATATCTTCCTCTCAAAGTGCTCAAAACAATGTTAATTATCTCCTTAAGAAACCCTAAAAAACGTAGTTCTATTTATAACAAAACACAATCTCAAATAGATTAGGATTCTAAAAACGAGTCTGTCACACCCTGGTGTGGCACACACCACACCCATGGCAAACATAATAGATTTGGTCACACCAGGGTGTGGCAAACACCACACCCATACATTGGGATGATCGATAAATGGCAGGATTAATAGACATGTTATTCTTATTGATCATAATACAAACTCGTGATGGCGAAGAATGGATGAGGGAGGAAACTCTTTGAATTATCTTGTGTTATTGTGCCTTGAATTGGGATGATCGATAAATGGTAAGATTAATAGACATGTAATTCTTAATTGCAATCTATAGTTATGCTACTAATGCAACTGCCACTAGAGCTGCCACGTAGCATCCATATAGCACCATATTATTCCACCAAAATTTTCATCCATAAATAAATATTTGACCAAAACATTTATGTACAAAAATATCCATAGTAAAATTCATTTAATCTACCTATTTTAGATAAAAACTTATGGGTGGAAACTAAAAGGAAAAACAAATTTTCAGTTTAAATATTACTTAAGATTATTCTCTATCAACATTAAAAAAAAGGGTATTCTAGAAGGTTCCCTTGGGCGCCTATTAATTTAGATTAGATTTCCTATATATGAATAATCCCTCAAGTAGTGCTTAATTTCAATTAAGGATCACATATCGATTAATTCTACCATTTATTAACCATTCCAAATCAAGCACCAAATATTTTTCTCTCTCTCTCACTTACCTCCAGATGATATTTCACCTTCAAAGTAATAAAAGAACAAAACTCAATTTATTTTAAGTTTTATTGAAAACAGAATTAAATTAAAGAGGTGTTATCTATCAAAAAAGAAGAGCTCAATTCCACTATACCTTCAAGGTAACTATTTTATTATCTACAAAATTTATATTAACTAAGTATTCTTATGTTTGTTTATTGATAAGTTCAAAAATATAAATACATATTTGACTTATATCTTTCATTTTGTCAAACTTTATGTATTTGAAAAATTGTCAAACTTTAAGTCAAATGAAAACGTTCTGCGCATTTGATCAAATATTAAAACAATACCTTTGTTATTGATTTTGCAAAGCTGAATTTTTCAAATATAAGTCAAATGAAAAAAATTATTATCCAAGTTTGAATTATCATGTGTTTTTTCTTATTGATCATAATAAAGAGCTCGTGATGGCGGAGAAGGATGAGGGAGCAAACACTTTGAATTATCTTGTGTTATTGTGTCTTGAATTGGGATGATCCATAAATAGTAGGATTAAGAGACATGTAATTCTTAATTGCAATCAAGCACTAATTGAGTTGTCCATAAGTAGCTAACCTAATTCAAATTAACGGGTGCCCAAGGACACCCGTTAGAAAAACCCAATAAAGAAACCTTTCAAATGAGATTTAGAGACATATCTTTCTGGCTTATCACAACTAATAAATCATACGGAGAAGGAAAAAAGGAAAACTTTGATGCTTTATTTAATACTTAAACAAATATCTTCACACAGTTGTTATTTTTTGTTAGAATTTTTACAAAAATATCTTTAAAATGGGATTTCTAATAAAGGTGGGATTTTTAAAAATGTATAAAATATTAAAAGAGATAGAATAGTACAACTAATATAAAGTCTAAAATCTGTCAAAAGGGAAGATATCTTTACTCTAGTTAAAATCAAGAACTAATATTTTCCATACAGAGGTATTGCCACTGCCTAAAAACCCCATCGAGGAAAAAAAATTAAAATCAAAATTTTGCGAAAAACCATTAAAGGAAAAAAGAAAAAACTAAAATTCTATTAATAATAAATAATATTCAGTGAAAAATGATTATTTTAAAACTAAAATAGCTGTTAGAAAGCATGTGGAGAAAAAAAGAAAAATCAAAAATCAAAAAAAATCTCTCTCAAAGATATAGTTTTGTCAAAATCAATAAAATCTCTCTAATCGTCATAATCAAAACTGAACTAACAACAAAAATCTAGTATATTTTCACAACTAAATTAAGTTGTCATCTACATCTTGGGCGCTTTTTCTTTTATTCTAACACCGAAATTTCTATGTCTAAACTATTCTTGAGGGGACGACATGTGTTTCGACAATCCAACTTAATCATTTTGAGACTCAAGACGAAAGTTAAAAACTAGCTCGACTGGGGCCTCACAAGTGTCGTCTCCTCGTAAAGCACTTTGAGACTCAAGACAAAAAGCATCCTCACCCAGGCTTTCTCTCAAAAGCCCGAGACGAAAGGCATCCTCACTCGGACTCTCTCAAAGGATCAAGACGAAAGGCGCCTCCACTCGAACCCAACGACGCATCTTAAACCATGGGGAAACCTATCTGCTTTGTCTTCTCCAACGATGTCAGCTAGTCACTACCGCATTAAATGCATAGTCATAACTGTCATTAATCCCCCGCCAATCTGTCACGACTGTATTAAATGCAAGAATGACTCGGGCTACCAACTGCCGATGCGTGTAAAGTATCGGCTGACTAAGCCCACTGTATGGACCCGGCCAAAGTTACATGAATACCCTTTTTTGGCTCACCATAAATATGCAGATTGTCTTCTGCATGAACATACACTAATCTCTATGGCAAAAAACCTACAAACTTCTTATTTCATACAGTTTTCTCCTTAAGATTATCACTAACTTGATCGTCGGAGGAACTACTGAAAAACCTAACTCCGGCCCTCTAACGTTCTACATTTGTGCATGAATCTTCTTCTGCTCAGAGTGATAAGCCATCAAAAAATGATTGAGGGATCCTAAGCTCACTCAAATCCACCCTAACCCACATAATAACGTTTCTGACATAAACAATATAGTTTTCTCTAAGATCATTACTAACTTGATCATCGGAAGAACCGTTGAAGAACCCAACTCCGACCATCTAACATTTCACATCTGTGTAGGAATCTTCTTCTGCTCAGAGTGATCAACCATCAAAGAAGATTGGGGGACCCTAAGCTCTTTCAAATCCACTCTAACCCTCGTAATTATGTATATGACGTAAACAGAATATGTAACTCGTTTGCCAATGCACTTAGCTATAAAGTAAGATTTAACCAATAGGAAGGAACTGAAACTAAGCATGATGCAACGGAAATGAACTATGTACAGCAGAGGCAATAAACTGGAAGAAATAGAAACCCCGACCCTAATAAACCATAACAAAGAGGTCTAAAATCACAACAATTTACAAACAAGGTACCCGCGTGAAGCCTGCTACACCTTTGAAAAGTTCGGACATTTTAAATCTAACTGTACACAAGAAGAATAGCAAGAGAATAAGGGAGGCTATAAGACAAGAAGTATTAGCAAGAGAGAATTTTTCGATATGACAGAATGCAACACTATGATGACGGACATCAACAGTTGGTGGATCGACTCTAATGTGACTAGGCATATCATAAAAAGACAAGAATGGAGTCACAGAGTTCATCTAGTTGAAAAAAGGAGAACATAAGATCTATATGGAAAACAATACCTATCTCGACATAGAAGGTATTGATTCGTATAGATTGGATATTGGGGACAATATTCTCGTCCTCAAAGACGTGTTCTACGCGCCAGGAATTCGGTGCTATATAATCTATGTTCCTAGCTTGATGATGAAAGACTGGAAATTAGGTTCTACAATAACATTGTTTCTATAGGAAAAAACAATAAAGTCCATGCTCTGGGAAACTATGCACCCGAATAAGAATTGAGTGTCCTTCTAGTAGTTTGCAATAATTCTAGTTATGAAAACTCTAATTTGAACTACTTTTCATGTTATATTTTTGAGTCTGAATTGTGAAACTCTAGACTAGGATATGTTAGTATTTAAAAAATAAATTAGATTACCAGAACAAACTCACTGTCTAGACTATTTAATGTTTAATTGGCGCCATGTGAACATTGTCTAAGTAGTAAAATACCTAGGACACCTTTTATTAGCAGACAAAGAACCAATAAACTTTTAGGATTGATACACTTGGATATTTACAGTCTCAAGTGTTAGAACTTATGGTATAATGAATATTTTATTACTTCCATAGATGATTATTCTAGGTTCACACATGTCTATATTATCCCTAGAAAATTAGGAAGATTTTGAATACTTTAAGAGATACAAAACAAAAGTCAAAAACCAACTTGAAAGGAATATAAAAATATTGAGACCTAATAAAAGTGAGGAATATAACTCTAAAGAATTTGAGAGTTATTATATTTAGTATGAAACTGAAAAGCATACAACAATGTTGTATACACTATAAATGGTGCAAATGAAAGAAAGAATAGATCATTGCTTAATATAGTTAGATACAGCTAAAAGAAAGAGAACATTGCTTAATATAGTTTATTGAAAGAAAGAATAGAACAACGATGTATACGCCATAACAAAATGGTAGTAAACCACATCTAAGTCATCTCAGGACATGTGGATTTAAAGCTCATGTTCTTATTCTATATCAACTCAGAGGAGTTAGACTCGAGAACATTGAAGTGTAAATTTATAGGGTATTTAGAAAAATTAAAAGGTTATAAGTTCTACAATAAAAAAAAGAGTTATTGAAAGCGGAGATGTTACGTTTCTATAAAATTTAAGTGAAGGGGAACAATATCAAGAGGAAACAGAAGTGTAGTTGATGATAACTATTATAGTGATGTTCCCATTAATGATTCTAATATTGTGAATGAACCTAACATTAAAAATAATAAAATACCTATGGAAAACGAAAAAACTCAACACATAGGTGTTTTTGATAAATGGCCTAGAACACAACCTGCATGGATGGATGATTACTATTAAATTCATGTAAACCATCTTATTTCTTAGTAGATATAAATATAGGACAAGATCTCTTAAAATTCTCTAATGCGATGAAATCACATGAATCAGATTTATAGCTAGAAGCCATAAAATAACTTGTTTCTATAGAAAAATAAGGTTTGGGAGCTAAAAGATCTACTAGAGAATAGGAAAGCTACAGGATGCAAATAGGTACTTAAAAAGAAATACTGTGTTAGTAGGTCTATTGATAAATTCAAAGCAAGGTTAGTTACTAAGGGTTACAACTAAAAGACAGAAATAGGCTTTAAGAAGATCTATTCTCCTATAACTAAAATTTGCATATATAAGAATTATTTTGGCTATTGTTGCATATCCAGGGTTGGGGTTATCTCAAATTAATGTTGAAATAGTATTCCTCAACGGAGAGTTGAAGGAAGTGATATATATGCAACAATGAAGGTTTTCATCTGAAAGGACAACAATATAAAGTTTATAAATTAGTGAAATCTCTGAATGGATTAAAACAATCATCTAGACAATGGTATCTCAAGTATCATGATGCAATCGTCAAACTAAGATTTTTTTTTAGATAATTTTGTATATGTCTTGAAAGGTGAGAGCAAGTTTATTATATTGTCCTTATATATGGATGATATATTGCTTACTAGAAACAACATAAAAATGTTGAAAAAAACTAAGTTAGATCTCAGTGAAAAGTTTGAGATGAAAGACATGAGAGATGCATCATATATTCTTGGAATTCAAATAATTTGAAGTCCTCAGTTACTCTGATGCTGATTTTAGAGGTGACAAAGACGATAAAAAAATCCATTTTAGGATACTTGTTCATCGGTTGGAGGAGGAGCTATTTCTTGAAGTAGCAAGAAACAAGTTATGTTGCTAGATGCACACAGAAAGCAAAATATGTAGCTTGCAATATAACAACTATATATGTTGTCTAAATAAGACGGGTTTTTATTAACCTAGCTCCCAATTTATAAGAAGGACCTATTGATATTTATTGTGATAATCAGGTAGTGATTAGTCTAATCAATAGTGGAGTGAATAGTTTTAAAGAAAAACACATGGAGATCTTGTATCACTACATTCAAGATATTGTAGAAAAGGTAGAAGTAAAAGTAACTTACATCCCTCCTACAGATATGAATGATGATCCTTTGACAAAGGGAATGCCAGTGGAATCTTTTACCAAACACGTAAGGTTGATGAGATTGAGGAATGAATAAGTCAAACTAAATTTCATGAATAATGAAATAAGAAATACTCATCATGGACAGTGGGAGTAAGAAGAAAACATCTAATCTACGGATAGTCGAGGAATATCATTTGGTTAATTTGACCCACTAGGAGATGTTGGAATAATGTGACCAAATTAACTCATGTGCAAATGAGCAAATGATGGACAATAATGTCTATTAAGAGAGAACCAATGATCCTAATGTGATATTTATATAGGATTGTTAATGGCCATTATTTGGATTAATGGGTCAATTAATTTTGGATTAGATTGAAGCAAATTAGGGGTGGAAGTGATTGGGAGAAGAAGGCCACTATAAATTGAATGTTGATTTACGAATAGAATATACAAGAAAGAATCCCTTTCTTAGGGGTGGCTCTTTGTAAAGACCTCTTTCTTTTATTTTAACAATTTAAACAAACATCAGAGTCTAGTCAGGATTTCTTTCTAATTTGGATAATAATCATTTCTTAGTTGATAATACTTTCTAAACAATAATTACCTATTATCTAAAATGATTATGATTAGTTCTAAATAAAAGTATCAAAATCACTCTACTTTTATTCTTTAGATAGAAAGAATCAATAATACTCGATAAATAATAAACGATAATTATTTACAAAGTATTCTATTATTTACTACTATATCTATCAATGATCTACATAGAATAGCATCTTAACCTTTGTTGAATCTTAAAAGTTCCACCATGTATATTTATGGGAGCAAATCAACCAGACCTCGCTACTAAAAACTAATGGCTAGTGCCCAAAATTTAAAGAGTTTCGCTGAGGACTAATCCCCTTCCCATCTATGATCTAATCCAAATTTAACAGGTATCCTTTGAAAATCCGTCACGTGCAGACCATAGCCCACCACGTGCTCTGTCCTATACTTTTTGTCCATATGCTTCAATGTGTCTATTAATTAAGCAAACTGATATAATTAATGAATAATCTCAACAAACCCACAAAACAAAATCTAAAGGAAAGGGGGGGAAAAGCAATTACCTGCACATCTTGGGCATTGACCTCCAGGTGATCCGCCAGCAAAAACCTGAACCTCGACGAATCCAGATTAGTACCCGATCCAATAACCCGACCCGCTGGAAAACCAGACAACTTCCACGCGACGTACGTCAGCACGTCCACTGGATTCGACACCACCAAGATCGTGGACGCCGGTGATTGTTTCGCGAGCTCGGGCACAATCTTCTTAAACATGGCAACGTTCCTCTGCACCAGATCCAGCCTGAGAGTAATAAAAAAAAAAGTCAAAAAACTATAAAAAAAATTGCATGTCGATATCGACCTATTTCAAAATATTAGCAACTTATACAGTGTGTATCCCCTATACTCGTTTAAGTTGATCTACAGTAGTATGCAGTTGCGAGTAAACTACCTGGACTCGCCGGCGATCTGGCGGGCGCCAGCGGTGATGATGCAGAGGTGGGACCCAGCAGTGACGGAGTAATCGACGGACGACGAGATCCGGGTTCCGGGGAGGAAAGCGGCGGCGTGCTGGAGGTCGAGCATCTCGCCGCGGAGCTTGTCGGGGTTGGCGTCGAGGAGGGAGAGCTCGTCGCAGAGGTCGGAGGAGAGGATGGTCTGGGCGATGGCCATGCCGACGTTGCCGACGCCGACGACGGAGATCTTGGAGCGGGGAGGGGAAGGGGAGGGAGGAGGGAGGCGGTCGTTTATCGGACGGAAGAAGGAGGAGTGGGAGACGTCGGAGGCTAGGCCCAGTTGTGACAGTGACGACGCTTTCTTCATGAGTGGTTTTTTCCTTTTTCCTTCCTTCTCCGATCAATTTTTTTTTTTTTTTTTTTTTTTGGGGTCGTTTAATTGGGTGGTTTTACAGTCGCGTGGGGCCTGGATTTCTTGCTGTTTGGCTTTGCTTGGAGGAGGGGGTCAAAGGGGGCAAAGTATCTAGAATGGAGTTGAACTTTCCTCAGAGAAAATTGGAGGAAGGAGAGGGGAGATAGAGTAGAGTACATAATTTAATGCATTCGGTTGACGACATGCTCCTGAATCTGACAGAAATGTTGACTGGGGTTCCGCCTTTTATGTACGCGCGCGCTCAAATGGTGGTGGCAGCGAACAAAATGGTAGACAAATGGGTAGTCGATTGCTTGGCTAACTATTCAATTATATTCGAATATTTCTTAGTGTATTTAACAGTAAGTAAGTAAAGTAGATTTTAATATTTAAATTCATAAACGAATAGAATTGAACTGGATTTATATTCATTTTTTTTTTTTTTGCTTATCTAATATTCCTTTAGAAATTTATTGCTTGGTTTATTGCTTTAATCAACTTACATTTTCTACTGAAACAATATCTAATTTTAAAACTTATAAACATTCCAAAGTATTTTTAGTATTTTAAATTAAAGATGTATACTTCATAATTGTAAAGAAATAATCTTTAGTTATTAATTTAAATGCTATTAAAATAAATAAATTCTTTAGAAAATGTAATATTTCTATAACAAAATAAAAAGTACCTTCTTAGGTAAATAGCGTTGTAGTCAAATAGTGTAAATTATTAGTCAAATAAATAGGCAATAAGTAAATATCAAATATTTGAATTATTATTCAAATTCTATAAATCCAAACATAGACATTCAAATTCAATTATTCAACTATCAAATTTTCAAAAGTAACACTCGGGCTAAAGAATTTTGATATCAAGGGAAGCACATGACAAAAGCATTCAAGCATCCTCCGGGGTCGAAACACACACCAAGAAACCGTACGGGTAAGGAAGTGGCCAGCACGTTGCGTTGATTATTTAATCGTCCCACTTGGGCATTGAAAAGTGTTGGGTGGGCTGGACTTGTGCGCTCTTCCTATTGGTGGTTTTGAATCTTTGCTCTTGTGGAAGTAATTTACTAATTACACTCTTTTCTTGCACCACTAAGTCCCCTCTCCCTTTCTCTCTTCTTCCAAGAGACTTTGAGATTTGCTGTCTTAAAAGGGGAAAAAAAAAAGCTATCAAACACAAAATTCCAACATTTTGACTGCCCATGACTTATGGCTTTCTAGAAGGACAAATTTTGAAAAACGACCGTATTTCGAATTTAATGAGCAAAAGGGACTGCTTAACAGAAAAATTAGCAAAATCGACTTTTTTTGCACGGGACTACTAGTCCCGTGCAAAAAAAGGGTCGATTTTCACCCGACGCCCATCTTCCCCCTTCCGCTCATTCCCTCTGGTCGTGACCAAAAAATCAGACCCCCACCCTCCTTCCCCACCTACCTCACCTCCCCTACCCCCTCCTCCCTCATTCAACAAGTCCAGGCCCCCCTCCTCTAGACCCTCCCCCTCACCCCCTCCAGACCCCCCCCAACCCTGGAGCCGTCCTCAAGCTCTCCCACTCCGGCTCAAGGACAAAGTCGGAGCCGACCTCAAGATCAGCTTCGCCTGCGGCTGCTCGGTCTCGTGGCTAGCGGCTAATCGGTCTCATGGCCAGCGGTCTCGAGCTCGCTTGATGGGCTCCTGATTTGCTGCAAGAAGTTACAGATTTAGAGGGGGTGAGGACGAGCTCGACGTCGGAGGGGGTGAGGGGAAGGTTCTGGAGGAGGGGGCCGGAGTAGGAGAGCTTGAGGATGAGCTCAATGTCGGAGGGGATGGGGGCGATCTGTAGGAGGGGGCCTGGGCTTGTTGAGGGGGGAGGAGGGGTTGAATGTGAAGGGGAGGAGATGGGTTTTGATGGGTTTTGTTGGGATTGGAGAAGGGAAGGGAGAGAGGAAGGAGGAGGAGACCATGGTATTCTGAGGATGGAAGAGGCCAGGGGTTTTGATGGGCGTCGGATGAAAATTCTGAGGATTGAGGAGACTAGGGGAGAAGATGGGGGTCAGGTGAAAATCGACCCTTTTTTGCACGAGACTACTAGTCCCGTGCAAAAAAGGGTTGATTTTGCTAATTTTTTGTTAAGCGGTCGTTTTTACCCATTAAATTTAAAATACGGTCGTTTTTCAAAATTTGTCCTTTCTAGAATCCTTTTCTCTTTGCTTGTCCCCGCCTTTGTCCCTTTAAATTTCGCTCATGTGAGTATTTTGTACGCTGAAAATATACGACAATTGATTTATTGGGTCTAACTGTTTGCTCTATGTTTGTTTTAAATGTGGGACTGCCCAAAGTGAGCGGACGGATAGGAAACTTAGCTCTAATTTTGATTAGAGATAATATTATCTTTTTTTTTTTGGTGAGAGATAATATTATCTTTTATCTTTTCATAATGTTTGGATGGGGGATTTATTTTATCCCAAAATTAATGTAACTTACTATAGTCCTAGGAAATAATAATCCAGTAGAGTATAGTAACTTAAATTTTTAATAATTTGTTTGGTTTAGCTTATTATTAACATTTCTAATATCCATGTCATGTTCGGAAACTAGTTATTATGAAAGGGTATAGGATTAGGATATAATAGCAAATATCTATAATATCCATAAAGTTATCACACGAATCTAAAAATGAAGGGAAAATATAGATGCAATCCCTACCAAGTTAGAAAGCATATGCATGGCAAAAATAACTTGTTTCTGCAAGCCTAAAACTAAGAATGTTATCCCTTTTTTTTATCTTAATCATACAATATAATTAAGAACCATGATTAATTCAAAGAGGGGATTAACAAGAAGAATTAGCGAATCATATCTGAATCCATGAAGAAATTCTGAATTAGGGTTTGAGATCTTCTAATCTAAAGGGTCTCTCCTTTTGTTTCTCTCGAGATGGGGATTAAGAAAACAGAGAACGTCACCCTTAGATTAGGGACCATAACCCCTTTATATAGATATTGTTATTTTCTAATTTGGCCCCTCATCAAATTAGACTTACAATCTGGTATCTACACAATTAGCTCATGACATATTTAAATACCCATTAACCTAATTAATTGATTGATCACTTTATGCGAGTTAACTTTAAAAATAGCATTACACAGTAATTTAACATATGTGCCTATAATTAAATTTAATCCAACAATCTCCTACTTGGGCACCATATGTTTCCTTAAAGTGTGTATAACCTTATGAGCTCAAAAATTGCTATCACAAATAAGGGTATTTCCAAACAATCTCGTCCATTGACTATATCTATATAGGATCAAAGCGGCATTCGTCACATTTATCATGACTAAACTCATCAATGGTCACATATACCAATACAATCAAATGACAGATCAATTATAAATGTGTAGCATAAAAATTACATGCAATGTGATCTGTACATGTCTATTTTCAACAGGTCCTACCCTATATTTTGTGAGGTCAATTCCAAACATACTATAACAAAGTGCCTAAACTGAATACTTTATTCTGATCAGACAAGAAACCAAACATAAATCACCAAAAAATTACAAATTCCCACTAAATCATGATATCCTCAAATAATACCACACCCATATGAGTAGTGTATTCATGAAAGACCTTGGGTGGCAATCCTTTTGTAAGAGGATCTGCTATCGTGGAGTTTGTCCCAATGTGCTCTATGGATATATGTCCACTCTGCACCATTTCTTTCATAACTAGGAACTTAATGTCAATGTGCTTTGACTTAGATGAGCTTCTGTTGTTATTGGAATACATCACTGCTGATTTATTATCACAAAATAACTCAAGTGGTCTTTCAATATTTTTCAAAATACGCAGTCCAGTGAAAAAATTTCGCAACCATATTTCATGATTAGATGCCTCATAACAAGTTATAAACTCTATTGTCATAGTGGAGGAAGCTACAAGTTTCTATTTGACACTTTTTCATGATCTAGCTCCTCTTTCTAACATATAAATGTAGCATAATATAGACTTTCAGCTATCTTGGCATCCAGCAAAATCAAAATCAGAGTACCCAATGACATTCAACTGTTCTGATTTTCTGTATGTGAGCATATAATCTTTTATTTTTTGCAGGTACTTCATAACCCTTTTAACTGCTATCCAATGGTCCATATCAGGGTTGCTTAAGTATCTGCCTAATATACCAACAATGTATGTAATATCCAAACGCGTACACACCTGAGCATACATTAGACTTCCTATAGCTGAAGCATATGGAATCTTCTGCATTTCTTGAATTTTAAGGTTACCTTTAGGGCACTAATTTAGACTGAACTTGTCTCCTTTAGCAACAAGGGTGTCACCTGGTCTGCAATCTTGCATACCAAACATTTTGAGTACTTTATTGATATAACTCTTTTGTGATAATCTAAGTATATCTCGGGAATGATCCCGATATATATGGATTACTAATATAAAAGAGGCGTCCCCTATATCTTTCATCTCAAAATTCTTTGATTGAAATCTCTTGGTTTCGTGTAACATGCCTATATCATTAGTGGCAAGCAATATGTCATCGACTTACAGAACTAGTAAAATATACTTACTCACACTAAACTTGTGATATACACAGTCATCAACAATATTTATTTTAAAACCGAACGAGATAATTATTTATTAAAACTTATGATATCATTGATGAGGAGCTTGCTTGAGTCCATAGATAAATTTTCTTAATTTACAAACCATATTCTTTGGGTCTCCTGTCACAGTTTTCTGGTTGTACCATATAGATTATTTCATCAATATCCCCATTAAGAAATACAGTCTTAACATCCATCTGATATAACTCAAGATTAAAGTGAACAACAAGTACCATTATTATTCTAAAAGAGTCTTTTGATAAAACCGGAGAGAAAGTATCTGTATAATCAATGCCTTCCTTTTGAGTATAGACTTTTGCTACAAGACGTGCCTTATACCTCTCCACATTATGATTTGCGTCCCACTTGGTTTTAAATATCTATTTACAACCAATCGGTTTTGCACCTTCTGATAATAGAACAAGTTCTCAAACCTTATTGTCTTGCATAGACTTGTACTCTTCATTCATAGTATCAACCCACTTTTGAGAGTTAGAACTTTTCATGGCCTGATGGAAGTTGATTGGATCGTCTTCCATCGTTCTATTATTTTTCCTATGTTCTTAAAGAAATACAATATAATCATCCGGATTAATATTTCTCCTTTCTCTCATGGATCTCCGTAATGACACTGGTTTTTAAGGTTATTGAGTTTGTTCTTCTGGAACAGGAAGTTGTTCAACATTATCTTCTTAAGGTTCTGAATTTATTTCTTGATCAATAACAGGTATAGAAACCTGAATATTGTCAAAAGTTACAGTATGGATTGGATCTGAAGCTAATTCCTCCTCAAAAGCAATGTCTCTAACATTATTTCTCCTCCCAAACTTAACATTCTCAAAGAATATTATTGTTCCCGCCTCAAAAATAGTCCTGAGTGTGGGATCATAAAACTTATAGCCCTAGATCGTTCAGAGTAACCAATAAAGTAGTTGCTAACTATTTTGGAGTCTAATTTCTTTTCATTTGGCCTATAAGGTCTGGCCTCAGATGGACATCCCCAAATGTGTAAGTTCTTTAAATTAGGCTTTCGACCAGTCTAAAGTTTATAAGGTGTTTTTGTAACTGTTTTACTTGGTACTCTGTTCAGAATATAAGTTGTTGTCTTTAGTGCTTCTCCCCAGAGTGACTCTGGTAATGAAGAATGGGAAATCATACTTCTTATCATATCCTTAAGAGTCATGTTTCATCTTTCAGCTGCACCATTCATGCTAGGTGACCCTGGCATGGTGTACTGCGGGACAATACTATATTCCTCTAGGTATTTAGCAAATGACTCTGGCATGGTGAACGATTTTAATCTTTTTGTTGAGTTGATTCTCAACTTCAGCTTTAAAAGCTTTGAATACATTCAGAGACTCAGATTTCTCATGAATGAGATATAGGTACCCATAACGTGAGTAATCGTCTATGAATGATATAAAATATTTTTGACCATTCCACGATGTTATAGGGAATGACCCACAAATATCTGTATGTATCAATTCTAAGACTTCTGAAGATCTATGGCACCTAATCTCTTAATTTTAGACTATTTTCCCTTAATACATTCAATACATACATCAAAATCGAAAAAATCAAGGGAATCTAAAATGTCATCAGACACAAGACGCTTAATTCTACCTTTTAAGATATAACCCAAGCGCTTATGCCATAATGTCACTGAATTTTTCTTATTTAATTTACGTTTAGTACCACGTTATTCCACATGCAAGGTTTTAATATAAGAAGCAATTGTATCAAGCAAATATAGGTTGTCATAAGTACTCAAGAAACTAGTTCCCACAACATTTGAAATTAAAAATAAACTGAATTGATTGTTTCCAAATAAACAATAATAACATGATTTGTCCAATACAGAAACAAAAAACAAATTACGTCAAAAAAATGATACTACAAAAGTATCTTTAAATCCAAATAGAAACCAGTTCCTAATAGCAACTTAAAGTACCCAATTGCTTCCACGTCTATCGATTGTCCATCGCCCACATAGATGTGTCTTTCACCATCACTTAGCTTTCGGTAGCTCAGACAATCCTACATAGAAACACTTATGTGAGTAGTAGCACCAGAGTCTAACCACTAAGTGTTTCTAGGTACTGAAGCTAAATTAACTTCAGAACAGACCAATGTAAGGAACATACCCTTCTTAACCGCCAGGCATGATATTTGGTACAATCATTTTTTATGTGTCTAGCCTTGTTGCAAAAGAAACAACCATGATTATCCTTATGTTGTTTCTTTGGAACTGAACCCTTAGCAACTTCATTGTCAGTCTTCCTTTTCTTGCCCTTATCCTTAGAGGCACAGGCCAAATAAGCACTTTCAGTCTTATCTTGTTTCAACATGTCTTCTTCTTGCACACAGTATGAAAGGAGCTCATTCAGAGTCCATTTCTCCTTTTAGCAGTTATAACTGACTTTAAATTGATTAAATTAAACGGGAAGAGACAATAGAACCAGATGCACTAGTTACTCATCACATAGATCGAGTTTAAGTACCTTAAGTTTTGAAGCAATATGAGACAGCTTCATGATGTACTCCCTGATATTTCATTTGCCCTTATACTTCATCGAAATCAAGCGAGCTAAAAGCGTGCTTGTTTCTACCTTATTATTTTTTAGCAAAACGTTTCTCAATTTCGGTAAGGAAATATTTGGCTTTAGTAATCCCTTTGGATTCTATGCCCTTGAAGGCTTCCGAAACACCACGCTTAATGATTATTAGACTCATACGATTTGAATGCTCCCACTTCTCATACTCCTTCTTTACATCAGGAGTGTTATCCGTAGTGAGAAGTTAGGGTTATTCAATTATTAATGAAAGGTCTAGATCTATGCAGCCAATAACAATTAGAATGTTCTCTTTCCAAACCTTAAAATTTGTTCCATTGAGCATAGGAATTAAATTGATGTTAGCAGAAATTTTTGCAACAGATGTATTAACTGAAATAAACAAAAAATATTCACATTATTAACTATAATTAATAATTAATAAAATTCAAATAATAACAAATCTCATCTCAAGATATCTAGCACAACATTAATATCAAGTCTTTGGACATTAATTTTAATTGTAAGTGATACCTTGTTGTAATGATCAAACCCTGACAATAACACATGTCAAATAATAAAAATATCTTTAGATTTATTCATTATTCACATGTAAACCTTATAATTGTCACGCATTTATCAGCGCAGATGTGTATGCAATCTAAATAAATATTAACCTTCCTTTGGGCTGATTAAATATTTACACGAAAATATACCCATAAACATCTAACATCCCTCATGAACAATTTACACAAGAGAGGTTACTTTGGCAACATCTTGTTTCAATTAATCATTTAGAATAAGATACAAACTTAATACATTATTTTCATATTATTTGAATTAAATAATTGATTAACTATCAATTTAATTCAAATTAAACAATTTTAATTCAAATTAAAAAAGAATTTCCACAGCTTAATAAAGGGCCCATAAGTTTTTCTATTTAATTAAGCTTAAGAAAGGGCCATAACATAATGAGGCCTATAACTTAATTAATAAGAAAAACTTCCATAACTTAATAAGACCCACAACTTAATAAATTATTTGAGCAATTTAAATAATCCATACTTTAATTAGTTACAGTCCCAAAATAAAAACTTAAGTGGGCTTCGGCCTGCAAGCCTAACAAAACCGACGAAGCTCGCCTTTAGCTTTTAGGCGATGAGGCTCCCCTGTAATTCCAAATTTGAGCTCGCCTGCTACTATGCCAAAGAAGCTCGCCTGAATCAAAAACTCAAGCTCGCCTAACTTGATCTTCGAGCTCGCCTGCAGAGTTCCTGACGAGGCTTGCCTGAATTGATCTTCGAGCTCACCTAAATAAGGCTCTAGCTCGCCTGAATAGATCTTCGAGCTCGCTTGAATAAGGCTCGAGCTCACCTGAATAAGGCTCGAGCTCGCCTGAATAGATCTTCGAGCTCGCTTGAATAAGGCTTGAGCTCGCCTGAATAAGGCTCGAGCTCCGCTAAATAGGTCTTCGAGCTCGCCTGAATAAGGCTCGAGCTCGCCTGAATAAGGCTCGAGCTCGCCTGTAGCTATGCCGACGAAGCTCGCCTGCAACTGAGCTTCAATCTCACCCGATGAGTTAGCCGACGAGGCTCACCTGAATGAGCATAGAGCTCGCCTGAGTGAAGGTTTGTCTGAGTTAGATTCACCTGTGGTTTTGCCAACGAAGCGCGCCTGTTGACGTAGCCGACGAAGTTGACCTGCAACCTAATCGAGGCTCACCTAAATTTAGGTAATCTCATGTGTCCTAATTCCTATACCCCTTAGGGTTTCGTTCCTGATGGCCGCTGCCGCTTAAGCTCCTGCACCTTAGGGTTGAAACCCTAGGGTTTCCTGATTGCCGTCGTCGCTATCTTCATTTGACAGTGGCCAGCCACCAGATCGTCGGTGAAGAGACCAGCGACCGACAGCCAAACATTACAATTGCACACAATCTAGAGCAAGAATTTGATCCAGTTTGAACCAAAAGAGAGTTTGAACAAAAACATGCACGCTACAGTGCAAACGTGCAATAGATCTTAATAAAACAAAATTAAGATCAAAACCCTAATGTCTTCATCTTAAACTTAGATCCCTAAGAATTAATCACGGTGGCTCTATACCACTTGTTATCCCTTTTCTTGATCTTAATCATACAATATAATAAAGAACCATGATTAATTCAAAGAGGAGATTAACAAAAGAATCAGCGGAAGCATACCTGAATCCATGAAGAAATTCTGTATTAGGCATTGACATCTTCTAATCTAAAGGGTATCTCCTTTTGTTTCTCTCTAGATGAGGATTAAGAAAGTAGAGAACGTCACCCTTAGATTAGGGATCATTACCTCTTCATATAGATATTGCTATTTTCTAATTTGGCCCCTCATCAAATTAGACTTATAATCTGGTATCTACATAATTAGCCCATGATATATTTAAATACTCATTAATCCAATTAATTGATTAATTACTTTATGCGGGTTAACTTTAAAGATAGTATTACATAATAATTTAATATATGTGTCCACAATTAGATTTAATCCAACAAAGAAGACATGTCCATCCTAAATTTAACAAGGGAAAATAATTGAACTCTAATCGTATATCAAATTATTTTTTGATATCGTTATTATATCCCTATAATCAAATTGATGAGCACAATCTTTGTTGTTCCTTAATGTTGGACACATAACAAACATATTCATGGAAAAATAGGAGTGTCACAAGTCAAACATGGATACAGATGCTTTACTGACTTCCATACAAAGAAACGACAACATCTCCTAATCCAAAAGGAAGATTCTAACATATTATATATAAAAATTACCTAACTCGATGAGTCAAGTCAATCAGCTTGCCAGATTCCCACAAGCCCATTAGTAATACCCATTTTTTGCAGGATTTGAAAAAAAAATCAGCCTTTAGGTTACTTTAAGTAATAAATTTGAATCTTGTTTGATTGAGAAACAAACCTCATTTGATCTTAGATTTGACCGGTTGATTTCCTCAATCATAGTGAGTATTTTTAGGGTAAGATTTGATACTTTCTATTTTTTTATAATTCTAGTTTTATTATGAGTCTATTTTATTTTTCTATTTAAGAAGAGACACGTAACCCTAGAAAGATTAGATCACTTTTATTAATAAATTCATGTCTACAAGAAATCGGGTCTTTGATAAATTTCCCATCATTAAAGAGCCGAAAACCTTTGTTATTGTATGCCACTGACAGGAAAAATCCCTTTGTCTCCAGTCGTAGAAGCCTCCTTCACTAAAGTGTCATGAAAGCTATAGTTCCCGTCATTACAAAGTCTACAATGACATAACACATTACCATCATTCATATATGTGATAGTAATTATCACTGTTGTTACCATCAGTCACAGGGACTTTTCCCGTTATTACTAAAAATGATAGTTTTCCATTCATATTTTTGTTGTGTAATGATGGTTTTTCACTCCCTTTGTTATTGTATGATAACCCTGTCGTTGAAGACTAACTAATGATAGTTGGACACCATTGTAAAAGTCCTTATGGTGGGTAATTAGTAACTCATCAACGATGGTACTTTCCCTTTGTTGATGTGCTAAATATGGTTTACAAAATCGTTATTCAAGTGTACAAATTACTAATACACATTAATGACAATTTTCCCATTCATAGGCTACTATTGTAGAAATCCATCAAATTATTTTCAATCTGACAAGATTTACAACACAAACATATTAATAATAAAATAAAAGGGAAAAAATTTCATTCATTAATAACATCAATAAATAAAATTTCATCATCCTAAAATATTCAATACTAACAATAAAAGTTAATATCCCAATTGTTCCAAAGAGAAATATGTGAAATTGTCTAAAGAAAAATAAAATAAAATTCTAGGAAAGACACATCGTTTCATCTCTAATCATGTCAAAAAGAAGCTTCGAGCTACCCCCTCTCCTAATCTTCAATAGCTTGAAAAATAAAAAATCACATAATTAAGAAATATCAATTAAGTAAATATTATCTTATTAAGTAAAAATCATATTTTCTTTGGTACAAGTAGTCAATCATAAAAGTATATAAGAGATTTTATAGAAATAATTACTTAGTCCTACACATCTTCTCGAGTTTGAAGAGACAATGAAGTATTAGATTGTTGCCTAAAAAAAGTTCATGCATAACTTTTACTTGTGACTCTAAGTCGGACATCCTTTGTTGATATTGTTATTATTGTTGTTCCTGCTCATCTAAACATTATAGAAACAACTGATTCTTTCTCTTTTCCTCTATAACCTGAGTTTCCAGACTAGATCGACTAGGGAGTGGTCCTCTTATGCCCTTCAACATAGTCCTGCCACCAAATATAGTGATGTGATCATGATTTTGCTTCCCCTAAATTTTCTCAATTATCTCAATGTCTAAAAGTGAAAGGTTTGCTTGTTTGACTTGAATGATTTTATCCTACAAAAATTAAACTCATACGTCAGTGCTATGTAAAGCATCATCATTAAACTTAAATATATGTTCTACTTACATACACTGTTGGATTTTTACCTTTTAGCGAAAGACATTTTCGTCGCTAAATGTTGATTTTCCGTCGCTAAAACTTTTAGTGACGGAAAAAATAAAATTCCGTCGCTAAAAGTTCGACGCTACATTGGGGGTCCCTAAAAACTGTATTAGCAATGGAAATTCCATCGCTAATTTTTAGCGACGGTGTATTAGCGACAACAATTTGGTCGCTATTAAAAAAATAAAATAAACTAAAAAAAATATTAGCGACGGAATTTCCGTCGCTAAAAATTTATTAGTGACGGAAATTCTGTCGCTAATAAGTTCCATTGATACCAAATGTGCATGTTTACGTGCACGTTTTCCCTCGCTAAAAGGACTTTTAGCGACGGAATTTCCGTTGCTAAATAACTATTTAGCAACGAAAATTCTGTCGCTAAAAAGAATAGTTTTTTAAAAAAATTGAAAAATAGTTTAAAAATTTAAAAACCCCTGTACAATATCGATAATAATTTTAAAAAACCTGTTCAATCAGCAGTATAATATTCAATCTCACGCATATATCACACATGTATTTCAATAAAAGCAAATAAAAGTTTCTCGATAGGTACATAATAAATATTGTTTATACAACACATGAAATTATTTTTAAAGTTATTTTAAGGACAATCAATCCTCCTGATCATCATCAACCTCATCCTCAACACCAGCTGCATTATGACTACCCCGGCTACACCTAGTGAAGAAGTCTCGGCCTGTAAATATAAATCAAATGTTAACAAGGGTGTGTAACTGTTAATAAGAGTGAAAATATAAATATAATTCCCCCAACACCATAACACAACACCACAACACAATACAATACAACACCACAACACAACACCACAACACAACGCAATACAACACAACAACACAACACAACAATAACACAACATAATACAACACAACAACACAACACCATAACACAACAACACACAACACTACACAACACAACACAACACTACACTGCACAACACATCACCACACATCACACCACAACACAATACAACAAAACACAACAACAACAACAACAACAACAACACAAATCCCTCAACCCCCCCACCAACCAACAACACTCCCCCTCGCCCTACCCCTCCCCCTTAACCACCACCACAACAAAATCCCCACTCCCCATCCTCAACCACGACCAAAGCCCTAACCCACCAACCAATCACACTCCACACACCCCATCCCTCTCCATCACTACCATCACCACCATCAACACCAAATCCCCATTCCTCCCCCCACCACGACCAAACCCCCCACAAACCAATCACATAACGACCACCACAACACAACACCACAACCAACCAACCCACCCTACTACCAATACCACCAACACTACACACGCATACACCATCAACACCACCATCACATAAAAATATTATAACTATATATTTTGAGGTTTGTGTTAGGGTTAGAGTTAGGGTTTGTGTGTAACAGTTTGTATCAGTGTGTATGATATCATCTAATTAAAAAAACAAAGTATATATATTACCTGTGACGACATAAACCGTCTCCTATATGCCTCCTGAACCTCCTGAGGCAGAGTCGACATGAATTGTGTGAACTCCAATACGGTCTGCTCCCGGCGCCTCCGTTCTTCCTCTGCAACCCGCTGATATGTTGTTTGCTGCGACTGCCAATCTTCAATCGCTTTTAATCACTGCTCCATCGAGTCTTGATATGAACTGCTTCCTGGTGTTCCTTGTGGTGCTGCAGACTCGTAGGTGCTACTAGATTCGTGCGGCCTCTGCTCGGATCCTCTCTACCGGTATCTGTTCTTCCTACTGGGTCCAATGACCGTCTCGATGATGGAGTCCTCCTCCTCTCTACTTAGCCGGGTAGGAGTGTTAGAACAGACCTGAGACTAAGTTATTTGCTCCTGTACATTTGGCATATAATTTCTCCTGTGATATATCAAAACAACCCGGGCAAGTCGACTTACTAATGATGCATTGATATGAAATTGAATATATAAATGAACTGCTACTTACAGCCAGATCCTTATTCTTTGCTTTCTTCTCTTCATCGGCGTAATTCGGGCTCCAGGAAGTCAGAATACGATCTGCAAAATGTCTGAGATCTCCCTTTCCCTATTTTATTCAAATATATCATTAACCCATAACACATAAATTATACTCAACTTAAAAGCTAATATATTATATACCTCAAGCTCTAATTGATGATAATGCTGACTGAAGGACCTGGAGCCCCCGTGATGCTCGTAACTGCGAGGCGCATTGCGATTCCTCCTTGCTATTTCAGCTTGAGACTGCAAAACAATGTCCAATCGAAACCCTAACCCTCACCCCCCGCCCTCACCCTCACCCTCACCGATCCCTAATCCTAACCCTAACCCTTACCTAACCCTAATCCAAACCCTAACCCTCGTCTAACCCAAACCCTAACCCTAACCCTAACTCTCGTCTAACCATAATCCTAACCCAAACCCTAACCCTAACCCTAACCCTCACCCTAACCTAACCCTAACACTAACCCTCAACCTCAACTTCACCATCACCCCCACCCTCACCTAACCCTAACCTTAACCCCTAACCTCAACCTCACAATCACCCACACCCTCACCTAACCCTAACCTTAACCCTAACCCTAACCTTCACCGTCACCTTCACCCTCCACTAACTCTAACCAAAACCTTAATCCTTAAACTCACTCTCACCCCCACCCCCACCCCTCACCCTTACCTAACCCTAACCCTAACCCCTCACCTAACCCTAATCCTAACCCTAACCCTCGCCTAACCCTAACCCTCAACCTCAACCTCACCATCACCCCTACCCTCACCTAAATCTAACCCCAACCCTAACCCCCAACCTCAACCTCACATTCACCCCCACCCTCACCTAACCCTAACCCTAACCCTCACCCTCACCTTCACCCTCCACTAACTCTAACCATAACCTTAATCCTCAAACTCACTCTCACCTTCACCCCCACCCCTCACCCTCACCCTCACCTAACCCTAACCCTAACCCCTCACCTAACCCTAATCCTAACCCTAACCCTCGCCTAACCCTAACCCTCACCTAACCCTAATCCTAACCCAAACCCAAACCCAAACCCAAACCCTAACCCCCACCCTTACCTAACCCTCGCCTAACCCTAATCGTAACCCTAACCCTAACCCTAACCCTCACCGAACCCTAACCCTAACCCTAACCCTCGCCTGACCCTAACCATAACACTAATTAAATTTAATTTTTTTATATCATAATTTCATCAAGAATCATATTTTTTATTAGGGTTTGGGTTTTTTGCATAATTTTTTTGTTTTACCAAAATTAAACTCTAAATATAAAAATTAAATTACAATTAAACAAATTAACAAATCACTCTTACCCCCCTCTCAATCTCTCCCCCCTCTCCCTCTCTCTCGTCGGCCGACGCCGGCGGCAGACGGCAGTTGGTCGGCTCGCCGCCGGCGTTGGTCGACAGAGAGAGGGAGAGGAGGAGAGATTAGGGGGGAGAAAGAGAGATTGAGGGGGGGAAGAGAGAGGGGTACCTCGACGAGAGAGAGGGGCGGCTGCGGCGGCAGAGGAACGGCGGCGGCGGCGGCGGCGGAGGAAGGGCCGGAGATCGTCGGAAATTAAGGAGAGAGGGGGGAGGATTTCAGACAAAGGGTGGGGGGGAAGGAGGAGAGAGGGGGGAATTCGGGAAGGGGGGTAGAGGACTTTGTCTCGGGCGCGGGCAGCCCAAAATATTTGGGCGCCCGCGCCCAAAATTTTTTACCACAGGAATTCTTTAGCGACGGAAATTATGTCGCTAAAGAAATTTTTAGCGACGGAATTTCCGTCGCTAAAAAATCCATTGGTAATTATTTTAGCGATGGATAATATCCGTAGCTAAAATATGATTTTCCGTCGGTTAATAATTTTTACCTACGGAATAATAGCAACATAAATTTTCGTCGCTAAAACTCAGGTTATAGCGACGAAAATTTCTGTCGCTATTATTCCGTAGGTAAAATGCCATTTTCTACTTATCTTGATCTCTAGCATCTAGTGTTTCATTAGCTTTCTTTTGGGTTTTATGGAACTCTTTTGTCACATCAGGTGGATTTCTTGACTTGCCACTCTTATTTAAATATTAAATAAAAATGATTACAACATCAAACTAAGAAATAAAGTAGTTTTAAATAAATAGGAAATTAGTTTGAGTAAATACTAGTTCCCATGTAATTTGTCTAAAGGGTTTACTACTCGTGTCCTGTACCATCTTTCTTTTACCTCTGTTAAGTATATTTTATTGGCTTGCTTTCTATACATCAAAATTAAAAGAGAATCTTAATAATCCAATAATATACAACAAAGAAAGTAAATAAAATTAGGAAATTAGTTCTTGAAATTTTAAACAAAAATAATGTTCCTTAACTAGACAATCTTAATCGTCATCACTCACTCCTGCAGGCTTATTTCTAAGTGTAACTTGTAATGATTTTTCTTTCACATATTTGTTGTGCAACTCACCACACTACTTATTCCACAAATCATGCAAGTGTTCCATTATTGAATCTCATTTTTGCTCCATGTCCTTGGCATCAAATTTACCCTACATCAAATTTGAATCAGAATTTTAATTTGTAAGAATTAAAGACCAACTGAAAAAAATAATAATTCTCAAAGTACTGTAACAGATGCCCACATATAATCTTTATTTTATTGTGGTATTTTAACCTAATTCTCCACAACTACTAGGTAAATATTTCTATCATAAACAATAATACCAATATATCGTGAAAATTCTAGTTCAATAGCTCTATTCTAATAAAAAGTAATCATCCCCCCAACCCTTGGTAGATTATTCAACTTTAAACACTTTATCATATGGTGGATTTTTCTTCTTTTGAGGACTGTCAAATGCCATCAAATCATATGTTAGAATCAAGACATCATGAAAAAATAAATTGATAAAATGTACCTTCTTGTTGAGATTCATTTGGTGTTGCATCATCATTTTGCATTTGATTATTATTTGATTCTATAAAAATTGAGCAATTATTAATCCAATCATAGAAAATAAATTGTAAGGTAAAAAGAAATAATAACAAATTTTAAGTCCTATAAACCTACTGAAGCATCATTCTCTTTGTTGTTAGTATTTCCACTTCTCCGGCGATTTTGTGCAAAATTCTCCTCTTCAAAGTTTTCTGAATCACTGCTAAAATTTGCAATATATTTTGATCTTGTATTGGATTTTGGATATTCAAAGCCTTGTTAAGACAAGTACGAAGTTGTTCCTTACTTCATGAATTTCCTGCAGTTGCTTGAAACCACTTCTTTTTTAATGTCCTAGGTGCTAGAAATTTTATCTTTTTACTTTTGAAAGTGACTTCTTAAGTTTTCATTTTTTCCAATGAAAAGCAAATTATTTTATATACTATATATGAAACAAATGTCTAAATAGAAATGAATAAAAGAAAAAGAAATCACGAATGACAAGCATAATAATAAATACATAGTGCACTAATTTAGAAGGACTTGCTATAATATCAAAGCTACATTCGAAATAGCAAGTATAAATTGGTCATTCGTCTTGAGTAAGTGTCAGTAGTTAATATTGATAAATCCATATTTATCTACTTTTAATGCAATCTCTTTTTCTTTGTCTTGCACATCCCACCAATTACACCAAAATAGAACAACAAATCTTCCACCAAAATACTCTAATTCAAACAACTTCAACCAAAACACCATAGTAATCTATATTTCTATCATCACCAACATCACCAACAAATGCAACCTTGTTATTTTGAGTTGACAAACAATTATCTTGATTTTCTATATGAAATTGATGTCCATTTATGACAAATCCAGTAAAATATTTTATAATCTTTCTTATACCACGAGATAATGAAAGTAGTTCATCATCTTCTCAATAACTCTAATAAATTTATACAAAACCAAGGTATGATCAATACATGGAAAATGTAATAAAATAACCCAAAAAGAAAAAAAATAAGACAAGATATTTACTAGAGATTGAAACCACTCGATAAAATTCTTATCCCAATCTTTATCATCATACTGATTTGTGACTTATTGCACGAATTCATTGTAGTTCGTACAATAAAAAATAATAAATATGATTAATGTTGACTAACTATATCAAATTAATTAATAGAATCTTAAATTTTAATGACTTACTCAATGTGTGGTTTGCACTTCGTCATAATTCTTTAGAACATAAAAATGAGCTTGCAACCACTCACATTCATCAAGATGGCGAGTGGTAGTGACACCTAATGCCCACCGACTATATCTGAAAATAGATACTCCTTCATGACATTCTCTATTGTCATCTTCATAATTTCTTTCAAGGTGATTAAACTTAGTGTCGAAGCCTTTTAAATACATTCATCTGCTATACATCATTCGACAATTAACCCTTCTGGTCATTATGCCTTATTTTTGATATATGACTTATAAGTATAAAGCTAACGCTCCACTGAGTACATCCATCAAAATCGAATAGGCTCATCAAGTATAGCTTCAAATGCAAAATGAACTGCTAAATGTAGCATAACATCAAAAATTGAAGGTAGAAAAAAATTCTAAAGCTTACATAATGTAAGTGGAATCTACTCATCAATCTGCTTTAGTTCATCTACCCTTAATCTCTCAGCACATAATATAGTGAAGAATATACAAAGTTCAATAATTGGTTCACACACTTTTGCAGGAAGAAGGCCACGAATCGATACAGAAATCAAACGTTGAAAAAGAATATGACAATTGTGACTCTTTATCCCTATAATCTTACACTCTTTAAGATTTACACATTGAGAAATATTGGACAAAAATCCATCTGGAACTTTTAACTCATTCAGAAATAAACAAAATTTGCTTTGCTCTTCTTGGGATAAAGTGTAACAAGCTGCTGGCATCACAAGTTTATCTCCTCTCTGGATCGGATGTAACTCATGTTTTAAACCCATTGCTTGTAAATCAAAACAGGCTTTGATATTATCCTTTGTCTTTCCTTTAATATTCATGATTGTTCCTAGCAGACTATCACAATTATTCTTCTCAATATACGAGACATCTAAATTATGTCACAACAAGACGATTCTCCAATATGGCAAATAAAAAAATACTTTTCTTATTCCAATTATCTCCCCATCTTTTATGTGATATTTTTAGTTTCTTCTCAGGATGATTGGTCAAGCTGATCCTTGTAAGATCTTCCACCTGCTTAAGGATATCATTTCTAGTCAGCTTTGGCGCTCCAAACCCTCGCTCCCTAGTACTGATTTCTTATCCTTCCTCTAATTGTGATCTTCATCAAGATAGCGATGGTGTTCCAAATAGCTTCGGTTGCCTCCATTGGATAATCCGATAGAGTAAGTGTGCTTATTATAGTAAGGACATGTTAATTTCCTCTTAGTGCTCCATCCATATAAATTTACATAAGCAGGAAAATTATTAATAATCCAAATGAGTACTGCACATAAAATGAAATTCTGTCTCAGAGATACATCATATGTTCAAAAGCCTAAGGCCCATATCTCCTTTAGTCTTCCATCAATGCTTATAAGTAGTTGTCAATAGCATCTCCAGGACCATTTGGACCAAGAATGAGCATAGATAAAGTAAAATTTGATTGCTTCATGCACATCCATGGTGGTAACTTATATGGTACAAGTAAAATAGGCCATATACTACATGAAATTTTTGAATTTGTGAAAGGTCGGGAACCATCGCTTTCAAGCCCAAGCCTAACATTTCAGGGCTCTAAGGCAAAGCTTACATGTAGCTTATTAAAGTTTTTCCAAGCCTCAAAGTCAGTTGGATGCCTCATCACTCCATCCTCAACTTGTCTTTCATGGTTCCATCTCATATTAGAAGCTGTCTTAGAAGACATGTAAAACCCTTACAATCACGGCTTAATAGGAAAGTATCATAATGTCTTTTTTAGTATTTTTTTACCATTTGTCTTGTGCTTGATCTCTTTTTCATGTTTATCAAGCTTCCACCTAAAAGCACCAAATATCTGGCATGTATCAAGATCCTCTTCACTCATCCAAAACAACATGCAAGAGAATGGACACACTTAATTTTTTTCATATGACAGGCCAAGCTCTCGGATCAACTTTTTGTACTCATCATATGAATTAGGCAGTGTTGATTCCAGTGGCAATAGCTCCTCATTCAAAAATTAGAGCAACATTGTGAATGATTTATTACTCCACCTATTTAGACTCCTTATGTGAAGCAGTTTCACTAAGGTAGATAACTTTGAATATTTGAAGCATTCATACAAAGGTTTCTCAGAGTCACCTTAAATATTGTAGAATTATTTTGCATGTCCATCTGGTTCCTGCTCAAGAATATCCTGATTCGACGTGACATTAGTTGCAACAACACTAGGAGAATTATAGAATAAATCTCCAATCATTTCTTGCATCATCACTATTGCTTTCTTCTACCATTTATTCTTGTTCATCATCAAACTCCAATATGGACTCACCCTCTCTTTCCCCGTGCTGATATCAAAATCTATGGTTTTTAATAATTTCATGAACAATTAAGTGGTTCTTTACCAACTCATGATTACCAGACTTCACATTGCAGCATTTAACACATGGGCATTCTGTTTGCGGCGAAAGTTGATTTCTTCATTGCTGAATCTATTATAAGTTTATCGATTTGCAGATTCAAAGTAAAATTAGTCTTTTTATATGACTTTCTTACACAATGAAAAAAATAAAAAAAATACAACTCTCTTCAAACAAACGCAACGAGTGTTTATCGCCCGCTGCTTGCGTAGGATCTTGGCCTATGACGGGGATGTTAATATCCGTGGACCACTGTCGATTAGATCTGATTACTAAAAAATCGGGCAGAGCTTTGTTGATTCGCGAAGGAATCAAGAAACCGTAACGCTTATCTCGGCAATGGCGAGATAATTGCTCTTCTTAAGATTATCGCAACGGGATAATCTTAAGGAACAGACCCGGGGAACTGCAGATCTGACGAGCTCCTCTTCTTTATGCCGATGAACTCGATCCGATCTCTCCTCATCCTCTTTGAAGTTCGTGCACTTTTAATCTTCAATCCGGCAAGGCTTTGCCAACTTTCTAAAAATCCAGATTTGAAAAAATAAAGGCCCTGGGGCTGTATTTATAGGCTCCGGGGAATCCAGATGGTTAAAACTGTATAACAGCAAAAAAATAACTTTTTAGGGCTACGGACACCCTTGGGTGTCTCAGCGAGGATGGAGACACCCTTGGGTGTCTCGGCTCGGACCGAGACACCCTTGGGTGTCTCTGCCTAAATGGAGACACCCTTGGGGTGTCTCGGCTCGGACCGAGACACCTTAAGGTGTCTCCCACCGTGCTGAGACACCTTGGGGTGTCTCGGTTGGGCCGAGACCCTTCGGGATGTCTTAGCTTAGGCTGAGACAGTCCGTTTTACGCGCTTGTCCATTTCCTCCGTAACTTCTTCATCCGAACTCGGATTTGAGTGATTCAAAGTGCATTGGAAAGCCAACGAGGAGTTCTATAAGCTTCGATGATTAGATCATCTGTGGAATAAATAAGACACGAAGGGTATTTCGTCATTTGTAAACAACACGAGGTTCCCGATTAGTTCGTATCCTCGTTATTCTAAAATTCCATTACTTCACGTAGTTCGTCGATTCACTTCAAGCATTTTTCGATGTTAATCAAGCTTCTGTAACTTGGATAGTGATGTTCATCGTCTTCTCTTAGCTTTGAGCTGTTCGTGGAGACCTATAGGCAATTTTCAACGCCTACAGATCCCCCATTCAAAGCGTTCCAGACTCGTTTCTTTTATAGAAGAGGCTGGAATACTTTGGATGTGATTGGTCCAGCCTCCGGTCGGCGTAAAAGACCTGTAGTTAGCTTCAATTCTTGACTCCTTTGATTTTCAATCTATTCGATGCTTTGACGAATAGCTGAAGTTCTTTCGGCGCTGCATTTATCGTCTGGCCATCGTCGAAGTCTCAAATCTAAAACTGATGAGTTGAGTTTGGCTCGTGTTGTTAAGTTGACTTAGAACTGATTAGCTCCATTACATCGTGTTGAATTAGGGTTTCAGACTGCCGTACATTGACTTTTTGTCACAACGCGTTGACCGGCGTTGACCTTAGGGTTTTGAATTGCCCGGCGTTGATTTTTTCATCATAACGTGTTGATTGGCATTGACCTAGTTTATACTCATACGTTAACTAGAGTATACACAGTTTAAGCTCTTAAGGTATTAGAGCATGGTGGTCCTAAGCGTCGGGGCTGCAGGACCAGCTGTTAAAGCTGATTCATCTGTATGTGTGGATCTTATCTTGATGTTATTGGATACTCGAGTCACGAGACCAACTAACGGAGCTGGTACGTCAATGACTCGTATTTATAGAATTTTTGGCAAATTCTCAGCCATCAACGGGTTTGATGAGCCTTTACCGACTACCGTTTGAGTCGGGCTAGCATGCGGATTGTTTAAGTCCGTTCCACATGTGATGTTAAGCTAAAAGACTTAACCATTTTAGTGCTACGATATTGAATGCGTAGACTTTATTTTTCTCCTGTGAAAAGACTAAACAGCAACGTGCGTCAGACGTTGACTTAGGATTTTTGGCAAATCCTCAGCCCTCAACGGATTTGACGTGCTCTTATCAATTACCGTTTGAATTAGGCTTACATGTAGATTGTTTTAAGTCCGTTCCGCATGTGATGTTGTGCTAAAGGAATGAACTCCCTTAGACTTGATTCTATGATATTGAATACATAGACTTTGCTATTGTTACGGGAATAGGCTACCCGGCAACGTGTGTTAGACGCTGACGTATCCCTACTTAGGCTTCAGGATAAAAGTCCCCAGACTGGAATTCTGGTGTCTTCTTCAATCGGTGAAAGACTAAACCGGCAACGCGTCTTAGGCGTTGACTTATCCCTGCTTAGGATTCAGGATAAAATTCTCCGCGTGTGTAAGGCACAGATTATGGTGTTATGAATAACAACCTGCCATAATGTTGAATATGTGGGCTTTGGTTCTTTTTACGGTTAAGAACTAACCGGCAACGCGTGTTAGGCGTTGAATTATCCCAACTAAGGATTCGTGATAAAATTCCCGTGCGTGTAAGGCGCGGATTTTGGCGTTATGAATAACAACCTACCACAATGTCGAATATGTGGGCTTTGGTTCTTTTTATGGTTAAGAACTAACCGGCAACGCGTATTAGGCGTTGACTTATCCCTACTCAGGATTTGGGATAAAATTCCCCGCGCGTGTAAGGCGCAGATTTTGGCGTTATGAATAACAACCTGCCACAATGTCGAATATGTGGGCTTTTGTCTCTCTTACGGCCAAAGACTAACCAGCAACGCGTGTTAGGCGCTGACTTATCCCTTCTTAGGCTTCGGGATAAAATTTCTCAGACTAGAATTCTAGTGTCTTCTTCAATCGGTGAAAGACTAAACCGGTAACGTGTGTTAGACGTAGGCTTATCTCTATTTAGGAGTCGAGATAAAGTTCCCCGTGCATGGAATGTACGGATTTGAAGTTAAGAATTTTGTCTTTTCTCAGGGTAAAGACGAACCCAAAATGGAAGAGGAAGAATTTTATATTCTATCTCCCGGCACCGAAGAGGAAGAATTTTATATCCTATCTTCAGTTAAAAAGGAAACTCGAAGTGGGATCTCCACCCCTAGAATCCGGAAAGATGAAACTAGGAGTGGGATCTCCACTCCGAGAATCTGAAAGATTCAAGTAACCCTAACTTTTATAGGATTGGTTGCTTGATCCAAGAAAAGAGTTCCTCATTTATTGAGGGGAAATTCCGATTTCGACCCTAACTTTTATACGTTTGGTTGAAAAAGGAAAAGATGGAAGTCTTTCATTTATCGAAAGGGATAACTCAATCTTAGTCCTAACTATCTGCAGGTTTGATTAAGTGAAGTCGGAGACAATCCTAACTTTTATAGGTTTGATTGCTCAATGTGAAAGTAGACCTCTCGTTCATGAAAGGAATCGATAGGGGAATCTGGCTTTGGCCCTAACTTTTATAGGTTTGACCTGAAAGCAAAGGGAGTGGAATACAAGTAGCAGTAGAAATACTGGTTTGTACTAGCCACTCGATGGAGGATTTTGATGTTAAGTGATCAGGACTTAACACGTCAAGCTTTGAAAATTGCCATGAATTAGCGGATAGAAATTTTAGTGGACCCACTGTCAATTGATTTGATCAGTGGGGGATTTTGTGAGGAAATGTTGATCTGTCGTCAAACACCAATATGAGTTTTGTGAGGGAAACGAAGCGATCGAATCTCATCTCAGTAAAAGAGTGTTTGGAAATCACAGTGAGGTTTACTGTTTATCACTTTGTTTGTAATGACCAGGTTATCCCTAAGAAAATTACATATAGTATTCTTCCGGGAACTTCCCGTTACATGAATCATCCACCCCCAGCTTCTTCGCGAAATTGGGTTTATCATTACATTCGGTTATATAATCAGGTTATCCTTAAGAATATTACATATAAAAATTCTCTAGAAATTTCCCGTCAACGGTAGGAAACAGTTTAGACTCATATACCTATTGGAGTATCAGGGAGCAGTTTAACCTCTTATACCGGTCGAAGGATTGAGAAGCAGTTTATACTCTTATACTTGTCGGAGTCTTGCCGTTCTCCTTTGGCTTATCCTAACGTTATGATGCCGGCTTCAACCAAGGTCTGAATGCTATTCTTTAAAGTAATGCAAGCCTTGGTGGGATGAAGGATCCTCCTGTGGTACGCGCAGTACTTCGGATCTGCAGTATTGTCAGCTTCCTCCTGATTTATGATGGGTGGCAGCTTGATCTTGTTGTTTTCAAGAAGGGTCTTGAAGATGGCTGGAACATCTTCGTCCTTGAATGAGTACTCTTTTTGGAGCCTCGGATCCGAAGTCTTCTGCTGTCTTCGGGGCTGCTGTTGCGACGTCCGATTAACGTCAACAACTATTGTAGGTGCCTTCCCTTCATCATGGGAAACGAGACTCGTATTCAGAGGGTTAGTCATCGGTTGGTTTCTCTCGACCTTCCTCCTTCTGAGGAAGCATTCGGCCTGCTCTCCGCGCACCTTCAACTCTTTCCAGGTATTGAGCGGCTCTACTCCCATAACGTCTAAGATGTTAATGGACAAGTTGTTATGACAGGTCTGCAAGACGAATTCCTTTATGACGGGATCCTTGCAGTTCATTGCCTGATTGCGAAAACGTTTGATGAAGGTATCCACCGACTCTCCGTCTTTCTGTTTCTCATCAAAGAGTGCCAACGAATGACCGAACCATCAAGGCTTCATTGCCGGAGATCATACCCAAGTAGGATTTGAAGTAGATCAGATGCTGAGTGGGCGAGCCCTTCCCGTCGAACGGCGTAAAGTTGATCAGGTTGAACTTTGCCGGATACGGAATCGAATCCTACTTTCTTGGGTAGGGAGACAGAATACCAGTCCTTTTTATCCCCTGAGCAACATCAGCGCGTTGATTTTGCTCTCGAGGTCCTTTATTTTCTCGTCCTCGTCTGTAAAGTATCGTTTTTCATTTAGAATAAGAAGAGTTTCAAACTAAAAAAAAATAGTAAAGAATTTACAATTAATATGGGAGTTAGGAAATCCAAGAGTTTGTAATTGAATACATGATTTAATGGAGTATTAAATTGGTTATGAACCCCAAAAGCCATAGAAAATGTATAAAACCCAAAAATCCCCAAAATCTTCAGTTTACAAAAAAAAAAGGAGATCGAAGAGAGGAAGAAGAAGGACATAGAGCTTCAAGAGG
>BQKN01065172.1:616518-627100 GCA_022839385.1 Asparagus kiusianus
GTTCGTTAAATCCAACGGCTCAGCTTCTTTTCGCACCGTTAGTGTGCGAAATCTTTTCGCATCCGAAATTCCTCTATATATATATATATATATATAATGTGTATGCTTGGTAACAAGCACAAATTTTGTGCTTGGCACTGAGGTGACATAATCTCATTCACTCACTCAAATGGGGGACCATATTCACATGGGTTGAAGAGTGTATGAGCATATATTTGTCCGACGCTTGCACCCTAAAATCGACTACTAGCCGCTAGGACTTGATGGCTCCTACCATCATTGAGAACACACACCGATGTCTCTTCTGATTGGAAAGCCGATAGCATAACATAAAGTTGTGGGTACTTAACAAGAACACACCTGAGAAAGATGGCGTCAGTGTGTTATGGCTTCACGATACTATCTTGTCTTAAATATAGTCCTATTGTTGAAAATCGACTTAAATAAAATTGTTGCTAAAGGAACTCAAGGACAAGGAAAATCTACACTACTATCCGGTAAAGGGTCACTCTCGAAGACAAATTGTTTGAAAAGCAGTTAGTTATGAGGAAAGTAAATTGCAATTAAATTAAAAGAATTAACTTACAAGTCCGAATTACATTTATAATAAGCATCATTAATTAATTCCAATCCTTCAATTTTTACATTTATAATAAGCATCTCTCAGTGCTTGGTTAAATCCTGTCCAGCAATAATCTTTTGCTTCATAGCGGCCCTGCGATCATCTTATACTTTCTCCAATCGGCCAGCTGATATTTTTCTGAACACCATTTCCACACTAAAATCGAAGCTTAATATGAGTGCCTTCAAATTAAGGTGACTATATATGGAACCGATCTTTTTCCATAACTTGGCTCGGTCAGTTCATTAGTGGCATGCATGAGCTTCGGTTATGTTACGTTACGTTACTTATAAAAAGTACCTGAATTTCGATGTGTCCATTGCACGTACACAGTTCTCCCATGGACGGGCCGATATTATATTGCCCCTGAAGCTGGAAGTGCGATCGGCCCCACAATTTTGGGACACGGACGTCTGGCCTCGGCCCTCTACCCTTCCCTCAAGTGGATCTCCTTTCCCGTGGCTTAATTTGCAAAGCCGGAAGATCCGTCTTACCCTCCAGTCTCTCTGAGCAAGCATTTTCCAACCTCGGAACCTATTGTTAAAATCGAGTGTAGATCAAATCTCTGTTCTGACGAGGTTGAACGGAAGCAGATGAGCACGAGCTCCAGGCAAAGCTTCAGGCGAGTCGACAAGTTGCAGGCGAGCACAAGGTCTTCAGGCGAAGCTCGAGCAGGCGGATTCTTCGTGCAGGCGACTTCTCGTGGCTGGCGACTTCTCGAACAGACGAGTTCGTGGTTGATACAGGCGGGGGTCGAGCGGCTCTTTGCAGGCGAGATTAAGGCTCGCTCGCAGGCGAGATAGGGCACCCCGCTCGGCTGGCGACAGCCTGTCGCCAACCTGTCACTGTGTTTCCCCTATAAAAGGGAACCGAAACCCTAGGGCTCGGTGGACGTGTGCTTCCTCTTTCTCTCTCTCACGCGATCTCTCCTGGCGGCGGCTCACCCTCCCCCTCTATCCAGCGATCTCTCTCTCTCTCTCTCTCTCTCTCTCTCTCTTTATCTGTTGTGATTGGGAAGGGATTTAAAGAGGAATTTATTGTGAAAATTAAAGAGAGAATTAAGAAAGGGGGTAAATAAGAGGGGTACTGTAGCTACAATATCAGCCTTGGTATTTATTGAGGAATCTCAGTTTGAGATTCGCTCTGAATTGTAATTTCTTGTTAAGACTAATAAGAAATTTACTGTGTGGCTCCCGAGGACGTAGACAGTTGTCGAACCTCGTTAAACTTGGTATACTTTTCTCTATTCTGCGTTTTTGCTGCTTAAGGGTTTCGGCGTTAAATTCCCAACAACTGGTATCAGAGTATGAAACGATCTAGAGGAAGTCAGATTCAAGTGGGAGCCATGGCCGCAGATGCAGAAAAACTGAGACTTGAGAAGTTTGATGGAACATATTTTGGATTCTGAAAAATACAGATAAAGGATTATCTGTATCAGAAAAATCTGTATCAACCACTATCGGGGAAGAAGCCAGATTCTATGAAGGCAGATGAGTGGAACCTTCTAGACAGACAATCCCTCGGAGTTATCAGATTGACGTTGACTCGTAATGTTGCATTCAACATGGCGAAGGAGAAGACCATGATGGGTCTTATGGCAGCTCTCTCAAACATGTATGAAAAGCCATCAGCCGCAAATAAAATTCATTTGATGCGGCGGTTATTCAATCTGAGAATGGCGGAAGGCGCGTCAGTAGTACAACACTTTAATGAACTCAACACGGTCACAACCCAATTGAGTTCAGTTGAAATTGAGTTTGATGAAGAAGTTCGGGCGTTGATATTGTTGTCTTCCCTACCAGAGAGTTGAAACGCTACAGTCACAGCTGTGAGTAGCTCGTCGAGAAGCACCAAGTTGAAGTTCGACGACGTTCGTGATCTGGTTCTCAGTGAGGAGATCCGACGGAGAGAGTCGGGTGAAGCTACAACCTCTTCAGTATTACATACAGAGTCAAGAGGTAGAAATTCAACCAGAGGGAACGGACGAGGCAAATAAAACTACAGAGGTAGATCAAAGGATAGGAGGTCCAAGTCAAGGAATCCAAGCAACAGCTCGAAGGCTATCGAGTGTTGGAATTGTGAAAAGACCGGACATTACAAGAATCAGTGCAAGAGTGCACAGAAGGAGAAGGAGGCGAAGGCAGAGGTGAATGTCACTTCCACCTCAGGAGGAGACAATGCATTGATATGCTCTTTGGAGAGCAAGGAGGAATCTTGGGTGTTAGATTCAGGAGAGTCGTTCCATGCTACTTCTCAGAAAGAATTCTTCGAGAAGTATACCTCCAGAAATCTTGGATACGTATATCTTGGTGATGATCAACTGTGTGCTATTGTGAGCAAATGTGTGGTGAAAATTAAGTTGAACGGGTCAGTATGGGAGCTGAAGGATGTCAGACATATTCTCGACCCGAGAAAGAACTTAATATCCGTAGGTCAGTTGGCTGATGAAGGATACACTACGACATTCTATGGAGATGATTATAAGATCTCAAAAGGTGTAATGACGATTGCCCGAGGCAAGAAAACTGGTACCCTATATATGACAGCAGGTGCACGTTGTTTGATCTCAGTTGCAGCAGGCAATGAGACTTCAAAACTATGGCACCAGAGAATCGGTCATATGAGTGAGAAGGGGATGAAAATCATGCACACAAAGGGAAAACTCCCAGGACTATAGTCAGTGGAGATGGATATGTGTGAAGAATGCATACTTGGAAAGCAGAAAAGAGTCAGCTTTCAGATAAGTGGCAGAACCCCCAGGAAGCAGAAGCTAGAGCTTATTCACTCAGATGTTTAGGGACCAACAACCACCGCGTCCATTGGTGGAAAACACTACTTCGTGATGATCATTCTCGGAAAGTGTGGGTCTACTTTCTGAAGCATAAGTCAGAAGTATTTGAAGCTTTCAGGAGATGGAAAGCTATGGTCGAGAATGAGACCGGTCTGAGAATAAAGAAGCTCAGGACCGACAATGGCGGTGAGTATGAAGACACCGGATTCAAGAAGTTTTGCTATGAGCACGGGATCAGAATGGAGAGAACCGTGCCCGACACGCCTCAGCAAAATGGTGTAGCTGGGCGGATGAACCGAACGTTGACAAAGAGAGCCAAAAAGCATTCGGGTACAGTTAGGCCTACCGAAGCAGTTCTGGGCAGAAGCAGTCAACACAGCAGCTTACTTGATCAACCGAGGTCCATCGGTTCCATTGGAGCACAGAATACCAGAGGAGGTATGGTGCGGAAAGGAGGTAAAACTCTCGCATCTTAAAGTTTTTAGTTGTGTAGCTTACGTGCATATTAGTGATCAAGGCAGGAATAAGCTTGATCCCAAGTCAAAGAAATGCACTTTCATCGTCTATGGTGAAAATGAGTTCGGCTACCGCATTTGGGACAACGAAAACAAGAAAGTGATCAAGAGCAGAGATGTGATATTCAACGAGAAGGTGATGTACAAGGACATGCACAAGACAGATGACTCAAAGAGCGAGTCAATATTTGTAGATACCGATGATGTCCCGAATAACCTCTCGGAAGAACCCAATGCAGAAGGTCCTCAGCCAGAAGAGCCTGTTGGACAAGATGGTGCGTAGGAGCCCGACGCACCAGCTCCGATATTAAGAAGATCTTCTCGTCCTCCTGTACCCAACAAGAGATATATAAACTATCTATTGCTAACAGTTGGTGGGGAGCCTGAAAGCTTTGAAGATGCTTGTCAGAGTGGAGATGCGAGCAAGTGGGAGCTTGCCATAAAAGATGAGATGAAGTCTCTCATCTCAAACCAGACATGGGAACTAGCTGAGTTGCCTACGGGTAAGAAGGCACTCCACAACAAATGGGTGTACCAGGTGAAAGAGGAGCAGGATGGTTTCAGAAGATATAATGCCCAATTAGTTGTCAAAGGATTCCAGCATAAGGAAGGAATTGACTACACCGATATTTTCTTTCCCGTGGTAAAGTTAAATACTATCAGGACCGTGATGAGTATTGTAGCAATTGAAGATCTTCATCTCGAGCAGTTAGACGTGAAGACGGTGTTTCTTCATGGAGATCTAGAAGATGAGATATACATGCACCAGCCAGAAGGTTTCTCAAAAGAAAAGAAGAAGAACCTGGTGTGCAGACTCAAGAAAAGCTTGTATGGCCTGAAACAAGCCCCAAGGCAGTGGTACAAGAAGTTTGACGACTTCATGCATAAGGAAGGTTTCCAAAAGTGCAACGCCGACCGTTGTAGCTACTTCAAAAGATATCAGTCTAGTTATATCATCTTACTCCTGTATGTTGATGATATGTTGGTTGCAGGAGCAGATATAGAGGATATGAGGAGTTTAAAGCAGCAGCTGTCAAAAGAGTTTGACATGAAGGACATGGGTCCAGCGAAGAAGATCCTTAGAATGCAAATCACGAGAGATAAGAAGAGAGGTCTCTTACAGTTATCTCAGACGGAGTACATCAACTGTGTTTTGCAAAGATTCAACATGGACGACGCCAAGCCAGTGAGCACACATTTGGCCAACTATTTTCGTCTATTGAAGGATCAGTCTCCTTAGTTAGAAGAAGAGAAAGAGAGTATGGCTCAGGTCACTTACGTCTCAGCTATCGGAAGTTTGATGTACGCAATGGTCTATACGAGACCAGACATTGGCCATACAGTGGAAGTGGTCAGCCGGTTTATATCGAATCCAGGAAAAACTCATTGGGAAGCGGTCAAGTGGATTCTGAGGTATCTACGAGGCACCATACAAAAGTGTTTGCACTTTGGTAAGGGAGAGGTGGAAGTGCATGGGTACGTAGATACAGACTTCGGTGGTGAAGTTGATCACCGAAGAAGCACCACTGGCTATGTATTCACTGTCGGAACTACAGCTGTTAGTTGGATGTCACAGATACAGAAGATTGTCACTCTATCCACTATAGAAGCTGAGTATGTTGCAGCGACTGAAGCCAGTAAAGAGATGATATGGCATCAAGGTTTGTTAACAGAGCTGGGATTCAATCAGGAGAAGAATGTTTTGCACAGTGATAGCCAGAGTGCGATACACTTGGCGAAGAATTCCGTATTTCATTCTAGAACGAAGCATATTGCGCTTTGGTACCACTTCATCAGATCCTTGCTGGAAGATGACGTGTTAAAACTGGAGAAGATTCCAGAAAGTAAGAATCCAGCAGATATGTTAACAAAGACGGTGTCCGTTCAGAAACTGGAGTTGTGCGCAACTTCAGTTGGCCTTCATGCATAGATGATGAGGGCGGAGCCATACAGGAGGATGAGCTTGATGAGATAGCCTGCTGACGGCGGTTTGATCTCCAAGTAGGAGATTGTTAAAATCGAGTGCAGATCAAACCTCTGTTCTGACGAGGTTGAACGGAAGCAGATGAGCACGAGCTCCAAGCAAAGCTTCAGGCGAGTCGACAAGTTGTAGGCGAGCACAAGGTCTTCAGGCGAAGCTCGAGCAGGCGGATTCTTCGTGCAGGCGACTTCTCATGGCTGGCGACTTCTCGAACAGACGAGTTCTGTGTTGATACAGGCGGGGTCGAGCGGCTCTTTGCAAGCGAGATTAAGGCTCGCCCGCAGGCGAGATTGGGCACCCCGCTCGGCTGGCGACAGCCTGTCGCCAGCCTGTCACTGTGTTTCCCCTATAAAAGGGAACCGAAACCCTAGGGCTCGGTGGACGTGTGCTTCCTCTCTCTCTCTCTCACGCGATCTCTCCTGGCGGCGGCTCACCCTCCCCCTTTATCCAGCGATCTCTCTCTCTCTCTCTCTCTCTCTTTATCTGTTGTGATTGTGAAGGGATTTAAAGAGGAATTTATTGTGAAAATTAAAGAGAGAATTAAGAAAGGGGGTAAATAAGAGGGGTACTATAGCTACAGTATCAGCCTTGATATTTATTGAGGAATCTTAGTTTGAGATTCGCTCTGAATTGTAATTTCTTGTTAAGACTAATAAGAAATTTACTATGTGGCTCACGAGGACGTAGGCAGTTGCCGAACCTCGTTAAAACTTTGTGTACTTTTCTCTATTCTGCGTTTTTGCTGCTTAAGGGTTTCGACATTAAATTCCCAACACCAATGCTATAAGTATCAAAGCTCAGACCGCGATGAACTTCACGGCGGAGCAGGCGTTCATTGTCCTCACCTAGTAGCTAGCATGTCCCTTAGGTTTTGTGCAAGGCAAATCGGCACCCATTCCTTTTTGCCTGAACTAGGTGGCAAGTCGAAACGCCAACCTAGCGGGCGATGTAAAACTTTCGGCTGCGACTTCTATCCTTTCAAGCTGGGATGCGCTACCAGTCGATCGATGGCTATCCTCGACATGCAATAGTCCCATTGGCGGCACTCGCGATCAGGGCAAGTTCCAGCCATTGTTCCTCACCCACCAATCCGGTGCGATCTGATCTGATACTCCGACAGTGACGGTTAAGATTAAGTTGCAAATGAAATGAGGCTTACAGTGTTTCTCGTCGTAATATTGTTTCTCACGAAGAAAAATGGATAAAAAAACAGCTTCTCTCCCAATGTCTCTAAACCCCAAATGCTTCGTTTCGTTCCGTCGTCTCCTTCCCCTATCTCTCTATAAACCCCAGATCGACCTTTAATTGTTCGTCAAATAAAAGCCACACCGATGCCGCTAGTAGCAAATTAAGAACCTTCCTCTCAGGTCTTAATAATAAGTTTGAGTTTCTCCGGGCGCGCGGCACGTGTTCGCCTACCTCATCTTTTCCCATTGATTCCACAGTAGCTAGCAATTCCCTTCTTTCTTCATTTTGAGGCCTCACCTCCTCCTCCCTCTTCCACCTTTGATCCCTTTCCGATGGAGAAGCCAAAATCTTTGTTGAAGAGGTATCACAATTGGCGAAAGAGGCTCGAGGACTAGAAGAATTTGATCAAAGATGGCGGCCTGAAAGAAAATTTCCATGTGACCTCAAGTTACCGAATCGTGTTTGCCCATGATGTCCGAGAGCTTTTTAAGGTTTTGCGTAACGCATATCTATCAATCAATAGAGATAAAAGCAGACATGGTGTGGATCTTTGAATGTCGGTTTCTACTCGGACGAGAAGAAGAGAGCGGAGCACGTGAGGGGGTTGTCTGTGGATGCATACTGAAAAGTTTTTGCTAGTGACGTTTTGTTTGGCTTATAACAAAATTTATCCAATGGCCCACGACGCGTACCCAGTTCAGCCGGATGGCACCGTAGCCGTAGGAGCTCTCTGCGACAGCCTTCCGGGTACGCTTTAGGGCTTCTTCTTCGTATTTGATCTGGCTGCTCTCGCGGAAGCTCACGACGGGGACTCCCCAGATGGTCCGTCGCCGTGCTCTGGTCACGCATCACTGTCGGTCTGGTAGAAGGTCAAGTTTGGGCTTCAAACCAGTTTAGAAATTAGTCCAAACTCCGTTCAAAACTAAATTGGTTCACTTCCCACTTTGCCAACTAATCCAAGAATCGTGATGGTAACATCCCTGGGATATTTCCTTGTCTGTGTCGTTCTAATAAGAATCGTGATCATAAAAGTTCTGAGCCTGCTAGGAAAGAATGGGGTAACAGGAGTTGCACCATACTGATATCTGGAGATCGGATGATTTCGACTGCCAAGGTTGTTGTGGGTGCTGCTGAGTCTGGCAATTATGTGTTCATTTGTTCTCTGTGGTCTGTTGTAATTAATCTTTCAGCTCAATGAACTAGAATCAATGCTCTTTTCCCCCCCTATTTGTTATTATTGTTAGACGACGAGAATAATCAGGGAAATAATTAGAACCGAAATGATGACATATTTTCATAAGTGCTCAATTTTAGGTATTTCAATAAATAAATAGCATCAAAAACCATATGGACAATTCATCAGGCTCCTTGACGACATGGTAGTTAGTCCAGTATTAGAGCAAACAGATAATATAGCATCCAAAAAGCAAGCATTTACGTGGGAAAAAAAGAAATGAATGATTATTCAAACCAACATGATTTCATAAAAACTATATAAAGATTGCAAACTGTACAGTTTAAAGCTCTCTGTGAACCTTCTATAAATACTAACCATACGAGAGGAAAAAAAATGAAAAAACTAAAGCAATCAGTCTGGCTGACAATGAATGCAACAATGAGGGGAATTCTACAGCATTGTCTGAAAACCGAATGTATTCTCACCACTGTAAACAATATAGAGGAAACCATCTTCATCTTTGTGCTCCTCATAGAGAGCAGACATCAAAGCTCCTAACATTATCAACAAATTAATATAAGAACAGAAACAAAATTTCGGTGTATATTTGTACGACCAGTATGCCACTGAAAGCACCTGTAGTTGGAAGAATATCGTCTATGAACAAAAAGATGGCCTTTTCTGCACTGAGGTTAATTCTCTTGCGAATGACATAGGAAAACTGCCCTAGATTCAGTTCACCAGGAACCAAGAATCTACAGATCCATATAAAGTTAATGCTTTATATCTACAAACCCATAATTCCCAAATTTATAAAACCATAAATGAAAATTTTAAACCAACTTGAGCAATGTCAATATAAAGTCAAAGTTCAGAATATGACAAGTTGTCACTTACTTTCTCCTGTCAATATTTGGAATATCACTTTTCCCCGCCTTCTCAACAATAACCTAAAAAATTGTAGACATTATTTTCAGTGCATATGATTGCACATCTACATAAAAATTGAAGTCATAGGACAGATAAAAGAAAGCAAACACAAATATTATTGACTCCCATAAGATAAGAAATGAGAAACGAAAAGGCGAGGGCAAAAGAAGAAAAGAGTTTTTACCTCCTCTCTATTATCTCTTAATGATCCACAGGATAAATTTCTCTATTATTTCTTAATGGTCCACAGGATAAATTTTTAAATGTGAAATTGTATAGAGTAGTGAAAACAACTCCCATTTAACTATGATACCCAAAATATGCACTTGATAGCATGTTAAGACCATTTGATACTCTTTAGTATATCGAGTTACAGATGAGCTAATGAGTTTAATTTCACTGTTCAAATAAAAATTACACGTAAAAATTATGCTTTAAAATGGTCTTGGTATTAGCTTGCGTGGGAAAAACAGACACAGTTTTGGTTTTGAACCAGTTTATAAAAAGAGAATACATTTAATTCCAACTACATAAGGTGACTCGGGACACAGAGATCAACTATTTACATGAAGCCCTATATAAATGTCAATGATCAAAGAATCAAGTTTGGGAGATTTCTAATGAACCTTGTGAGAGAAACTAGAAAGAGATCTAGTATCATTCTAATGGTAATAATTCGCAATGTCATGGACAAATAGAGATAAATGTACCCACATGTTGGCAGGTTTATACTCAAAGTAGACTGCAGATCATCTCAAGGTATGGGACTTTATGTATCAATATATGAAATCAGCCTATATCACACAAACTAATAAAATAATCAAGGAAATATTGAAGGTTTCTCGTGTATCCACAAGCCTCAGTATCTGAGATCTGCCAACAACCATGAGCCAATAATTGAGGTACAATCCTGTAGTCGGTCTGGAACTCATTCAGCAAGAGCAAGAGGATTAATATTCTATCGGAATCTAGCAACAAATGGTACAGATATTCAAAAAGTTAGCGTGTAATATTCAATTGGCTGAAAGAATAGAAAATTAATAGTAATAAATGTCAGAGAAAATGTCTTCTAACGTATACATTCCTCATATTTCTCGTATGATGGCTTCATGAAAATTTTTTACCAGAACCATGGGCAACATCAACAAGAGAATTAAAGGATATCATGTGCAAATAAATTCACATATTCCCAAAATACCTAAGATCTAACCTTAGTAAATGATAAAGAAGTAAATGGGCCAAACAATGTACAATAAGATAATAACATAATTGTAGTATATTCGGTTCAAAATCTACTATAATAACATAATTGTAGTATATTCGGTTCAAAATCTACTATAATAACATAATTGTAGTATATTCGGTTCAAAATCTACTA
>BQKN01065172.1:627110-641431 GCA_022839385.1 Asparagus kiusianus
TCTACTATAATAACATAATTGTAGTATATTCGGTTCAAAATCTACTACTTGATCATCCTAGTGATCATTAACTGTAAATTAGCACTTGTGTAATCCTTTTATGGATAACTTGTTCCTCATCGACTATTAGCTAGCGTTCCATATTAGCCAAAGTGCATGTGTATCCAAAAATGAAATCTAATGAAATGTAGACAATGTTATCTATTGGATTCATGAATGCTTATGCAGCCCTGAAAATAAGGTCAAAGTCCAGACAAACTTATCTAGAACTCCAAGTATTGCATGTGTTCCAATGAAAAGCAACGAAAAGGAGAAGATGCAAGTGGGTTATGATGGTCAAATGTGTGACTATTTGGCGAAAATTAGTAAGAGCCTTAAATGCTGGTTTGACCTAATTGTACTGAGAAGATATCAATTAGACCTGTATTCAAACTTTCCTCTCAAGAGTCGAGGTAACATAAGAATGGGTTAACTGGGGACAGACCCCCTGAACTATCGCCCAATTGCGGATAGAGCCCTGTAGTTCTATTGTTGCTGATAGACCCTTGAGTGAAAACTTTTGTCTCTTTCCCTCAGGAGGTCTATTTGTCTCCTTCTCTGAGGATAAAAGAGGCAATAAAATTCACTCGGGGGTCTACACACAATAATATAACTACAAGGGGTGTGTCTGCAAATGGGCAACAGAACAGGGAGTCTATCCGTAGTTAACCCTATAGAAATAAAACTCAAGTGATAAAAATATACCTCACAATTACATTGAGACTAACACCTGTTAAGAAGACCATCCATCCCCATTCCCCACAATTTTTTTTTCTTTTTATCACAGGCATTCTTATTTTCAAAAAAAGTTATGTTTTAGACCATGACATTCAATCACACAAGTGAGAGGAACAATCACCTAGAGTACTAATAAGATGACACAGTTATGCAATAATGTAATGTTGTTCTTAAACAAGTGCCAACCATGAGAATCTTAGCCAAAGAAATAATAAGACAAGTAAACATATAACTAAAGAAAGAATTACTAAATGGCAGAATTACTAGATTGGTATATTTAGTTGACCCATGTGTTAGTTTGATACATTTTCTTACTCCAGTAAAGATATATCATTGTGGAGCACGGTGACAAATAGTCAATACCACTGTTTTTTGGCCGGAGTCAAAATTCCTGCCAAATAGGATCATGTGCGGTGTCATGTGATAGTTGGGATCATTAAAACGAGTTAAAAGGGGATTTTTGCTGAATTAGGGCTAAGAAAAAGTTAGGGTTCAAATTGCGGTGTTCTTCTTCCTCCTAAGGTTAATTTGGTTAGGGCAATTGAAATTAGGGGTGTTCCATCTCCAATTTTAATTGCCCTAACTAAATTAACCCTAGGAGGAAGAACACCCCCATTTAAACCCTAACTTTTTTTAGCCCTAAAAGGTGGCTTGGTTTTGCCGTAATTTTGACTCCAGTCAAAAAATAAGGGGTATTTGTCACCGTGGTTGACAAAATATACTGTGGTTAACAAAATATACACTATCGTCGCTAGAGTAAGAAAATATATCAATCTGTCACATAGGATCAACAAAATATACTAATATGGTAATTTTGCCATTATGGAATTGTCGAGTTATACCCCAACAATACCATTCCTTAAAGCCCAAGTAAAAGAAAAAGGCAAATGAATGTCTTTTTATGATTATAATGATTTTCTCACAAAAAAGTCTTGCCAAAAGCTGCATACCAACATACATATTCAACAAAGAATTTCCCATGCTTACAAAATTAATCGAAAACCACCCAAACATCAAACAGTTGCTATTTCATACACACAGCACATATCTATAACTGTCAACAAAAAATACTTAATTTATGAGATATTAATATAAGAAAACTAATCACAACTAATCATTACCGGAAGCCTCTCAGGATGTTTATCCCTGATCTTTGCAGATTCCAACTTCCTCTTCTCTGCAAATTAAAATCAGATCATGGGTGAGAACAAAATGCAATCTTTCGTCAAAAGATCATCATAAATCAAAATAAGTAAAATACAACACACAGACCTAAATCATTCTCTTGCTTGTAAGACTTCCTAGAAGTGGGTGCCATCTCTCTCTCTCTCTCTCTCTCTCTCTCTCTCTTCTGCAAATTACACAACCCAAATCAAGAACTCCCAGTAAAAACGACCTGAATAAAAAAATCAAAGAAAATAAGATAAATGCGCATACCCAAGTGGGGAAAAAGTTGGATCTTTTGGGTTGGTTTGTTTGTTGAAGAGGAAGTGCCAAGGAAAGAGAGGTGTATAAATAGATGGGGAAAGAAGTAGGGAGAAGAAAAAGATTGCTTTTAAGGTTTGTATTTGGATGAGACGGTGAAAGACAAGATATGTTTCTTTCGATTGATACTTTGAATTTAATTTATTTATCAATTTGAATTTGTAGTCTTTTAAGCAAATTTTTGTCTCCGTCATTTTCCTGTGATTAATTAGCCATCTCGTTTTATTTTATAAGTTTAAGTAATATTTATAAGGAAAATTTTCACCAAATTCCCCAACTTTGGGATTATTAGCACAAAATTATCATCAACTTCAGGAAGTAATGAAGACCTCCCTAAACTTCGGGAATTTCCTACAATTTATAAAAATAAAACCTAAACTGTGGCAAAAATTCTTTCCAGGATTTGGTTGGGGGAAAGAGGAAAGGAAAACGAAAAAAAAAGTTTGTGGGCAAAGTTTGTTTTAAGGTTTTGCTGTGAGAGAGAGGGTTCCTTTCTTTGAAAATGAAAAAGAAGGAAAATGGTGTATTGTGGTTTACGGAACTTTTCAAATTTTCAGGAAGATTTTGTTAAACTCTCCAGATTTTAGGCGATTATTTCTACCTTTTAAAAGTTCGTGATAGTTTTGTACAAATCACCCTATACTTTAGGGGCTTTTTATGAAATTTACTTTATCTATAACTTTCAAGTGTAATTCAGTCTAGGGGCAAATATGTAATAAAGTTAAATAAAAAAATAAAATTTAGAACCTTACCAGATAAAAAGTTGTATTACTAGATATTTGTACCCCACATTGTTTCCTTGTACAAAAACAATTATATGGGTTAAGATATTTCTAATCATTATATTAGCTATTTTGCAAAATGATCGGCTCTTAACTTATGTGAAAAATCAACATGTCAAACTAGTTTAATTTATATTCTAGAATACGTAATATATATAAATTTTTAAATATATAGATCTGATTATGGTTTGAACAAGATGTATCAACGTCAATCATAATTTTAATAAGTCAATTAATCTAGCCCATAATAAGATTTGAGCTTAAGACAAGATTTAAATCAAGTGTGGAGATTTTTTAATAAATTGGGATTAAACCTTTAGTATTGTTGATTGAATATGTAGTAACCCAAATGACAAAATTCTAGAATTAAAGGGTTTATGCAAATACTATTTTAGCAAAAGAGTTTCGTGTAAAACAGTATTTGCATAAACCCTTCAATTTCTAAAATTTTAGTCATTTGGGTAACTACACTATAACTACTTTTATAGTGTAGTAACCCAAATAAATAAAATTCTAGAAATTAAACGGTTCGTGCAAATATTATTTTAGCCAAGGGGTTTTCTATAAAATTTTCCTAACCAGTTCACCATACCTAAAAGGCCTCACCATTATACACACACACACACACACACACACACATACATACAAACACACACACACACACACATATATAGAGCAATTCTTATGTCAACTTAAGTGAATGGTCCACAAAAATTTCTATTCACTCATGTTGTCTAAGGATCCTTGCATGATATAAAGAGTCTTTTTTATATATATAAATGAGTGGATAAAAACTTTGGTGAACAAATGCCTGGTGTCCACTTAAGTTGACATAATATATATATATATATATATATATATATACACACACACACACACATACACACACACACATACACACACACGTTACAAGCAACAAACTCATTGTATTCTATGCTCTCGCAAGAACATCAAATTAATTATGCTAAATAGGTCTTTATTGTATATGATGAGGCATAAACATATACCAAAAAATTACAAATGCATAATCAATCAAGTTAAAGTATAAAGAGTTATTGATCACATGAGGAAGGTGTATTGTAGGTAAAAATTAGAGTCGGTTCTTATGTTGTGTGCGTGACAATTAGGAGTGATAAAAATTATGGTTGTGGAGAGATATGAGGAATGATTGTTGTGAATATATGCAAGTGACAATAAATTGAATTTTAGAGGAGAGAAGAAAGAATCAAAGAATAAAACAAAAAGCAAGAAAGAGAAAAATCAAGAAAACAAAAGATGGAGGGTTCAATTAAAGATATGAGAAATCTAGAATTGAATCCACTAGCTAATCTCAATTATTAAATACAAACTATTCTCTTTATGTCATATTTCAATTTAGATTTATTAAGTATAGACTCTCAAACCATTTAAGGAAAGTATAACATATCAAATTATCATCTAAGTCAAAATAAATGTCATGATAAGAACAATAACAAGATAGTAATCCTAGAATTCATAAGTATAACCTATCAAACCACTCAAGATAATCATAGATTATCAAATTCTTCTTCTATCAATTAGTTCTCTAGTTGATTATCCTATACATGATCATTTTAAGTGTAAGAGAATAATTTGCATAACATAAAAAAAAATAGACTAGTTTCATACAATTCTAAGATTCCTATAAGAATTAATTTTATATCTTAAGAAATAAAAACAAGAAGAAAAACTAATTACAAAAAGAAAAGAAAAATCTAAACTATGAATAAGAAAATAAATCTACTCTACAATTAAAGTGCAAAAAGAAAATAAAAAGACAAGAAAATAAATCTACACTACAAGCATGAATGTAAATCTAACTAATAAGTAATAATAAAAAATTACTAAAAAGAAATAAAAGAACAAAATAAAAAAATACAAACCTCTAAATAATTCTTCATCTCCATCTTCATCATCTAACAAAGAGAAGAAATATTTAAAGTGGTAAAAAAATTATTTTATTAATTATAACAAAAGTTACAAATTTGGAATGCCTTCTCAATTAAGAGTGACCCTCCTCTCCAAATGGAGTTACAAAAATTTTTACACCCTTAACTCCTCATTCTCTACTCCTATTTATAGTAAACATCAGTGAATGTGAGCCCTTGGATCAAAATCTTATCCAAAACAATCCATTTTTAGTCTTTGATGCATAATAGAATGTCTGACATTAATGCTCTAATAAAAACTTTGACTTTATGGTTGGCTTCATCTCATCGAGATAGGCGATTTTTATATATTATATATTAAATTTCGCCTTCCGGATTGGGAGATATCGTCGTTTTTTTACGGCCAACAATCTTGAATACATTTTTTTTCATATTTGATTTTTTATTTTCTCTGGCTTCTACAAGCTACTCGGCTTGATTCTGGGCTTAGGCTTTTTGGCTCTTGCTTGTGTTCTTCATTTAATTTATGGGTTTTTGTTGAGAGAAGAGATCTTGGGTTTTATTCTTGATTAACCTGCAATTAAAGATAAAAACAATTATTAGTGGTAAATTTATTCACGTAAAATAGATAATGAGGGTATAAAATTATAATAAAAATATGATTATTAGTATACCTTAGATGGAAGAAATAGTTGGGTCTTCCTTCTTCTCCTCCCTTTCTCCTTTTCTTTCTTTCATCAATCAGTTTGTGGTTTGAGGCAAAAACAAGAAATGTTCACTAGGGATAAGGAAAGGAATTAGTTTAAAAATCTAATGGGTTGTTTTCCCTCATTTAATTTTTCATTTCCTCCTTATATTCACCTTTAGCGATGCCTCATTTTCTCTCTAACTGGTTGGGAAAGTTTTACTACTAACTGCCACCTCAACTTGGTGATGGCTCTCTGCTGTTGGAGAGAAAATGAGGCACTTCTCAAGGTGAAGGTAAGGAGGAAAAGAAAAATTAAATAAGGGAAAATAACCCATTAGAGCTTAAAACCAATTCCTTCTCTTATACCTGAAGAACATTCCTAGTTTTACCCTCAAACTGCAAACTGGTTGGTGAAGGAAAGCAAAGGAGAAAGGGAGGAGAAGAAGGAAGACCCAACTACTTTAACTCATCCAATCTAAGGTACACAATCAAGACCCATTTATCATAATTAATTTGAAGCTCCTTCTAGAATTTAGAATATAATATGCTAGTGTGACGCCTCTAGTTTTGCACAAGGCTGCAGTCCAAGGTGAACCCAAAGATGTCAAATCTGTCATGCACCCACACAGTGCTACAATACGTTTCACCATCACGGTTATATCTCTCTAGTGGAATCAATAATAAACAAGTGTAGGTACAAAGCAGATAGGGTAAAGATGATAGTACAATGAACATGATATAGAGAAAGAGATATCTAAATAATCAAAATCATATTCCGATTGAATAAAATGAAGTAAATCTGATAAACTAAAACAAATGTGTAATATCTCAATACATGATGTCAAATAAAATAGTATTAAGGCACTTAGTCTTTACAAAGTGAAACACAACTCTAAATGTCTAAAAACTAAACGATATCTAATGTGGAGCACTAATATACTACTAATAAAATATGATGGTGTGCTAAGCTCCATCTTCATTAACCTATGACTCTCCGTGCACCTAACTCATTGCTTGAAAAGAGGGGAAACAACGAGCGTCAAAGCGCTAGTGAGATCATCTCCATCGCCCCTAGGGAAAGGAGGTTAGGAGTATATGAAAATACAATTTAGTACATATATAGATATATAAATCATCTATCCTGAACTAAGCAAAAATTGATAATTAGAAATCCACAACACGAGAATGGGTACGTCGAGCGAAATAATCCAAACAAGGAAACCCTCATGTATATACCTTGTATCTCAAATTGTGGATCGCTAAATACCAATCTCCAAGTCCTATGACTGAAACAATAAAGGAAAAAAAATCTAAATATCATCTAAACAAGATCAACTATGTCAAACCAAGCATCTCACGCTACCTGTGGGTAGACATTATGAATACCAGAACAAAATCCTGTGTAAACCATAATACAATATACCCCTTTCATAATATATCTCAATGGTGAACTACGTTCATAAGAAATTTTCGCTTAATACTCAAGCTATTAAATACTTCACAATGCTATCGTTCATAAAATCCTACAACTCATCACATCATCGTGCGGATCGACATATACGGCTCACCAAACTCATCGCATTACCATGCGGATCGGCATATACGGTTCACCAGCCACATCGCATCCCATGCGGATCGACATAGCGGCTCACTAGCCTTATCGCATCACCATCTGGATCGACATAAATAGCTCACTAGCCTCATCGCATCACCATACAGATTAACATATACGGTTAACCAGCCTCATCGCATCACCATATGGATCAACATAAATAGCTAACTAGCCTCATCGCAACGCCATGTGGATTGACATATACTACTCTATTTAGTCACCTTCTAGTCGTGGCGAAAGCGAAATGTGAGGTTACCCGCTCCCTAAGGTCTATGTGTACTCGAACCCAAATCGTACTCCTCATGGACACGTACGTGTTTCGATGTGTGACACGTGCTTTGTGCGTACGAACATAACAAATGTAGCAAAACACAAATACTCAAATCAATATCATATCGGTCGACTGAAGTATACCATCGGTCGCCCGGTCAGTGTCATGCACAAACGTGCACACGCAGAGCTGCCAGGATCGGTCGACCAAATCCTTTGCTTCGGTCAACCGACCCAAGCAGAACATGAAAGTGTGCATCAGGGAAAAATTTTGATCTACAATTCATCTAATTGGTATTATTACATAAAACATAAATAATTAAACTTGTTTAATGTGATTAGGTTTCGATTAACTACATAAAATCTCAATTTATCAGGTTTAAGTTAAATCTATTAACCCTATCATGTTCATGTTTGTAAGAATCATCATGAAAACCATAAATCTTAATAAAATCTCATGTTAAATTTATTTCAGAACTGGAATCCAAATCTAAGAATCCGTTTTATAACTTTTTAAAACAAATACATCAAATCTTTGTATCTTATAGTTTAAAAGAATAATCTTTATACTTAAACTAGGTTTCAATGCCCAATAAAATCAAATAAAACTTAATAAAAATCAAATAAAAATAGGGATGGGATTGGAGGAGATGAAACTCACCTCAAAACATGTTGGACTCCCCAAATACGCAAGAAACACGATCCTACTTCGTCAAACGCCGAGAATCTTGCCCTATTCTAGGGTTTAGCTTCACAAAACTCTCAAATTTTACTAAAATAAGATCTAGGGTTTTAAGGGGAGGGGGTGGTTATTTATTCATGTGAAAGATGGAGAAAAATAGAGAAATATCATATATATACACTTATATATGCAAACGGGTCGAACCAAAACGAAATAGACCCGAAACCAAAACCTACACAGAATCTGGCACCCTATAAGTCGACTTATAGGAAAGCATAAGTCAACTTATAGGCAAGCATAAGTCAACCTACCCGGGTCATTTTCCAGCCTATAAATTTTGCATTTGTTTGCATGTTTAACACTTGTATGCTCTCATATATACACTTAATTAATCTCAAATCAATTACTATTACACTCATTTATCAATAAATGATATTTATCATAATAAAAAATTATTTAATATTATTTTTCATATATTTTAAAATTTTATGAGGTTTTACATTCACCCCCCTTGAAAGAATTTTGTCCTCAAAATTCTGCAGTCGTATCTTAGGAATTAATTATATGAGAAAAGCACGTTGAGGGAATAATCCAGACAAGGAAACCCTTATGTACACATCTCACACCATTAATCCCTAGATATGAAATATAAATAATATTTACAGTTAACAATCTAGAATGTAACTAGTCCCACTTAACCCCTTATTAAATGGAACTAGTACGTCGGCTAAAAAATTCAAACAAGGGACCCCTAAGTATATACCATGTGTTCAGAATGATTAGGGGCTAAGTGTTAATATTCACATTTCATCGTTAAATGCAAATGTAGCTATAAAGACAAAATAAATACAAGCAAATCATAGTTGACATTATACCTGCTCAAACAGGTGCGGGTAGTCACGATGCATATCCTCCTCACGCTCCCGAGAAGCCTCCTCTGCTCCTTTCCGGTTCCACTAAATTTTGACTAATGGAATCACTTTATTTATAAGCTTCTTATCCTCCTTAGCAAGAATACAAACTGGGATCTTAATAGTGGTCAAATCTGCTTAAAGCTCAATCGCTGACATATCTAACACTCTCTGCTTCTCCTTGTCACGTAAATGCTTCTTGAGCATCGAAACATGAAAAATGTCATGCACACCCAACATCGATGCTGGAAGATCTAGCCGGTATGAAATGGCTCCAACACGTTGCACAATCTGAAACAGTCCAATGAACCTCAGGGCAAGCTTTTCCCATCTTCCAAATCGTTGAACTCCCTTCATCGGTGATACTTTTAATAAGATAAATTCCCCGACCTAGAACTCTAATGGTCGTCATCTCTGATATGCATAACTCTTTTGCCGACTCTGGGCTACAAAAAATACGCACTTGAATCAATGCTACCTTCTCTATAGTTTGCCTTACGAGTTCTGGCCCAAGTAGTAAACTGTCCTCTAGCTCTGCCCTACAAATAGGTGATCTACAAGGCCTCCCATATAATGCTTCATAGGGTGCCACACCTATAGTAGATTGATAACTATTATTATTGGCAAACTTAATCAACAGAATATGATCCTCCCAGCTGCCCTGGAAATCGATAATGCATGCTCGTAATATGTCCTCCAAAACTTGATTGACCCTCTCTGTTTGGCCATCTGTTTGTGGGTGGAAAACACTACTATATGATAGTTGGCTGCTAAAAGAATTCTAAAAACTCTTCTAGAAATGTGAGGTGAAAATTAAGCCTCGATCTAACACAATTATCTCCGGAACTCCATATAATCGTACTATCTCCCGGATGAAAATCCTCGTATGGGTCTCCACCGTGTAAGTAGTCTTAACAGATAGGAAGTGCGCTGACTTCATCAATCGATCAACAATCACCAAAATCGAATCGGTCCCCTTGTTTGATCTTGGCAAGCCCACAATAAAATCCATACAAATATCTGTCCACTTCCACTCAGGAATAGGTAAAGGCTGTAGGGTTCCTGTGGGTCTCTGATATTCTGTCTTCACTTGCCGATAGGTAAAGCACATAGATACATACTCCACGATCTCCCTATGCATGCCGCTCCACCAAAAATACCTCTTTAGGTCCTTGTATATTTTGGTTGTGCCTGGATGCACTATGTACTTGGTGCGATGTGCCTCATTAAATAAATCATTCTTTAACTGCTAAATATCTGGCACCACTAGTTGGCCTTTCATTCGAAGGCCCCCATCTGATCCGATTGTCCAATCATCCTTGGGCTCTTTGAAAATCTCCTCCTTTCGGGTTTGAATCCAAGAGTCCTCTACCTGAGCACTGATCACTCTATCAGTCCACGACGGCTATACAACTAAAGCTCCTAAAAATACGCTACTCCCGCCAATCTCTAACCTAAAGTCAAATTGACTAAGAGTGAGAAGATCTTGATACAACGAGCACCTCAAAACTGCAAGCCCGTGATGATGCTTCTTACTCAACGCGTCTTCTACAACGTTCGTCTTATCCGGATGATACTAAAGTGCAAACTCGTAATCCTTAATGAACTCGACCCATCGTTGTTGCCTCTTGTTGAGTTCCTTCTAGGAGAAAGATACTTCAGACTCTGATGGTCTGTGAACAACTCAAACTATACCCTATAAAGGTAATGCCTCCACATCTTTTGTGCGAATACCACCACTACCAACTCCAAGTCATGTGTGGGATAATTCTGCTCATGAGTCCTCAGCTACTGCGAAATGTAAGCTACCACTCTCAGAGTCTGTATCAAAAACCTCCTAGTCCCGACAAAGATGCATCTGTGTAGACTACAAAGGTCTTATCACTTCTTGGGATGATCAACACTGGCGTTATAGTCAACTTAGTCTTTAAAGTCTTAAAGGCCTTCTGGTATTCCGGTCCCTAAACAAACTGTATACCCTTTTTCGTAAGGCATGTCAACGGGGTAGCAATTTTTAAAAAGTCCTGGATGAACTTCCTGTAATATCCAGCAAGACTCAGGAAGCTACGAATCTCTGTCACGGTCTTCGGTGGCTCCCAATCAAAAACTTCTTCCACTTTGGTTGGATCTACTGCAATGCCCTCCTTACTAATAACATGGCCTAAAAATCTAACTTCTGATAGCCAAAACTCGTACATACTGAATTTAGCATACAAGTGGTGCTCCCGCAAAGTTTGTAATGCAAATTGAAGATGTTGCTCGTGCTCGGCCTTCGATCTTGAATAAATGAGGATTTTGTTGATCAAAATGATCATGAACTAGTCCAAATATGGACGAGAAACCCGGTTCATAAAAGCCATAAATACTGTGGGTGAATTGGTTAGCGCAAATGGCAAGATAAGGAACTCGAAAGACCCATATCGAGTCAGAAAGGTGGTCTTGGGAACATCCTGATAGACCCTAGAGGGGGGGGGGTGATTAGGGTCTTATGCTAATCTAATCTAATTTAAATACCAATTAAAACTAATTAACAAGTTATCCTAGCAAGTATGAAATATAACAAGTTATATAAGCTAGGATAAGCAATATGAACAACAAGAAATATCCTGGCAAAGAGATATAAGCAATATATGATATATGCAAGGATATGAAACTAACAAAAGGGTAAACAATATGAACTAGATATTGGATCATATAAATAATGAGCTAATGACAATGTCGACAAGAAATATAAACACAAGTATAAATAAACGCCAAAGCACACTCAAACACAAGATATGATCACGGAGTTCGGACCTTCCGTCCTACGTCTCCGCTCCCCACTCCCGGGGAAATCCACTATCACAATCCGGTTTGGAAGCCGGAACTTCTACACACTCGGTTTACAAGTTCACCGAAAACTCTCACACAACAAAACTATGCAATCACACTCTACACCCACACAAGTGTTGGACCTAGCCGTGTCTCCCTCAAGTGCTCGGTTACAACCTCTCCCTAGTTTTGTCAACCGACACCACTCCTCTTGGAACGATCCCCGACTCTCACCACACACTCCTCACTCAGTGTACAAGTGTATTACAAAGTGATCTCACAATTAAGCGTAATATAACAAATGTTTGTTCTCTCTAACAAGGTGAGAACTCAATGAAGCACAACTCAATGTTACAAACCCTCACAACCCTACTATACTATGTATGCAAATACAATAAGCTCAAGTGGGTGTGTGTAACAATGAGATAAAATCAAATCTAAACTCAATATAAAACTAGCTTTAATAGAAATGATAATTAACAAGTAATAAATAAAAGCTAGAGTAGAGTTTAGAAAACTTCTCAATAGAAGACAAGATGGAGAGATGGAGATTGGAGCCCAAACAAGAAGATGATCTCCTCCACTTGTGAAAACTTCTTCACAAACAAAACAAACCCTTAAACATACTTAAACCCTTGTTTAAAACTTGTTTAAAAACTTCTTGGCTTTCTTTTTAGAAACTGAGATCAAAGAGGGTATTTATAGCATCTAAAACCTCAGCCAAAAACCTCAAACCAAATGACAAAAACAGCCCCAGCAATGGTAACAAAAATAGCCGTTGGAAACAGAACTGACAGAGCGGCGGTCGACCGAAAGAATTCGCGGTCGACCGCGATGCAGATCTGAAACTGAGAATACAAGTAGAACTTCGTCGGTCAACCGGTGCGGTCGACCGATGGAAATTTCGAGCTCTCGGTCGACCACACCGGTCGACCGACAAACTCTCTGCTGCCCACTATCGACTGAACATATGAGCGGTCGACCGATGCGGTCGACCGATAACTAATACTACAGAAAACTGGTTCTGAAAACTGTTTTTCTGATTTTAAAACACTGTTTAAAAATATCAAATAAATTTCAAAAACTGTAAAACTTTGGGGAATGATTGTAGACATGATAATAAACATGCTACAACGACTGGTTTTCAAAAAGACTTCCCAAATGAAAAATAACATCATTTTACAAAATAGTCCAAAACATGAAAATGTAAATACATGAGTTTGATGTTTTGACCTAAACCAACTTTTGAAACTTTACAAAATGATTTAGTGGACATAATAAAATATGTATATGATTCTTGTTAAGTCCAAAAACTAAGAATACAATATTTTCACAAAATTGCATATTCTATGCAATATATATAAAACACAATAATAAATATAAAATATGTAATCTCATATTTATAAACATGAAAACCCAAAATCATGCATGTATATATATATAACTATATATATGCATAGAAACCAAAACTTATGTATATATATATATAACTATATATATATATACGAAGAAACCAATAAATGTGTGTGTATAGATATTGAGCTTAGCGTACTTAACACACATAATATAAAATCTAAACTAGATTACCCAAGCTTGATCTTGATCTTTATTGAGCTTGACTTGGTACACTTTGCTGATGAAGTTTGAACTTGATCCTTAACTTGAATTGTATGTTGCTTCACTCCACAATTCCACCAACCTCCATTGGATATGATCGTGTAGGCGCAATTCCATCCATCCTCCAATAACGTTGTTTGCCTAGAATAAATACGAAAACACAAACACTAGACAAACAACATTAGAAGTAAATTGTTTGTTAAACATCATCAAAACAAGAAGACCAACAATCTCTCCCTTTTTGATGATGACAAACAATTTACAAAAAGGATATATGCATGAAAGAAAATGAATATACAATGTATAATATATCATGCATATAAACAAGAAAGAACATACTCACAATATTTCACCCTCTTTGACAACATTAAAAAGGGAACAAAAGAATTAAGAGAGCGAAAGCTCCCCCTATCAATAAGCATAGGTGAGTATCAAACAAGTATAAGGAATGCTCCCCCTATCAAAAAGCCATATAGAATATATGAAATGAAGATCATGGCAAACATATGTGAGCAAGCATAGATGGAAAAGATGCTAAACACAACTCACATACATAGAGACAATGAGAACACAAATGAGTATATTAATGTAAGAATAGTGTCTCATATCAAAGAACATAAAAACATGTGTAAAAGTAGATCTATGAAATCAAAAGAAAAAAGAGCATGAGAATCATGCAAAAATGTTTTCAAATAAGAACAAATCAATCAAATAAAATCATAAATCAAAATTTAAATCATAAAACCAAATCATCATTGATTTTCAAAAATCAAGAAAGG
>BQKN01065172.1:641441-653449 GCA_022839385.1 Asparagus kiusianus
CAAGGATATGAAACTAACACAAGGGTAAACAATATGAACTAGATATTGGATCATATAAATAATGAGCTAATGACAATGGCGACAAGAAATATAAACACAAGTATAAATAAACGCCAAAGCACACTCAAACACAAGATATGATCACGGAGTTCGGACCTTCCGTCCTACGTCTCTGCTCCCCACTCTCGGGGAGAAATCCACTATCACAATTCGGTTTGGAAGCCGGAACTTCTACACACTCGGTTTACAAGTTCACCGAAAACTCTCACACAATAAAACTATGCAATCACGCTCTACACCCACACAAGTGTTGGACCTAGCCGTGTCTCCCTCAAGTGCTCGGTTACAACCTCTCCCTAGTTTTGTCAACCGACACCACTCCTCTTGGAACGATCCCCGACTCTCACCACACACTCCTCACTCAGTGTACAAGTGTATTACAAAGTGATCTCACAATTAAGCGTAATATAACAAATGTTTGTTCTCTCTAACAAGGTGAGAACTCAATGAAGCACAACTCAATGTTACAAACCCTCACAACCCTACTATACTATGTATGCAAATACAATAAGCTCAAGTGGGTGTGTGTAACAATGAGATAAAATCAAATCTAAACTCAATATAAAACTAGCTTTAATAGAAATGATAATTAACAAGTAATAAATAAAAGCTAGAGTAGAGTTTAGAAAACTTCTCAATAGAAGACAAGATGGAGAGATAGAGATTGGAGTCCAAACAAGAAGATGATCTCCTCCACTTGTGAAAACTTCTTCACAAACAAAACAAACCCTTAAACCCACTTAAACCCTTGTTTAAAACTTGTTTAAAAACTTCTTGGCTTTGTTTTTAGAAATTGAGATCAAAGAGGGTATTTATAGCCTCCAAAACCTCAGCCAAAAATCCCAAACCAAATGACAAAAACAGCCCCAGCAACGGTAACAAAAATAGCCGTTGGAAACAGAACTGACAGAGCGGCGGCCGACCGAAAGAATTCGCGGTCGACCGCGATGCAGATCTGAAACTAAGAATACAAGTAGAACTTCGTTGGTCGACCAGTGCGGTCAACCGATGGAAATTTTGAGCTCTCGGTCGACCGCACCGGTCGACCGACAAACTCTCTGCTGCCCACTGTCGACTGAACATATGAGCGGTCGACCGGTGCGGTCGACCGATAACTGATACTGTAGGCGTATAAAACTGCTTATAGGTCCCTTAACACAGCTCGGCAAGGTGATTCGACAAACTAACGAACCATCGGGCGATATATCTAAGCATGATTGCTAAACCACAACGCTGAAGCCAAGTGAGACGCGACGAAGCGGATTAACGAGACGACGAGGTTAACGAACCGCACGCAAACAACGGAATACATCCAATCGCGTGCCCAATCAAGCTAACGGGTCGATAAATCAACAAGTCATCCAACCGTAGAGTCCACCACATCAATCAAGATCGGGAGCAGACTCAAACTCGAACACCAAGACAGATTTACTGCCAAATCAAGATCCGGAATGCCAAATCAGAGTTCGGATAAACCGCGAAATCGAAAAACGACAAAATTGGCAAACACCTGGAGGGCTCGGCCGAAACCGAGCCACTCCTAGGTGGCTCGGCTAAAGCCGAGCCACCTAAGGGTGGCTCGGTGGCTAAGCCACCTAGGGGTGGCTCGGCCATGGCCGAGCCACCACCTGGTGGCTCAGCCAAAACCGAGCCACCAGGAGGTGGCTCGGCGAGCCACCATGGTGGCTCGGTGGCCGAGCCACCTAGGTGGCCGGCCGAGCCACCTCTTGGTGGCTCGGTGGCCGAGCCACCTAGGTGGCCGAGCCACCTGGGCCGAGCCCAGATCTGGGCCTAGATCTGAGCCCAGATCCGGTTTTAAATGCCTATAAATAGGCTTGAGGGATCATTGTTTTGGAGGTTGGAATTTTTGAAGGCGAAGCTCTGCTGGATTGAGATCTAAACCTCAGAGTTTTGAAGCTTTGAAGACTTGAACTTTCAGATCTGGTTCTTGGCGATCATCCACACAAAACAAGGCAGGAGTTCGAGAGAGATCAGGTCTGAGATCTACACGGTCACCCTCTGGATCAAAACTTGGTTTTTGATCCCGAGAAGAGTATCGATTTCGCTTGGTCGATTTCGATTACTTCGGGCGATTATTTCCTTGGTGAACTAACCCCCGGCTGTTATTTCCTTCGTGAAATAACACCCATCATACCATGTAGATTCGATTGGATCAAGATCACGCGGTGGTCCACGGATTAACCCCGGCGCAGGTGAAGAACCCACACAAGCAAGAGACCGCAAAACAGGATCTTACGATTTGTTCCACAAAAAAGGAAAGTTGTAATCTTTTTATTTTTCTTTGGTTTTGTTGTAACCGGATCTTTTGTAACCAATAAACAGTTGCTCAAGAGAACAATAACTTCAATGAAGAAAACAATTTTTCTCGCGAACAATCTAGCGACCACAGTGGGAGCCACCGATCTCGTTGCCGAGATCGTTGCGCCGCAGCCGCGGATCTTAATCCCGGTCAAGGAGGAGGTCGAGTATGAATTCGACCAACAAAAGTTCGAGGAGTATCTATCATCCTCGTTCGGATCCACCTCCCCCCGCAAGTCTAAGAAGTTCTCCTCCAGGAGAAAAGTCCGTTGGTATAAAGAAGTAGAGAATACCAACAAAGATCTCACCCCGATCGATGCCGAAGTTGCATCGAGTGAAGTTCCACCGACGTCCAACCAGGTCAAACCTGTTCTTGCCAATTCCTCCGCCGCTGAAGGCGTAGGGACTCTCTCAAAGAGAGCCCACCAGAGGCGACGTCAACACCTGGCGCGGAATTTAGCAAAGGCGATGGAATCCACTGACGGAATCCGCTACAACGCGGATTTGAAGAACAGGAGAGGCAAACAGCCTCAACAACTAATGAATGGCAGCTCCTCCAAGCCGCCAACGAATGAATGGATACGTGTCAAACGGAATCGTTCGACACTGGATGAGCGCATTCGCAAGCGCCACGCACTGTCAGCGCAGGCACGGGCTCAAGTCCAAGAAGCCCGCAGAAGACTGCAGAAGGAAGTGGCCAAAAAGCCACCACCAACCCGCCAAGTATGGAGGCCGAAATCTGAAGTGGTGATTCAGGCTAAGGAACAACTATTGCAGCCTTCAGCAAAAGTTCAACCTCCAGCGAACTAACCTAAATCGCCGATAATTCCCATAGCTGCTCCGGGAGATCCCGCGGGACCATCCCGAATAAGGAAATCAGTTTTGGAGCGCCTCGGTCCACTTCCCGATGAGCGATGCAAAGCTCCAATTCAAGAACGTTTGGGCCCGATAAAGAAGCCCCGAACGACTCAACATGCTGGGAGTCGCCGCCACCCTCAACATGTCAAGGAGTTCATGGCAACTACGCGCACCAGTTTGTGCATTGAAGTCCAGGAGCCCGCCGAGAACTCACGCCCACAAAGGCGTGTTTCGAGACGCGTGACTCTTGAAAGCCCAAAGAAGGCAGTTCCCCCTCAGAAGGAAACATTATCGTCTGATGATGATAGCATTATACCTGAGAAGTCGTGCCAAAACACGATAGGTTACTCCGACCTTCAAACCGACGAGTTGTACTATCGTGTTGGGGATACGAGTAAAACCAGGAAAAGGAGTCCTCGAAAACTAGAAACTCAGTGCCCCTATTCCAAACTCATTCGAGCAGTATTGTCTGAGTGTAACTGCATCAAGACAGTCCCCGAAAGTACTTCGGTTTTCGAAAGGCTCAGTACCGAAGCGCCAAAACCAAGGCCTAGGCGTTTCCGACGAAGAAGAACGGTAGTCGAAGATGGAGAATTTTCGAGGGTCACCACTAATATGACCAGCAAAGGGACATCGACACGGGATAATCCCGAGTCGATTCTGAAAGTACCCCGGCGTGTAACCCGTCTACAGTCTGGAGCCATCATATGAGCAATTTATGGTAGGATTCGGACAAGATTACCTTCAGAAGATGAAGAATCGGATGCTAGTTCTGCAGTCGCTTCAGATAATACAGTATCCAGCGAGGGACAGCCCAGCGAGTCACTTATGATAAGTGCGGAACACGTGGCCAAGATGCTCGAAGAAGCCATGGCCGAACAACAGGAGAGCTTCAGGTTCAAAATGCAGATGGCCATGCAGAATATGAGGGAAATGCATGACCAACAAATCCAAGCACTGACAAACCAGCAAGGCGAACCAAGTCATCGTAACCAGGTTAATCAGGAAGATGAGGACACAGGTGCGAATGAAGCTCATAATGCCAATAATCCTCCCGTCAATGCAGGGGGTGGTAACGAGAATGCTAATGAAAATACAGGTGAAAATTTAAAGAATAAAAACCTCGAGAGCAAAATCAACATGTTGATTTCCGCTCAAGAGATGAAGAAGACGGGCATTCCTTGTTCATACCCAAGAGAGTGGAAATCAATCCCGTATCCGGCGAAGTTCAATTTAATTAACTTCACGCCGTTTGATGGGAAGGGTTCACCCACTCAGCATTTGATTTACTTCAAATCACACCTAGGGGTTATCTCTGGTAATGAGCCTCTGATGGTACGGTCCTTTGTTGGCACTCTTCGTGGAGCCGCCTTCGATTGGTATCGCCACCTCAAGCCAGGAAGTGTGAATAGCTGGGACGACATGGAGACTAAATTCCTCACTAACTTCTTCGACGACGACACCGAGATATCCATCGGGTCGTTGCTCAACGAGAAACAGAAAGATGGGGAATTAGTTAATACCTTCGTCAAATGGTTCCGGAACAAGGCGATGAACTGTCAGGACCCGATCACGGAGGAGTTCATTCTCCAGACCTACCACAACAACCTCGCATTGGACGTGTTGGAAGCAATGGGGATAGCACCATCCAAAACATGGAAGGATTTGAAGGTTCGAGGAGAGCAAGCCGAGCGATTTCTCAGAAGGAAGAAGGCGGAGAGAGGCCAACAGGCGACGAATGCTCCAGCACAGAATTTCGTCCCACGGGGGAAAGGTAAGGCACATGCTAATGCAGTTGATGCTAATCAAACTTTCTAATTGCAACCTCAGCAATAGCCGCAGCAACAAGCACCACAACAATCACAGTCGCAATGGCGACAATGGCCTCAGAAGCAGAAATCTTCGGAGCCAAGATTTCCTAAAGTGTACTCCTTCAAAGATGATGAAGATCCCGTCATCTTTAAGTACCTGTTGGAGAATAACAAAATCCAGCTGCCGGCGATTGTGGATCAAGAAGGGGCCAGCAAAGTGACGGATCCGAAGTATTGCGCATACCATAGAGCGGTCCATCACCCTACAAGGTCATGCTACCATCTCAAGGATAAGATCCAGGCGTTAATTGATGTAGGCGTCATAACCCCGAAGCCGCCCAAGAATGTAGGAGCAAATGCAGTATCAATTAGTTTTGGATCAGTACCCACAACATGGTTTGAGCCAAAACGCATCACCAAGGTAGGAATGAAGACAGTAAACGACGACCCATACGGACAACGCCAAAAAGGACTTGTACCACACACAGCCCTAAACGGCGAAATCCTCTGGGTCCATCCTGATCTTATTGAAGATGATCAGTGGACGACTTCCTCGACCAGAAAGGGTAAAGGCAAGTCCTGCAATGCTACTTCCACGGTCTTCGAAGAGGATGGTGATGAAGCTCCTACCTTCCCGCTCTCCGAAGAAGAACAAGATGTTTTTGCCACTAGAAGCGGAAATCAGTATCACTTTAACTATCCATCACCTAGTGATCAGTTAGCTGAGCAGGGGGTGGCTAAACGGGGACCAGCCAAAACTCCCACGGAACTGGGGGTGATGACGACTCCTAGACCGGTTGAAGACACTCGACGACAGCCGGTTGATAAACAGAAAGAAAAGAAGTCCCAGGAGGTTCAGAATCCGAAGCAGTCTCGTTTCAATCGTCCGATTAGAAGAGATAAACCGGAGAGCTCGAACACTCCGCGCATCTTCGATATCATAGCTCAACTAGCTAACATTCCAGCGCGGATAACATTGTATGAGTTGCTACGGTTGTCTAAAGAAACCAGGGAAGCCTTGCAAGAAGCCTTGGCCAATTCAGAAGTGTTCCTTACTCAGATCAAGCCGGTACCTGAAGAGCCAGAACTGTTGATTCAACACTGCAATATAGCTGCTAAAAACCTTCCCTGCATTACCTTCACCAAAGAGGATATGCAGACGAAGAATTCGAACCATGATCGACCCCTATATTTCATTGGGTACATTGGCTCCAGCGAAGTCAACCGAATCCAAGTGGATCCGGGTTCCGCTGTGAGTATTATGCCGCTTCGCTTGATGCATAGCCTCGGCATTCCAGTTAGTAAGTTGGCGTCCACAGGCACTGTTATCTATGGATTCAACACTAGCGGGTCAAGACCCTTGGGCAAGATCCAGATAAAATGTCAAATGGGTGATTTGAAGACGGAAGTCACATGTTATGTGATTGATGCCGAGACTTCATATAACTTACTATTGGGTCGACCCTGGATCCATAGTAACGTTATAATCCCCTCCACTCTCCATCAGTGTTTGAAATATGTCGACACTGATGGTAAGGTTAGGACGGTGGTCGCGGATAAGCAACCATTCAAAGGGTTTGAGAATTATTTCACTGATTCTCTCCTTTATGGAAACGAATCCGATACTGAACCATCAGCCCAGGGCACGGACAGCGGAGAAGAAGCTGATACCGAAGCCGGACTTGATTACGATGGAGGTTTTGTTTTAAACAACATTGTACCCTTGGTAATCAATCTTGACGATGAACAATCGTCAGATGGTAGTTGTAACTGGAAACTTGCCAATAATAAAATAAATGATGATTTAGAGTACTCACTGTCTCTTGATGATGTGATAAAGGGATTGTACGATAATCCCGATTTATATACACTGCTTCGATCGTCCTATATAACAAAGAAACACTTCCAACATTCTTTCGGAACAATCCTGATCATTCCTGCCAAAATAGGAGGCGAAAAAAGTGATTTACGGTAAAGGAGAGAGTTTTCCATTACCTGATCATTTCTTAAGGGAAGATGAGAATGATGACAAACCTGGTCGACATTTATCTAAGTATAGTCCGGAAGCACGCAAGCTCATGGAAAAACAGGGATATGATTTCACACTCGGAGAAGGTTTATACTTCGATTGAGGTTCACGTATTCCAGCCAAAGCGGCATATGTACCAAAAGGGAAACCGGATGATTATTATAAGTTTAGACGAGGACTAGGTTATGTCTCTTCTTCAGAAGACGAATGTTGCTGGTTAATCAATAACCAATCATCTGAGCAATACAAAGATGGGTACTCGTCAAATTCCTCGGAATGGGATTCCGATACAAGTCTGGGGGAAGTATTCAAAGCTCTATTGACGAACATGGTTACAGCTGATCCATCCACAATGGAGGACGACGATCAAATGCCAACATGGGAAGACCCATGGGTTCATCACCTGAACATGCAGTACGGTGATAGGTTTGAACAGAGGGAACCCCCTACTGAAGATAAAATAGTCCAAATCAACATGGGCGACGAGGCCAACCCAAAACCTATATTCATCAGTGATAGTCTTCCCCCAAATGAGAAGGAGGAATTAATTGTTCTCATCAGGGAATATATTGACGTCTTCGCTTGGAACTATGAAGACATGCCAGGGCTCGACCCTAATGTGGCAATGCACCGCTTCGATATCAAATCGGATGCCAAACCTGTCAAACAACAGCAAAGACGGTTTCGTCCACAGATTATGGAAGCCATAGGTTAAGAAATTGATCAAATCAGGATTTATCCGAGAGGAGCAATATCCAGATTGGCTAGCCAATATTGTTCCAGTCATGAAGAAAAATGGTAAAATCAGGATTTGCATCGACTTTAGGGACCTGAATACGGCATGTCCAAAAGACGACTTTCCTCTCCCAATCACGGATGTCATTATCGACAATACATGCGGATTTGAGAGAATGTCTTTTATGGATGGCTTTTCAGTATATAACCAAATCAAGATGCACCCAGACGACGAAAAGCATACAGCGTTCAGAACGCCCCTCGGAATCTTCTGCTACACGGTGATGCCTTTCGGTCTAAAGAATGCAGGCGCCACGTACCAGCGAGCAATGACTAAGATTTTCCAAGAACATCTCAGGAAAACAGTCGAGTGCTACGTTGATGATTTGGTTGTAAAAAGCCGCAACAAAGAAGATCACATCAAGGATTTGAAGACGATGTTTGATCTCATGCAGAGTCATCAATTGAAGATGAACCTCACTAAATCTTTCCTCGGAATGTCCAGCGGAAAATTCCTTGGATTCGTCGTCACCACTAAAGGTATACATATCGATCCCGATAAGGTGAAGGCGATACATGAACTGCAACCCCCTAGAAATCTAAGAGAACTCAGAGGATTGCAAGGACGTTTAGCTTACATCCGGCGGTTCATCTCAAATCTTTCTGGGAAGTGTCAACCATTCTCTAAGCTAAACAAGAAAGGTGTATCATTTATTTGGGACGACGCCTGCCAAAAAGCACTCGAAGATATCAAAACATATCTGACGAATCCTCCTGTTCTCGTTGCACCGAAATCAGGTAAACCGTTCTTGATTTATCTCAAGGCGATGAACCACTCGATAAGTGCTTTATTAGCATAAGATGATGATAACGGTCACGAACATGTACTTTATTACCTAAGTCGGACCTTAGTAGGCGCCGAGTCTCGATATCCCATGATTGAGAAAGAATGCCTCGCATTGGTATTCGCAGTACAAAAGATGCAGCATTACTTGGTTGGACAGACGATTTACGTCATTTCTAACGTTAATCCAGTACGGGTATTTATGACGCAACCGGCCTCTATGAATTGGCGGTTAGCGAAGTGGGCCCTTCTCCTGTCCCAGTATGATTTGCACTTCAAATAGCAGAAGTCGGTCAAAGGACAAGCGATTTGTGATCTTTTGGCGGCAAACCCAACAACAGATACGGCAGAAGTATATGATGACTTGCCGGATGAAACCCACGAGGTTAACACTACATCACACCAACAAGTATGGCAATTATACTTCGACGGTGCTTCGAGAGCAGTTAATGTGGTAATAACCCCCGGATGTTCTAAAGTCTCCTCCGGATTTGGAGTTGTCTTAGTTTCCCCGGGGAAACATGTGATGCCTCGGGCTTATTCACTGACTGATCCATGTTCCAATAACGTAGCCGAGTACAACGCGCTCCTCATTGGACTCAGTTTCGCCAAAGAGCTAGGGGTTGAATATCTCGAAGCTTTTGGGGATTCTCAATTGATAGTTAACCAAGTCCGTGGAGAGTATGAAGTCAGGAACCAAGACCTGATCCCGTACCACCAGGAGGCCATCAAAATGGCAAATTCTTATGAAGAATTCTTTATTGAATACATCCCTCATCTCCAGAACGCTTATGCGGATGCACTGGCAGCACTAGCTGTATCACTTGCGCAGCCTCCCGAAACTGAACTGCTAGTCACAGTAAGATCGCATCAACTCTGCATACCCATATACAATATGAATATCGAAGAGGAAGATGATAGAAACATAAACGCCAAGGAGGTGAACTCAACTCAAATTGAGTCTGAGTCCCGAGATTGGCGTTTTCCTATCATTGACTACGTCCAATATGGTATTTTGCCAGAGGATGTAAAAGAAAGGGAATCAATCCGCCGAAGAGCACCAAGATTCTTCTATAATACCGAGACTCATACATTATACCGTCGAGGGTACGATGGTTTGTTACTCCGATGCCTTTCGAACAAAGAGGCAGAAGAAGTTCTTAAGGAAGCACACGAAGGAGAATGTGGTGCGCATCAGCCCGGTCCCAAGTTGTATGATCGCATCAGGAGAATGAGATATTTTTGGCCGACAATGGTTCATGATGCAATCAAATACGCCCGAGAATGTCATGCCTGTCAAGTACATGCAAATTATATGCACCAACCACCGGAGCGTTTACACACGTCAACCACGTCTTGGCCGTTCGAAACATGGGGTATGGACATTGTCGGTCCTATTTTTCCCCCTTCAGTCAAAGGCGATCGATTTATTCTCGTAATCACAGATTACTTTTTAAAGTGGGCTGAAGCAATTCCGCTTAGAGAAGTGAAGACGAACAACGTCATCAATTTCATCAAACATCATGTCATATACCGACATGGCGTGCCAAGACGGATCATTCATGATAACGGTCCACAGTTCATAAGCAACGCTTTCGTCAGGTTTTGTGACAAGTTTAAAATTCAAGATATTTCGTCAACAGCTTATTATCCTGCCTCGAATGGATTAGCTGAGGCTTTTAACAAGACGATCATCAAAATCCTGTCAAAGCTCGTGAAGACCAATAAACGAGACTGGGATGATAAACTCGGTGAAGCACTCTGGGCTTATCATATCACCATACGCACACCTACAGGAGCTACCCCATATTCGTTGGTATACGGATGTGAAGCTGTGCTGCCATTGGAAATCCAAATCCCATCCCTTCGGATCGCTCTCGCAACTGAGATGACGACGGAAGAACAACATCAGAAACATCTCGAAGAACTCGAAATGTTAGATGAAAAGCGCTTGGAAGCTCAACAACACATTGAGTTTTATCAAGCCAGAATAACTAGGGCCTTTAACAAAAGAGTCCGATAGAGAAGCTTCAAGGAAGGAGATCTGGTCCTCGCTGTGCGCTGACCGATAATCCTCAATTCCAAGAAGAAAGGTAAATTTGAACCTAAATGGGAAGGACCGTTTGTAATAGACACAGTCTACTCAAACGGCGTATATCGTCTGATTACTCAAGAGGGTGTTAGGCAATTAATGCCAATAAATAGGAAGTTCCTGAAAAAGTACTATCCCTAGTGCATTCAGGATAACCCATTTACCGGGAAGTTCTTTGAAGAATATTACACTTAATATTCTAAAGGATAACCCAAAATCATTTGACAGTGAGTCCACCAAAAGTGTCTTTCTGGTCCAAGTCACCAATAAATTCCCCTCTTGATTCTTTCCATGAACAAGAGGTCCACTTTCAGTTCAGAGTCCCCTTTCGATAAACGAAAGAACTCCCTTCTTTTTCTCCTTGGTTAAACCTCCTCATGGTTATAACCGAAGTTGAAATTTTATTTCGATAAACGAAAGACTCATCTTCAGGCTAGATAACCAATCCTATAAAAGGTAAGTTTATCTAGATCTTCCAGATTCTCGAAGTGGAGATCCCACTTCTAGTTTCTTTTACTCTGGAAATAGAATATAAATTTTTTTCCTTTCCAGAATCAAGGAATAGAATATAAAATTTTTCCTTCCTTGTATTCGGGTTTGCCTTCACCCTAAAAGAAGACCGGGAAATAGAATATAAAATTCTTCCTTTCCCACACCAACCCTTTTTCAAGAATTTATCAATCTAGGATTCATCCTAGGAAGTTTATCTCGAATCCTAAGCAGGGATAAGTTTGCGCCTAACACGCGCTGCCGGTTTAGTCTTTCTTCGTAGAAAAAGACACCAGAGTTCGATTCTGGGGTATCCTATCCTGAAACCTAAGCAGGGATAAGTCTGCGCCTAACCCGCGCTGCCGGTTAGTTCTTAACCGTTAAAAAAACACCCGTCCATATATTCAACATTGTGGCAGGTTGTTATTAATAACACCAAAATCCATGCCTTACACGTATGGGAAATTTCATCCTGAATCCTAAGAAAGGATATGCCGACGCCTAACACGCGTCGCCAGGTTAGTCTTTTACTGTCTAAGAAGACACCAGAACCTAATTCTGGGGACCTTTATCTCGAAGCCTAAATAGGGATAAGTCAGCGTCTAATACACGTTGCTGGGTAACCTATTCCCGTAATAATGGCGAAGTCTACGTATTCGAAGTCGTAGCAACGAGTCTCAGAGAATTCACTCTCTTAGCACAACATTACATGCGGAACGGATTTAGACAATCCGCATGCTAGCCCGACTCAAACGGTAGTCGGTAAAGGCT
>BQKN01065172.1:660464-695441 GCA_022839385.1 Asparagus kiusianus
GAGAAGAGTATCGATTTCGCTTGGTCGATTTCGATTACTTCGGGCGATTATTTCCTTGGTGAACTAATCCCCCCGGCTGTTATTTCCTCCGTGAAATAACACCCATTATACCGTGTAGATTCGATCGGATCAAGATTGCGCGGTGGTCTACGGATTAACCCCGACGCAGGCGAAGAACCCACACAAGCAAGAGACCGCAAAACAGGATCTTGCGATTTGTTCCACAAAAAAGGAAAGTTGTAATCTTTTTATTTTTCTTTGATTTTGTTGTAACCGAATCTTATAAAAAGACCGGATCTTTTGTAACCGATAAACAGTTGCTCAAGAGAACAATGACTTTAATGAAGAAAACAATTTTTCCCGCGAACAGATACTACAGAAAACTGGTTCTGAAAACTATTTTTTCTGATTTTAAAACACTGTTTAAAAATATCAAATAAATTCCAAAAAATGTAAAACTTTAGGAAATGATTATAGACATGATAATAAATATGCTACAATGACTGGTTTCCAAAAAAGACTTCCCAAATGGAAAATATCATCATTTTACAAAATAGTCCAAAACATGAAAATGTAAACACATGAGTTTGATGTTTTGACCTAAACCAACTTTTGAAACTTTACAAAATGATTTTGTGAACTTAATAAAATATGTATATGATTGTTGTTAAGTCTAAAAACTAAGAATACAATATTTTCACAAAATTGCATATTCTATGCAATATATATAAAACACAATAATAAATATGAAATATGTAATCTCATATTTATAAACATGAAAACCCAAAATCATGCATGTATATATATATAACTATATATATGCATAGAAACCAAAACTTATGTATATATATATAACTATATATATGCATAGAAACCAAAACTTATGTATATATATATAACTATATATATATACGAAGAAACCAATAAATGTGTGTGTATAGGTATTGAGCTTAGCGTACTTAACACACATAATATAAAATCTAAACTAGATTACCCAAGCTTGATCTTGATCTTCATTGAGCTTGACTTGGTACACTTTGCGGATGAAGCTTGAACTTGATCTTTAACTTGAATTGTATGTTGCTTCACTCCATAATTCCACCAACCTCCATTGGATATGATCGTGTAGGAGCAATTCCATCCATCCTCCAACAACGTTGTTTGCCTAGAATAAATACAAAAACATAAACACTAGACAAACAACATTAGAAGTAAATTGTTTGTTAAACATCATCAAAACAAGAAGGCCAACACATCCATCTCTCAAACCCGCAACTGATGATAGCCAGAATAAAGATCAACCTTCAAGAAACACTATGCCCCTACAACTCGTCAAATAAGTTATTAATCCTCGATAATGGATACCTGTTCTGGATGGTGACCTTATTCGACTCACGATAATCGATACACAAACGCGTGTTGTCGTCCTTCTTCTTCATGAAGAGGACTGATGCTCCCTATGGAGAATGACTCCGATGAATAAAACCTAGAGATATAAGCTCATATAATTAAGTCTGTAGCTCCCTCATCTCAGCAGGTGCCATACAATAAGGTGCACGGGAGATCTGTACTATGCCCGACTGCAACTCGATGCAAATCTCAACCTCTCTTACTGAAGGAAATCCAGGTATGTCCTGAAAGATATCCTGATACTCTGAGACTACTATGGTCTCACATAAATCGGCACCCCGATCTCACAACATATGCCAGAAATAACTCCCCAAACTAGTTGCCCTGTGAGGTTGCTACTATTACTTAGACCCTTTGAATGCTCGCACGTTGACTGTTTTAGAAACCAGTTAATACTAATATAGTGGACGATAATCAATTCATACCAAGGATGACATCCAATTCAGATGTGCACAAGATGATCAAATTGACCACAAACTCAGACTCATCTAAGCTAACAATGCCTCTCCTACACCTACTCTATAATAGGGACACATCTCCTAAAGGAAGGCAAACTAACAAAAGAGTGTCTAGGAAATGTGTAACTATCTAAAGTCTATCTGTGAAAGCATAATAGATAAAATGGAATTTTAAGCTCCTAAATCAAAGCGATACGAGTTGTGAAGGTGTTCACAAGGAATGTACCTTCCACTACGGTCCCGTTCGCATCATGATCATGTGGTACATTGCAAAAACTTGGTCGAAAGTTGTAGCCTGCCGCGCTGAAGGCTTTGTAATATATGGGACTATCGGACTCCAAGGTAACTCCTAAATAGCATGCATTTGTCCATTGATACTTGAAACTGATGGTGGTGTCTCAAATCTCTGTTGATGGTCATAGCCTCGATTCTGGTGCTCACACTGACCTTTGCCCTACTGGTTTCTTGCTAGTGCTCTGGGACACTCTGTGGCTCTATGATCGGCAAACTTATGACAGTGAAAACAAGCACCTCAAAATTTGCATTGTTTCGGCGTTCTCTAATCTTGCTGCAGTACCTGATCCTTGTACTGTTGTCCTCCTGCCGATGCGCTATAGTAGTTTCTGGCTAGATGTCCATACTTGTAGAAATTGTAATAATTTCTTTGAAACCTGCACTACTTTGGTGCTTTCTGATCCTATTGTTATTTCAAACTAGCACCATGCTGCTGCTGATCACTCAGACAAGGTTCACTCTGCTACTGAGGTCCTCCAGGTTCTAAAAATGTCCTCTTGTTCTTTCTCCTATCTCCGGACCATTTTGTTTTAAGGCTCCCTTCTTGTTTTGCGGCTCTACAATAGCTGGTATTGGTGTAACTCCTGATGTTGCCTCAGCAATAGGCACAAGTGGCACGGGTGGTGGTAGAACCATAGAAGATGGTGTTGCCGGTGAAATTTGATTTGATATTTGCTCCTCTACCGCTACTAACCGGGCTACAAGCAGTGCTATGAGATCAATCAGACACTGTGGAGCCTGCTGCAGCTCGGGCTCTGAATCAGCTTGCCCAGCTCGTCCTGACATCTAATTTCAAGATAAGAGCTTATAAGACACAGTAAATGAGACATCAAGAAAAATAACAAATATATAACAATAGGTAAATTGTATCATATATAATTCACGTAAATACTTTTCAATCAAAGTAAGATAGTTGTCATAAAAATAACTGTAATTTTTGAGTTATATATATAACGTCCTAACTCAATCTAGGAATTCCAAGCGGACTCTATACATGAATCCTAGGAAACTCTATCCTAGGTCCACAACTAGACAAAGGATGATCCTAAGGATGCTAAAACTAAAGCTCTGATACTAATTATGATGCCCCTAGTTTCGCACAAGGTTGCAGTCCAAGGTAAACCCAAAGATGTCAAACCTGTCATGCACCCACACAATGCTATAATACGTTCCACCATCACGGTTATATCTCTCTAGTGGAATCAATAATAAACAAGTGTAGGTACAAAGTAGATAGGGTAAATATGACAGTACAATGAACATGATATAGAGAAAGAGATATCTAAATAATCACAATCATATTCCGACTGAATAAAAAAAAGTAAACCTGATAAACTAAAACAAATGTGTAATATCTCAATACATGATGTCAAATAAAATAGTATTAAGGCACTTAGCCTTTACAAAGTGAAACACAACTCTAAATATCTAAAAATTAAACGATATCTAATGTGGAGCACTAATATACTACTAATAAAATATGATGGTGTGTTAAGCTACATCTCCATTAATCTATGACTCTCCATGCACCTAACTCACTACCTGAAAAGAGGGGAAACAACGAGCATCAAAGCGCTAGCGAGATCATCTCCACCACCCCTAGGGGGAGGGGTTAGGAGTATATGAAAATATAAGTTAGTACATATATAGATATATAAATCATCTATCCAGATATGAGCAGAAATTGATATTTAAAAATCCACAATACGAGAATGAGTACATCGAGCGAAATAATCCAACAAGGAAACCCTCATGTATATATCTCATATCTCAAATTATGGATTGCTAAATACCAATCTCCAAATCCTATGACTAAAACAATGAAGGAAAAAAAAATCTAAATATCATCTAAATAAGATCAAGTATGTCAAATCAAGCATCTCACGCTACCTGTGGGTAGACATTACGAATACCATAACACAATCCCGTGTAAACCAAAATACAATATACCCCTTTCATAATATATCTCAACGGTGAACTACGGTAAGAAATTATCGCTTAATAGTCAAGCTATTAAATATTTCACAATGCTATCATTTATAAAATCCTACAACTCATCACATTATCGTGCGGATCGACATATACGACTCACCAGCCTCATCGCATCACGATGCAGATCGACATATACGGCTCACTAGCCTCATCGTATCCCCATGCGGATCGACATAGATGGCTCACTAGCCTCATCGCATCACCATGCAGATCTACATAAACGGCTCACTAGCCTCATCGCATTACCATGCGGATCGACATAAATGGATAACTAGCCTCATCGCATCACCATGCGGATCGACATATACTACTCTATTTAGTCATCTCAAAGTCGTGGTGAAAATGACATGTAAGGTTACCCGCTCCCGAAGGTATATGTGTACTCAAACCCAAATCATACTCCTCATGGACACGCCCGTGTTTCGATGTGCGACTCATGCTTCATGCGTACGAACATACAAATGTAGTAAAACAAAAATACTCAAATCAACATCACATCTGTCGACTAAAGTATACCAGGAGATTATTTTAGAGTTTGTGGAGTGATAAGGTTCCTCTAACTCCTTCTAATGAGTGTTTCTGGGGCTTTCTATTTTTCCATGCACGTGAAGGAACTCGTAAGAGGGCGGAGTTGGGTTCTACAATTGTTCTTCCAACGATCAAGTCTGTAAGTGATCTTGAGTGGGAAAGTATAGAGTTAGTTCTTAGTTACGTAAAAAAGGCTAGAGAGTGTTACCCCATACAGTTCCGCTCCTTTTATAGTGGGTTTGAGGGTCAAGAAAGTAACTTGGGCTGAGTCCAGCTAGGAAGCTGAGTCAGCAGAAATGCACCATATGTCGGTTTTTGATGGAGATGAGTCACCTGGTCATTTATTGTGAGAATGACAGCAGGTGCTTGGTGCTGACTGGGTATGATGAGTCATATAAAGACTATAGGGGTTAAAGTAATGATGATGTTGTTTGGGCAGTTAATACGAGAGTAGTCGGCTAGCGAGGGGTTCGAGGTAACTACTGTCCGTTGACTCGTCAAGTCTAGGGCTAAGAAGTACCGTCTTTTGACTCAATTATATGAGATATTGGCTGAATAGTGGGTCAAATCGGTGCGTTTGTGGAGTCAATTGAGGGGTTGGCCGAGTAATACTGCCTTTTGACTCAGCTACATAAGTTGTCAGTTAAACAAGTCAGCCATGCTGAGGGGGAGGTTATCTTGGTCTTAAATTAGTCTGGTTAGGTATAGTGTAAGACACATGTTGACTTCTCTATGGAGATTAATATTTAGTAATTTAGGGGTTATAATGAGGGGTGACTGAAAAGTCCTTCGGATGTGACATTACTTACGTTAGAGGAAATCTCTTGATTGCCGTCGCCTCACCTTTTGTGCCTGATTGTGGGCTACTTAAGATAGGTGTGCCTTGCCTAGATTCTGGAGAGGCCACTTCGAATTCTAGAGTTAATCTCAGCCATTGGCCTAAAACCGATCCGGTCATTAGGACATCAATAGCTATTGATCTAGCTATCTATAAGTATGGTGACTGTGAAGAGAGAGATTTGTTGCTTTTGAAAATCTCTATATCTTAACCGAAAAAGAGAATTTTGATCATTCCTCTTTTTCCAACGATCTTCGAAGAATATTCTGATAGCATCTTCTACTGTTAATGCTCATCAAGGTTAGTTAGAGATGCCCTACTCAAAGGTGACGCTACCACAATTGAGGTTATTATACAAGAAATTTGATATCCCTAGGCCCTATAAGCTGATGGCGCCGACGAATTTGCAGGCAATTTTTGATCATGAAGCGAGTCAGGCTCCATTGTATGTGAAACACATGGAGTGCGGTTTGCACCTACCCCTACACCTCTTCCTTCACCGAATTTTATAGCTTTGGTGGTGTTACAGATGTAGATGAAACCAAACTCAATCATGACTCTAGTAGGGTTTGTGGTCATTTGTTATTAGTTAGGGGTCGAACTGACCTTGAATGTGCTTGGTCATCTGCTCAGCATCAAAGTTCACCACTGCGAGGCCCACTTCCATTTTCAACTAGTGGGAAGATTCAAAATTATCATTGACTTTCCTGAGTCAAGCAAGGACTGGAAGAAGAAATTTTTGTTGGTCTCAGGGGACGACTCTAACTTGGGTTGTTCAGATTGGCTTGAGATTGTGAGGGAGGCTTTAACAGCAAGGCCTCTGTCGAGCACTGAAAGGCAAGCACTAGAGAAGATTAGGGCATATACTGGCTCCTACAAGATGGAAGACTTACTCAATAATTTTGTCTTGTGAGTAGTCAACATCTCTCCCGTGTTGCCTATGCCGAAAGGCAAAGATAGGGCGGCCAAACTGACTCTGGGTTTGGAGGGAGCTGCCAAGGTGTCTACACTTGAACCTGCTTGAGCCCAGGAAGTACCCTCAACAAGGCCAATAAAATGCCCCCGTTAGGATCTGCTTAGGGGACTGATGTAGATACTAAGTTTGTAGGGCCGACACTTGTGGTCGGTCAGGTCGAAAAGGGGAAGAAGCTGAGGAAGGTTAGCGGCTAGGGGCCTTGTAGGGACATTGATGCAGAGACCGAAGTTGTCCATGTTGATAATGGATCCCCAGTGTGAGAAGAGGGGGCCGACCTTCAGAGGGTTGAGGATGAGGATGATGTTTTGAGTTCTTTTGAATTGTAATTGGCATAGATTACAACAAAAGAAAACATAATGAAACAAAGGAAATTTTACTTTTTCCTAGGGTTCTATTCCGTGTGTCGGTGGAGCGTCAATCTTATATTCCATTGACTCGCCGACTAAGACAATGAGTCTTTTTGCTATTGATGAGGATCAGATTACTTGGAAGCTAGCTCAGTCTTCTCTTAGCAATATTTTTCAACAGAATAGCAAATGTATGCTTCTGCACATATATATCTCTGTGTCCGCGTCCGTGTGTATATTTCTTTGTATGTCTCTCTTGTGTTGTAGATGATTTCCTCTCCTTTTAAAGGCTAAAAGAGAGAGTTCATGGTCCCATTAATTGTGGATTAAGTGGCCATTAAAGTAGAAGTTAGTGGGGAATGATTATCCCCTAAAAATAGCTCTGAAATAGCTATTTTGGTGAATTTCACGAGCTGGGCGAAGTTCGTTGAAGACATGGGCGAAGGTCGCTTTGGTTGTGGGCGAAGGTCGCTTCGAACATGGGCGACTTAGTCCATGTGGGTGAAGTTCGTTAGTTGGCAAACTTCGCATATGAGCTTTAATTTAGCTCAGAATTTGACTCTAGGCTTGGCCGACTGATGACCTCTTTTGGCTTGATGTGAGGCGTGTTGCGGGGGTCGACTCATGTATGCCCTGGTTGGGTCAATATGAGTTGCTTAGCAAAGTTTGCTTCAATCATTAGGTGATCTTCGCTACAGCTTGTTGTGGGCTTGACTTTGGGCCCATTTGAAGTGTTCAGACTATGGGCGTTCACTTCTTGGATCCTTAGTGAAAATATGTTTCGACTGTCTACAGACCCCCCCCCCCCCAAAGTTTTCAAAATCCTACATTTTAGTTTGTAGCTAGGATTTGAAATACTTTTGGTAAATATCTAGAGGTGTAGTGTTGAACGCGGCTTGAGTTGTATTGATTCAGTGAACACTTGTCTTCATCTGCCTACTTGGTTTCCAGAGGTGTGGTGTTGAACGTAGCTTCCCTTGTTGTAGACTTGTGTCAAAGGATCAATGATGCTTGTATTCATCTAAATCCATGCTTGGAATGAAATTTTCCATTTTTGTTGTTTGGGCAATGAGAAATCAGTAAACTTTTGATTGATTCTTGGGTATGAGCTGCTGAACGAAGTTCATCAATTAGCAATATTCACTAGCTGGCGGGGCTCAAGTTAATTTGAACTGTGTTGGTGAAGTTTGTCATTTGGCGACGTTCGTTGGCTAGCGAAGTTTGTCGAGATTTGTCTCTTGATTTGTGTTGTAATTTATGGTTAAGATCTTTTGATTGAAGATCCTGCAAGATCCGTTGTGGATTTGACCAAGTTTTAGGCTAAGTTTTAGCTTCTTTGTCTGGTCCAATCAAATCTAAAAAGATGTGATTTTTTTAGGAGTTAGGATCTAAAAGAGGCTATAAATAGTAGTCATCCTCATCCATTCTCACTGCCTCTATCTTCTTTGTCCTCTTTTTCTTCTTCATGTATGTGCCAATGCCGCATAGACCAGAGATGCTCCTCGATAGAGGAGATGAAATTAAAAGACTCTAACAGAAGTTGGCCCTAGTTGAGGGCAATCAAGTGGATGCACTCTGCATACGCTGCCGTCTAGTGGAGTTGTTGTTGGCTGAAAAAGAGATGCTTGAGTAGATCATTGAGAATCTATCGAGATCTCAGGCTGAGCTGATTCGTGATAGAGATACGTGGATCTTCGAGTGCCTCGCTCTACGTAAGACTGTTCGGCGAATGAAATAGCACTTGAAGAAATATCCTTGGATCTTAATGAGTGAAGACTCTGACAATAACTAGGTATCAGAACTATGATCCTAGATTGTAATTAGACGTTGTGTGGCTGACTCAGGCCCGACATTGAATTTGGTATAAGAATGTGCTTTTTCCCATTGATATGCCTCACTTAGAGGAAGAGCGATCGTTCTTATCTTCATGAGGAAACGTTTATTTATCCAAGTCTTTTAACATTAGAGGAATGAGAAATGTAGCTTAGTGCAGCTTGTGTCCATTCCTCAAGCATCACACTATCCATATCTTAGGTATATAGGGTAGTAGCAAATAGCAACAAGTATCCATCATCCTTGTAATTGGGCAATCTTCAACGTTGCCTTCATGTAGCAGAGTCTTTGATAAAAAAATGAACTTTTCCTCATGTTTAAATTGTCCATCTTTTGTGTGCTTGATATGTTCGTACTTCTGTAGTGAATTTGAACTCTGCATGGCTCGATCTCTGCATAGAGTCATTGTATTTGGAAGCAAAGCTCAGGCTTCCTTGTGCTGCCGAGAGTCAGTTTGAAGTTTGCCAGATGACGTCTCAAATAAACTGAGTTAAAGCCTTACTCAACTTGGAGACGTAGTGAATTTTGCCAAGTCATTTTTGGTGAGGTTCACTTACTGAAAAGACAATCGTCTTGGCAAGGCTCAGTAAGTCAGCTAAATGAGGCTCAACCTTAGGATATAAACTTCAAGTGAAGTTCGATTGGGGAGAGATTCCAGGCGAAATTTGAGGCTAAAGTCTCTTGCGAAGCTCAGGGCAAAATCTTTGACAAAGTTTGCTGGTGAGATCTTTGGCGAAACTGGGTCACGAGATATTTGGCAAAGTTTAGGGTGAGAAATCTTGGGCAAAGTTTGGTGGTTTTAGCCTATAAATATGACTGTTTGCCTCCCTCTTCTTCAGTTTTGATTTCAAAAATTCTCCTACTCTTCTTCAAACATTAACTTTCTCAGAGCTCCCCAAAGTTCATCATTAATGACTCCTCGTCACCCTATTTCTAGGGGAAGAGGCACTGCTTGAGGGGTGTAGGCATCAAAAATTACCTATAGGTTCCCACACGCAGCTTGAGACGGAGAAAAGATGATGAACGTCATTATCCAAGTCAATGAGGATTATCTGATGCCGTAGCGAAGCTAACAAGCGCATGAAGTGAGTTAGCAAAGCATACAAGTCAACAGGATGGAAAAATAATGTAGAAACGACTTGACCGGGAGTTATGTTTCACCCATAAAGAACAAAGCGCCACTCATGTCTCGCTCACTCCATGTGCATTTCGTCTATGGGAAGTTGTAGATCTCTTCGCCAGCTTCCAACGCTCTTGAATCGCTTCATTCCGAGATCAGACGAAACAATAAGAGGCAAAACAACAGAGAAACACCAACAGCGTCTCGACCCATGGCCGAGACACCATTGGTATATCGGCCCAGGGGCGAGACACCAGCGATGTCTCTCGCCCAATAAAGCTGTTTTCGCCTGTTTTTTAATAAGATTTCATCCCAAAACCTCCATAACTAAGTTGAGGCTATCTTTGAACGTGGTTAAGTGGTTATAACCAAGGATGAGATCAAATCATTCATTCTTATCTAAAAACAGAGCTTCTAAAGCCTATAAATACAACCCTAGGGCCCTTATACACGGGGGATCGGGAATTTCGGAGCAACGACAAAGCCCTATCAAATTAGAGAGTGAGCAGCACAAATTTTAGCAAAGAGGAAGCACGTTCTCAGTGAGTTCTTCGACAAAATGGAGGAGAGTTCGATAGATTTGCAGTCGCTTGAGCCTTGTTCATCCGCTTTCCTTGAGATTGCATCGTTGTTGTGATCTTGAGAAGGGTGTTTATCTTATTGTTGCTGAGATATTTACTTTAATTTCTTGTCTCCTTCGCGAGGTAATGAAATTAATCGGGTCTGATCATTTGGTGGTCCACGGATAAACCACGGCACCAGCAAAGATCCCACGCGAGCAGAAGACCGATAAACGATCTCTCTACGTGTGTTTTCTAGAAAGTTGTAATTTTTCAATCTCTTTTTTGAATTCATTGTAAACGCCTAAAATTGTAATGAATTCCTTAAAGAATTTAACTTTCAACATGAACAAGGGGCTCGTCGATCGAGAACTGACGAGGTACCAACGCATCAAGAGATGGCGATGGGTAAGTGCTAAACCCATCGTCGGCGATCTTCGGATTAGCCACAGTCCCAACCCATTAGGCTTTAAACAAAGCCTTAGGGCATCTAAAAACTTGATCTGTCATTGAAGGCGAGATCTTTATGACCATTGGTGGTCTTCCCGATGAGCTTTTATCATTAGTGGTGGGGTTTCGGCAGCAACCATTAATGGTGCTTATCGTGGCGAGCTTCGCACTTTGGGTGGGGCTTGCTCAACCCTTGGAGCTTTTGCAGTGGACTTCATCTAGGAGGAGTTGACTTCTTCTGTTATGAGCGATCTTTGCTAAAGTGATATTCGCTAATTTGGAGCGACTTTTGCTTAAGTAATATTCGCCTAATTAAGTTGGATGAATTTCACCAACTTGGATGTGGAGTTCGATTCCTTTGGTTGAGCTTCCCTTCGTCTTTTAGGCACTTAGTCAATATAGATGATTTTTACTTGTGAGTGAGGTTCACCTCTACTCTTGAGTATGACGGTTGAACTTGGTCTTCGTTTGCTAACTCATTTTGTCATCTTTTTGTAGTTACCTATTCAAGAGCTCTTGTGAATCATCACAATCATTTCGGTCATGATGGGACTCATGATCCTGAGATAACGCATGTTTTTAATGGGTGCGTCTCGCTGTTTCTCAACGGCAGTAGTGAAGAAAGGATTGAGGTCATTCGCACAGAGAGCTATAATACTTTGCGGGAGATAATTACCGACACAAAGTTCTCCGTGCCTCATGAAGATGTGTTGGTGAAACCGCATTTTCTCTTTAGAGATAGTTCCCTGGCAAAAACTCTTTCTTCCATTATGGGGAGCAATATTGGTATTACGCTCAGGGAGACCGTCAATTTGATTTGCCAGTGATGGACCATCAAGTCTCCTTCTTGTACTTGCAACATCTTGTCGTACCTTGTTTCATGTGCTATAACCTCACAAATAGGGAGGATAGTGTCAAGATAGGTATTCTGAAGTACTAGGGTGGCTTTTGTCAAGAAAGACTTTTTTGGACTAACATCATACGGCTGCGTCTAGGCTTCGAGAATGAGGACGCGTGACGGGGCATAAATGATTATCTGGTTGGTCACCTGGATTAAAAATGTTAAGATCAGCAGTCAAATTCCCAAAGGATAGCTTCATTTGACCAGTTCTACAGTTGATGAGAGTATTAGAAGTGACTAAGAACGGTCGTCCTAAGATGACAGGTATCTATCTTTTGTGATTGGAAACGAGCTGTGTTTCCAAGACTATAAAATCCACTGGAACAATAAAATCCCAACCTTAATCAGAACATCCTCTATCTTATCCCTGGGGACCTTGACAGATCTATCAGCTAACTGTAAGGTGTATTATATTGGTTTCAGTTCACCTATACCTAGTTGCTGATAGACTGAATAAGGAAGCAAGTTGACACTGGCCCCTAAGTCTAAAAGGGCCTTATCAATGTGAGTATTACTAATGACACATGAAATGATGGGAGAACCTGGATCTTTACATTTCAAAGGTATTGGTTTTGAGAGCATATCACTGATATTGACAGCCAAAAAGACTTTCTTCGAAACATTTATTCTTCTCTTCTTAGTGCATAACTCTTTTAAAAATTTAGCATAAGATGGGATTTTTTTCAATTACATCTAACAGAGGAATGTTGACCTTAACCTGTTTGAATGTTTTTAGGATCTTCTCCTTCTGAGGGGAGTGTTTCCTAGGCCTGAGTCTACTGGGAAGGGAGCAACTGGTCTAAACCTATCAAAAGTAGGCTCAGGTTCGGGTTCGAGTTCTTGGTCATCTGAGAGGGGTGATTGTTGAATAGAGTCATCAGAAGGAGAAGGAAATTTGTTCTGGATCAAGAGCTTGACTTGGAGGTATTCTCACTTGGTTATCAACATGTTTCCCTAACCGTAGTGAATGGGTTGCATTCACTTGAGCTTGATAGGATGAACTAGATCCTGTGTCCTTAGGGTTGACCACAGGTTGACTTAAAAATTTTCCTTTCTCTCTTTCACTCACGACACTAGCTAGTTGACTAAGTTGGGTTTCTAATCTAGCTATGGCTTGAGTGTTAGAGTTGAGTATTTGTCCGATTGATTGCTTGAAGGAGTTCAAAGTGCTGGATGTTTGAGTCAACATATTCGTGGTGTAGAGACCCTAATTATGATTTCCAAACCCTTTTCTAGGATATTGAGACGTTTATCATGATCTGAATTGGGAGGAGTGTGAGTTGCAGCTTGATGATTAGGAGACTGATTTTGATATGACAGATTGGTTTGTTGAAAATTTGGGTAAGAACTGAAAGGAATTGTGTTTCCCCTAGGAAATGGTTGGTTTGAAGTGGGAAAGAAATTTTGGTTTTTGGTTAGGTTTCCTTGATTCCATGCAAATTTGGGGTGATTTTTCCAACCCAGATTGTAGGTTGGAGAAAATAAATCATTCACAGGATGCTGGAATGCAGTGTTAACTATCCTAGTGGTTGATTATTTCCTAAGAGAGGACATTCTTCTGAAACATGGGATGGTGAAAGACAGTTGTGACAACCTGAGGAAGAAACTTGATTAATTTGAGCCAATGCTCTTTCCTTGATTTCTAGGGCTTCTAACCTGTGCATGATTATCACCATCTTAGCTTCAGATACAATGTTCAACTCTAAGGAAATACCACTAGACTTAGGTTGGGGAACAGATGAAACTCGGTCATCACAGTGTTCCCATTGCATGGTTTTCTCAGATAGACTTTCTAAAAACTCTCAAGCTTCATCAGCATTTTTCCTCATGAAATCCCCTTGACACATCAACTCTAAGGATGTTTTTGAAGAATAATCAAATCCTTCATAAATGATTTGGCATAATCACCACTTCTCGAGACCACGATGAGGACATTGGATAAGAAGGTCTTTGATTCGGTCAAAATACTTCCAGAAAGGTTTTCTGGGGACAATTTTAAAATTTATGATGTTATTTCTTAGCTTGACTATTTTATGGATCGGGAAAATTTTCTTAAGAAAAATAACGACAAATTCTTCCCAAGTTGATATGGAATTTGTGGGTAAGCTATACATCCATTTTTTTGCCTTGTCCTTGAGAGAAAATGGAATAAATCTGAGTTTGATCGCATCTTTAGTTAATTCTCTTATTTTAATCATAATACATACTTCCTCAAATTCCAAGATAAAAATATAAGCATCTTCAGTTTCATTCCTAAAAATTTAGGAAGCATGTTTATATAATACGGTCGAAGCTCAAAATTAGTTCCATTTTCCTCAGGGAGCCTAATGCAAGACGTGATTGTATTCCTAGTGGGATAACATATATCTTGAAGAATGCGTGAATTAGGATACGCTATTTCTATGATTGGTTCAAGTCGAATTAATTGATGTGTATTATCCTTAATCCAGGCTCGCATACACCAAAATAAATTTTTTACTTTTTTATTTTTTTATTTAAAAAAAAATAAAAGTTAGTTTTTTTAAGAAAAAGGTGATAAAGGAAAAACCTAATTAAAATAAATAAAAAAATCACTTTTTAATTACTCTAAACTCTAGGGTTAAGCCCAACTCAGCTAGACCAGCTCCTAACCAAAAGTTCCTTAGGTGAAAAGATCAAAGTTTTACTCGGTCAGTTGGCCAGGTAAGGATAGTAATATAGGGTGATCAGAGATCAATTAAGTACTTCATTCCTTGTAGAGCACTTAACACAACCCCTAAACCTTACCTTAGACACCAACTAATCCACGAAGACTTGAACCGTTTCACTTAGAGATTTCTTATTTCTTATTGAGTTCGAGTCCTTAGAGACCAACGTCTAATGACTTTTAGGAGGCTTGGGTTTGTGAAGGGAGGAATTAGTAATTTGTGGACTAAGCAAAGAGTGATGAAATTTCTCACCTTATCTTGATTAGGGGGTTTTGTCCTTAAGAATATTTTCAAGTGTTTACCAAATCAAGATGCTCAAATCACTTTGGTGAATTCCTACTATTATATGCAATGCAACCCTACTAATTAAAAGTGATTAAAAAGGATGGTAAAAAGAATTTTTTAATTAGGGTTAACAATCAAACAATTATGAGAATAGGGAATATTGTTTGAATTTATTATCTTGTTAGTAAATGTCCAAGTGGAGGGTGGATTTTATTATGGTCGACAAAAATAAAATCTTTTTTTAAGTCCTTATTATCTCTAATTGTGAAGAAGTAACTAAAGGGTAGAATTAAAAATTCCCGAAAGAAGAGTTACCTCAAGCAAATCCAAAATATGAATCAAACCTCAAGCAATTCTTCAAATCCTCGATCTTCAATCCTTAATCTTCAACTCCAAGCGGTTCCTTCACAAGAAAACAGACAAGTTAAAGAACCAAATTAATTGAAATACAACTTAAACATCGTTCCCCGGCAACGGCACCAAAAACTTGACGGGGCATAAATAATATCCAAAAGTTGCAAGTGCACAACCAATCAAGTTATAGTATAAAAACTTATCTATCCCACGAGGAAGGTATTTGTAAGAAATAATTAGAATCAGTTCTTATGTTGTGTGCGTGACAATTAGGAGTGATGGATGTGTGTGATTGTGGAGAGATATGAGGATTGTTGTGAATATATGCAAGTGACAACAAAAATGAGATTGAGAGGAGAGAAGAAAGAATCAAAGGAAAACTAAAAAGCAAGAATGAAAAGAAATTTCAAGAAAATCAAGATGGAGGATTCAATTAAAAATATGAGGAATCTAGAATTGAATCTACTAGCTAATCTCATTTATAAGATATGAATCATTCTCTTTTTCATGTTCTACTTTAGATTTATTAAGTATAGATTATCAAACCACTCAAGGAAAGTATAACCTATCAAATTATCATCCAAGTAAAATTATTGCCCATGAAAAGAATAATAACTAAATAGTAATTCTAGAATTCTTTCTACCAATTAGTTCCTTATTTGAATATCCTAAGCATGAACAATTTAAGTATGAGAGAATGATTAACAAATCATAAGAGAAATAAAGCTAGTTTCATGCAAATTCTAGAGTTCCAATAAGAATTATTTCCACATCTAAGAAACGAGCAATTCCCTAGAGGGTTCTAGCCTCAAGGTGAATCAAAGAAAATAAAAATAAAAAAAAAGAAAAACTAATTCCAAAAGGGTTCTAGCCTCAAGGCGAATAGTGCAAGAAGATAAAATCTAATTTATAAAATAAATTGTAAGAACTAAACTACACAATAAATTGCAAAAATTAAATGCAAGAATTTAAAGCAAGCGAATAAAAGCATGAAAGTAAATCTACACTACAAGACATTAATGTAAATCTAAACTACTAAGAAATAAGAAAAAAAATAAAAGAAAAAATAAAAACAAACCTCTAAATTGGTCTTCATCTTCATCTTCATCATCCAACAAAGAGAAAAAAAATATAAAGTGGTGAAAAAATTCTTTTATTAATTGAAACAAAAAGTTATAATTTTGGAAGGTCTTCTCAATCAAGAGTAACTCTCCTCTCCAAATGGAGTTACAAAATTTTTCACACTTGTAGTCCTTCACTCTCTACCCTTATTTATAGTATACATTAGTGAATTAGAGCCCTTGCATCAATTCTTATCCATAAGCCCTTAAATTTTAGTCTTTAGATTGTAACATAATGGTGGCATCGTTATCGGCATCGATGCTCCTATCAAAATTCTGACTTTATGGTTGGCTTCGTCTCATCGAGATAAGCGATTTCATATATTATATATTAAATTCTGCCTTCCGGATTGAGAGATATCGTTGTTTCTTTACGGTCAACCATCTTGAATATAATTTCTCTTCATATTGAATTTTTTAATTTTTTCGGGTTCTACAGACTACTTAGCTTGATTCTAGGCTTCAATAAAAGATTACAAAATAAGGAAGTTGGAGTCTTTTGGGGTTTTATTTATTATTTCTTCATTAACCTATAATTAAAGATAAAAATAATTATTAGTAGTATATTTTTCATATAAAATAGATAATGTGGGTATAAAATTGTAATAAAAATATGATTATCAAATACCCTCACACCTAAACTTTTGCTAGTCCTCTAGCAAAGAAAGAAATTAAAAAAAATCCTAACTCACTTTCGTAAGAATCGCGATTGTATTTAGCGCATACAACAAGCCTTTAAACTCCTAGGTTATCCTAGTGGACGAGTTATAGCATCGTGAGGGTTTGCAGTGAATATACCCATAAAATCTAGTCAACTTGCCAATTTAAAGAGATCAGTAACTAATTTACTTGATAAATTTAGACAATCTAATTGAAGCTAGTTATTACTCAAGAAAATGTTTTTATATATAACTCCAAAGTGAATTTCCTAGAAAATCTTCTCATTATAGCAATACAAAACCAAGTCAAACTTAGAAATTTAATTAAATTTTTTTAAAAGAATATGTTAACTCTTTGTTTTAAATAATTTTCAAATCTCTTGAAAAAATATTTTTCAATACCATATATACAAATATAACAATATATAAAACATTTGTTAGTAAATTTTTTTTCAACTCTTTCTTCCTTGGTGATTTGTTTCTACTTTAACGGGTTTTCTAAGTGACCATTTAATGAGTTTTGGGCCAATGGATCTCAACCCAATTGGGCTTAGGTTATTAAGTATGAAAATACTCATTAGGCTTAATTACTCGGTCAACTTAGGTTTTATAAGATAGAATCACCTTGAATTCAAGAGTTTTTTTTCTTTTCTTTTTTTGTGCCCATTTTTCGCACTCTTCTTTTGCAAGGTTAGCTTTTACATGTATATATTCTGAAAAATATGTAAATCAAGACAACTTGAAATTTTATTTTGAACTCTAAGTTAAACATATAAAAATTATAATATTTTAATTAAAAGTCTAAGTTAAGGCTTTAGTAAAATATACTACTTTAAAAATCATTTCTTAAGAAATTTATTTAGAGTTATCATAAAAGGTAAACTTGAGTACATAATAAAGTAGGGATTAGAAAAGTTAAACATCATCAAATGAATCAATTATTACTTAACTCTATCAATTTGGCAAGTAACAATATTTTTCTGATATTTTTTTTAAGAAAGAAAGAAGAGAAAGAAAGAAAAAGGGGGAAAATATGACATAAATGCAACTAAAAAGGTAAAATAAAAAGGAAAAAATAACTAATTTTCACCACCACACCTAAATTTGTATTGTCATCAATGTAAACTCTATGGTGCATAAAATAATGCAGATAAGAAGTAAAGTACTTACATTTGGTCGGTTGACTTAGAGGATAAAAATCTGCAATTACCATTGGTCTAAGGATGATGAAATCTAAAATTTATTCTTTTTTTTCAAATTTTTTCTTTTCTTTTCATTTTTTCTTTTTCTTTTTCTTCTTTTCTTCTTTTTATTTACAACCGAACAAGAAACTCTTAAATGAGAGAAGAATAAATTCTTTATATTATTATGAAATAAAATAAAACAAACAATGTAGAATGAAAGGTTCAACATGAAAAGCTCAAATTCTACATTGAATCCCACCTTTATACTAAAGAATCTCCCTCGAATTTTAAATAAATTCACAATGATATGATCAATGATGTGTTTAAATTCCAAACATTCCAAGGTATTTAATAATTTTTTGCAGAAAGGTTTGTCTTCTAACAACCAATACCTTTTTTACAATTTTCTCAAACCCAAAATTTATGGTTGTGGTATATAAATTTGGTTGTTGTTTATTTTTCAAGAATCTAAGTTCTTCAAGAAATAGTTCTTCAAATGTTGTGTTCAAGAAGCATGAATTTAACACAGTTTCCTTATTCTCAAGGACATGATCTGCTTTTTTCTAATAACTCCAACTCCTCACCAAAAATTTTCTCAAAACTCAAATCTAACTCTTCTTCTTCTTCTTCTTCTTCTTCTGATATTTCCTGAATTTAACTTATTTTTAGAGGCTAACTATTCGGTTGGTCACCTGGATTGAAAATGTTGAGATCTGTAGTCAAATTCCCAAAGGATAGCTTTATTTGACCAGTTATACAGTTGATGAGAGTATTAGAAGTGGCTAAGAACAGTCGTCCTAAGATGACAGGTATCTATCCTTTGGGATTAGAAATAGACTTTGTTTTTAAGACTACAAAATCCATTAGAAAAATAAAATTCCCAACCTTAATCAGAACATCCTCCATCTCACACATGGGGATCTTGACATATCTATCAACTAACTATAAGGTGCATCGTATTGGTTTCAATTCACTAATACCTAGTGTTGGCCTTCTTGTTTTAATGATGTTTAACAAACAATTTACTTCTAATGTTGTTTGTCTAGTGTTTGTGTTTTCGTATTTATTCTAGGCAAACAACATGTTGGAGGTTGGATGGATTGAGCCTACACGATCACATCAAATGGAGGTTGGCGGAATATCGGTATGAAGCCATAGCACATCAAGTCATATTCATGATCAAGCTTCATCCACAACCAAGTCAAGTATATTAAAGATCTATCAAGCTTGGGTAAATTAGTTTAGGTTTTATATTATGTGTGTTAGATACACTAAGCTCAATATCATATACACACACATTTTATTGGTTTCCTTGTATATATATATAGTCATATATATATATATATACAACACAAGTTTTGGTTTTTATGTTTATAAATATGAAATTGCATATTTCATATTTATTATTGTGATTTGGTTTAACTACTTAGATATGAAACAAATATATTTTCATGTACATACTCATATGTTTCATTTTCTATTGTATTTGTAAAAATATTATATTCTTAGTTTTTGGACTTAACAATAATCATATATATATTTTATTAAGTCTATATAATCATTGTGCAAAGTTTCAAAACATGGTTTAGCCTAAATGTCAAAATTCACATGTTTACATTTTCGTGTTTTGGACTATTTTGCAAAATGATGATTTTTCACAAATGGGAAATGTAATTTGGAAAATTCTTTTTGTAACTTGTTCATTTACATGTTTATATACATTTCCCGAAGTTTCATTATTTTTGGACTTCATTTGTTATTTTTAACAATTTTCCAAAAGTCTCAAAATCTGTTTCAAAACCTGTTTTCTGTAGTGTCTGTTCGCGGTCGACCGCCACGGTCGACCGCCCATGAGTTCAGAACTCAGAACAGTTCTTGTTGGCTCGCGGTCGATCGTGGCTGTGGACCGTAGCGAGTCTAGAGACTTTCGCGGTCGACCGCCGTGGTCGACCGTCGCTTGTCCAGATTCTTTTTTACTGTTTTTCGTTGCTCGCGGTCGACCGCCGTGGTCGACCGCAGCTAGTTTTCCAGCCGTTGCTGATCTGGTTTTTTGGTCTTTTCTTATTTTTCTCTTGCCTTTGGGGTTTCATATAAATACCCCCTTACCTCAGTTTTTACACATATCTAAGAGAATATTTTAAAGAGTTTTAAAAAAAGTTTAAGCTTGTTTTAAGCTTGTTTAAGGGTTTGGTTTATGAAGAAAGTTTTACAAGAGTTTGAGGAGATTATCAATTGTATTTTAGGCATTCAATTCATCTCTCTCTCTTGCCATCTTGAGAAGTTTTCCTAAACTCAACTCTAGCTTTTATTTATAATTATTTGTTGATTATGATTTCTATTAAAGCTAGTTTTATATTGAGTTTAGATTTGATTTATCTCTTTGTTACACACACCCACTTGAGCTTATTATATTTGCATACATAGTATATTAGGGTTGTGAGAGATTGTAACATTGAGTTGTGCTTAATTGAGTTCTCCCCTTGTATGAGAGAACGAATCATTTATTGTTACATTGTGAGGTTGTAAGGTTTTCGGTGAGCTAGAAAACCGAGTGTGTTGTGAAGTTTTCGGTGAACTAGAAAACCGAGTGTGAGGAGTGAATGTTATTCGGTGAGCATTGAAAACCGACACTGTGAGGTGTAAACGTTATTCAGGTGAGCGTAGAAAACTCGGTCGTGATAGTGGATTTCTCCCCGGGAGTGGGGAGCGGAGACGTAGGACGGAAGGTCCGAACTCCGTGATCATATTGTGTGTTTGAATGTGCTTTGGCGTTTATTCTTATTTGTGCTCATTGCTCATCTCGCCATTATCTCATTATTTATATGATCCACAATCTAGTTCATATTGTTTACCTCTTGTGTTAGTTTACATGTCCTTGCATATATCATATTGTATATCTCTTTGGTAGGATATATCATCTTGTGCTAGTTTATATTTCCTTACGCATATATATCATACAGGATATCTCTTGTTGTTCATATTGCTTATCCTAGCTCATATAACTTGTTGTACGTATTTCATACTTGCTAGGATAACTTGTTAATTAGTTTTAATTAGCATTTAAATCGGATTAGATTAGCATAAGACGCTAATCACCCCCCTCTAGGGTCTAACAATTGGTATCAGAGCTTGGTGCTATTTGATTTAAGGTTTAATCGCCTTGAGTTAAAGATCCAAGTTAGCTTGTTGTGCTAATCTGATTTTGAGCTTTATTTGTATCTTGCTTGCCTTTTATATTATGGATATGCATGGTTTAGGTTATGCCATCAACATTGCTCCTAGATTAGATAATTTTTCCTATGCCCAATGGTGTGTTAGATTTAAACTTTTTGTTCAATCTAAACACTTTGATTTATGGGAAATTATAGATGATGCTTATATTGTGCCCACTTTGGAGAAATCCAAGTGGAATAAGAATGATCATTGTATGTTTACAATGAACAATATTTTATTAGAATATTTGCTAAATGCTTTTAATTCATCTATGTCTAACAAGTTTGTTCATTTTGATAGTGTTTACAAACTTTGAAAATTTATAGAAGCACATCAAGGGGACTTGGAGGCGATCCAACAAGCTTTGGAGGATCCAACTTCAAGTTCATACGGAGCATCATGCACACGGCCACTAGGCGATAGCCCTAGTGAGGTTTGCGAATTCGAATCTATTAATGATTCACCTAATGATGAACTTGCTTGTGCTAGTGAAAAATTATTGCATGCCTTTAACAAATTACAAAATGATTTTATTAATTTACAAAGCAAGCATGAAAATTTGAAATCCGTTCATGAGTCTTTAACTTCTAAGTTTGATATTATTTCTAATGAAAATATGATCCTTAAAGAAAACAATAAAAATTAAAATCAGATCATGATTCTTTGCTTTTAAACTTTGCCAAGTTAACTCATGAAAAAGATAATGACATGTTAGAAGTAAAGAACATACAAAATAATACTGCTTCTTTTATAAATAACTATTTATGTTCTACTTCTAAAAGTGCATATGTGCCTAAAAATGAAGACTTGAATCTTATGAAAAAATGCATTTCATCTTTAGATTCAACTTTGAAAATATACTTTGATAATCATAAGAGGCTTATGAATATGTGTGCCAAGTCTAAGTCATCATCTATTCATTATGCACACATATATATCAAAGTTTACAAGTGCTCCATTTGTGGTCGTAAAGGACATTTAGCTAAATTTTGCTATGATGCACAGAAACATAAGAATATTAATCCTTCTTGTGCATCTCATCAAGTTTCTTCATCACATGTACACACACATGCACCCATTGTTCATCATAAGCATGCTCATGTGTATAGATGTGATCATTGTGGTCGTTTTGGTCATTTAACCGATTATTGTTTCGATTTAAAAAGAAAATCTTATTTGCCAAATATTTCTAGTAAACCACATGTTTTTAAATGTGATGTTTGTGGTAGGTTTGGACATCTTGATAAATTTTGTTTTGATGTGCAAAAAGTTCCTATTTTGCAAAATGCTCCAAAGAAACCATCTTTGTTTAATGATGTTTCTCATTTGCAAAATAATTTAAAAGAAAAATCTTTATTTGCAAATGATTCTCGTGCACGCCAACTTGGTCAACACAAATCATTTAACCCTCTTCATTGCACCTATTGCAATCGGAAAGGTCATGAGTATAATTTTTGTTTTGACAGTGCTAGTGCACCATATGCGCCTAAACGGGTTCATAACCCTAGGGTTTTGAGCTTAAATGATAGGGGTCATGTTCCTAAATCTTTTAGTACCAAGAGTTCTTGGGTACCAAAACAAATTTGATTTTTAAACCAAGAATTTTAATGTTTTTATCTTTCTTTTTCTTGGTTTTGAAAATTATGCTTTAAAATCTTTTGATTATGAAAACAATTTTTCTTGTATCAAATCTTTTGTTTTCATGATTATTATTTTTGTTTTGATGAGAGGACTATGTTTATATAACCCTCCGGAGTTATTGGGTGCAATTAAAATTCTTTGAACTTGAAAACAATTTTTCTTTGATTAATTATTTTGTTTTCATGACTATTAGTTTTGATTTTAAATGAGAGACTTGTAGTTATATACCCTCCGGGTTTATTGGGTGTTTATTCCCAAATCTTGTTTACCGGATGCTAAAATATTTACATGGGTTGATACTAGCTCAATAGCTAGATATAATTGCCTCTCTTGATCTTTGAAAATCAATGATGATTTGGTTTTATGTTCTTGTATGATTTACTTGTGATTTATGATTTAATTTGATTGATTTGTTTTCATTTGAAAACATTTTGCATGATTCTCATGCTCTTTTTCTTTTGATTTCATAAATCTATTTTATACATGGTTTTTATATTAGTGTAATGAGACACTATCTTTATAATGACATATTTATATGTGTCTTCATTGTCTTTTTGTATGTGAGGAGTGTTTAGCATACTTTTCATCTATGCTTGCTCACATATGTATGCCTTAGCATTCATTGCATATATTCATTAAGGCATTTTGATAGGGAGAGCAATCCCTATACTTGTTTTATACTCACCCATGCATATCGTTAGGGAGAGCTTTCGCTCTCTTATTCCTTTTGTCCCCTTTTTGATGTTGTCAAAAGGGGAGAAATATTATAAGTATATTCTTTCTTGTTTATATGCATGATATATTATACTTGTTTATATGCATGATAAATTATACTTTGTATATTCATTTCCTTTCATGCATATATCCTTTTTGTAAATTGTTTGTCATCATCAAAAAGGGGGAGATTGTTGGTCTTCTTGTTTTAATGATGTTTAACAAACAATTTACTTCTAATGTTGTTTGTCTAGTGTTTGTGTTTTCGTATTTATTCTAGGCAAATAACATGTTGGAGGTTGGATGGATTGAGCCTACACGATCACATCAAATAGAGGTTGGCAGAATATCGGTATGAAGCTATTGCACATCAAGTCATATTCAAGATCAAGCTTCATCCACAACCAAGTCAAGTATATTAAAGATCTATCAGGCTTGGGTAAATTAGTTTAGGTTTTATATTATGTGTGTTAGATACTCTAAGCTCAATATCATATACACAAACATTTTATTGGTTTCCTTGTATATATATATAGTCATATATATATACAATACAAGTTTTGGTTTTTATGTTTATAAATATAAAATTACATATTTCATATTTATTATTGTGATTTGGTTTAACTACTTAGATATGAAACAAATATATTTTCATATACATACTCATATGTTTCATTTTCTATTGTATTTGTAAAAATATTGTATTCTTAGTTTTTGGACTTAACAATAATCATATACATATTTTATTCAGTCTATATAATCATTGTGCAAAGTTTCAAAACATGGTTTAGCCTAAATGTCAAAATTCACATGTTTACATTTTCGCGTTTTGCACTATTTTGCAAAATGATGATTTTTCACAAATGGGAAATGCAATTTGGAATATTCTTTTTGTAACATGTTCATTTACATGTTTATATACATTTCCCAAAGTTTCATTATTTTTGGACTTCATTTGTTACTTTTAACAATTTTTCAAAAGTCTCAAAATTTGTTTCAAAACCTGTTTTCTGTAGTGTCTGTTCGCGGTCGACCGCCCATGAGTTCAGAACTCAGAACAGTTCTTGTTGGCTCGCGGTCGACCATGGCAGTCGACCGTAGCGAGTCTAGAGACTTTCACGGTCGACCGTCGCGGTCGACCGTCACGGTCGACCGTCGCTTGTCCAGATTCTTTTTTACTGTTTTTCGTTGCTCGCGGTCGACCGCCGAATTGTGACATCAGCTCTAACGGCTAGTTTTCTAGCCATTGCTGATATGGTTTTTTGGTCTTTTCTTGTTTTTCTCTTGCCTTTGTGGATTCATATAAATACCCCCTTACCTCAGTTTTTACACATATCTAAGAGAATGTTTTAAAGAGTTTTAAAAAGAGTTTAAGCTTGTTTAAGGGTTTGGTTTATGAAGAAAGTTTTACAAGAGTTTGAGGAGATTATCAATTGTATTTTGGGCATTCAATCCATCTCTCTCTCTTGCCATCTAGAGAAGTTTACCTAAACTCAACTCTAGCTTTTATTTATAATTATTTGTTGATTATCATTTCTATTAAAGCTAGTTTTATATTGAGTTTAGATTTGATTTATCTCTTTGTTACACACACCCACTTGAGCTTATTGTATTTGCATACATAGTATTTTAGGGTTGTGAGAGATTATAACATTGAGTTGTGCTTAATTAAGTTCTCCCATTGTATGAGAGAACGAATCATTTATTATTACATTGTGAGATTATAAGGTTTTCGGTGAGCTAGAAAACCGAGTGTGCTGTGAAGTTTTCGGTTAACTAGAAAACCGAGTGTGAGGAGTGAACGTTATTCGGTGAGCATTGAAAACCAACACTGTGAGGTGTAAATGTTATTCGGGTGAGCGTAGAAAACCCAGTCGTGATAGTGGATTTCTCCCCGGGAGTAGGGAGCGGAGACGTAGGACGGAAGGTCCGAACTCCGTGATCATATTGTGTGTTTGAATGTGCTTTGGCGTTTATTCTTATTTGTGTTCATTGCTCATCTCGCCATTATCTCATTATTTATATGATCCACTATCTTGTTCATATTGTTTACCTCTTGTGTTAGTTTACATATCCTTGCATATATCATATTGTATATCTCTTTGGTAGGATATATCATCTTGTGCTAGTTTATATATCCTTGCGCATATATATCATATAGGATATCTCTTGTTGTTCATATTGCTTATCCTAGCTCATATAACTTGTTGTATTTCATACTTGCTAGGATAACTTGTTAATTAGTTTTAATTAGCATTTAAATCGGATTAGATTAGCATAAGACCCTAATCACCCCTCTAGGGTCTAACACCTAGTTGCTGGTAGACTGGATAAGGAAGCAAGTTGACACTGGCCCCTAAGTCTAAAAGGACCTTATCAATATGAGTATTACCAATGACACATAAAATGATAGGAGAACCTGGATCTTTACGTTTCAAAGGTATTAGTTTTAAGAGCATATCACTGATTTTGGCAGCCAAAAAGACTTTCTTCGGAACATTTAGTCTTCTCTTCTTAGCGCATAACTCTTTTAAAAATTTATCATAGCATGGAATTTGTTCAATTACATCTAAGAGAGGAATGTTGACCTTAACTTGTTTGATAGTTTCTATGATCTTCACTTTCTGAGTGGAGTGTTTCTTAGGCCTGAGTCTATCTGGGAAGGGAGCAACTGGTCTAAACCTACCAAAAGTAGGCTCATGTTTGGGTTCGGGTTCTTAGTCATCTGAGAGGGGTGATTATTGAATAGAGTCATTAGAAGGAGAAGTAACTTGTTCTAGATCAAGAGCTTGACTTGGAGGTGCTCTCACTTGATTATCGACCTGTTTCCCTAACTGTAGTGACTGGATTGCATTCACCTGAGCTTTATAAGATGAACTAGATCCTGTGTCCATAGGGTTGACCACAGATTCACTTGAAAAATTTCCTTTCAATCTTTCACTCATGGCACTAGCTAGTTGACTAAGTTGGGTTTCTAATCTAGGTATGGCTTGTGATAATCACATTTTATTATAATTTTATACGCTCATTATCTATTTTATATGAATAAATATGCCACTAATAACTGTTTTTATCTTTAAATACAGGTTAATGAAGAATAAATCCCAAAAATCCCATCTCTCAACAAAAGCCCCTTGAGTAAATGAAGAAATGAAGCAAAAGAGAAATCAAGAAGCCAAAAGGAAAGTTAAGAAGCCAAAGTAAAAAACCAAACCAAAAGCCCAAGCCCAAGAACAAGGAGAATTATCGGACAACAATCTGAAAGAGGTGCACATCGATGACAGCATCGATGGGGGCATCGGTGCCAGCATCGATGGGGGCATCGATGCCAGCATCGATGCTCGTATCGATGCCAGCATCGATACCCCTATCTATGCTGGTATCGATACCATCGTACAGTCAGTTACGAATTAAGGGCTAAAATTATTATTTTTGGATAAGATTTCAATCCAATGGCTCTCATTCACTAACGTTTACTATAAATAGGGGTAGAGAGTAAGAGGTTAGAGGTGTGAAAAATTTTATAACTCCATTTGGAGAGGAGGGTTACTCTTAATTGAGAATACCTTCCAAATTTGTAACTTTTGTTACAATTAATAAAAGAATTTTTCTCCACTTTACGTTTTTTTCTTCTTCTCTTTGTAGGATGATGAAGATGGAGATGAAGAGCAATTTGAATGTTTGCTTTTCTTTTATTTCTTTCTTTTATTTCTTTTTAGTAATTTCTTTATTATTGCTTATTAGTTAGATTTATATTCATGCTTGTAGTATAAATTTATTTTCTTGTCTTTTTATTTCTTTTTGTACTTTAATTTGTAGAGTGATTTATTTTCTTGCATTTAATTTTTGTAATTTATTTTGTAGTTTAGATTTTAATTCTTTGTAGTTAGATTTATTTCTTGTTCATAGTTTAGATTTTTTTTTCTTTTTGTAATTAGTTCTTTTTTCTTCTTGCTTTTATTTCTTAAGATGTGAAATTAATTCTTATAGTAATCTTAGAATTGTATGAAACTAGTCTAATTTCCTTTATATTATGTGAATTATTCTTTTACACTTAAAATGATCATGTTTAGGATAATCAACTAGAGAACTAATTGATAGAAAAAGAATTTGATAATCTATTCTTATCTTAAATGGTTTGATAGGTTATACTTATGAATTCTAAGATTACTATCTTGTTGTTGTTCTTATCATGATTTTTATTTTGACTTAGATGATAATTTGATAGGTTATACTTTGTTTAAATGGTTTGATAGTCTATACTTAATAAATCTAAATTAAAATATGACAAAAAGAGAATAGTTTGTATTTAATAATTGAGATTAGCTAGTGAATTCAATTCTAGATTTCTCATATCTTTAATTGAACCCTCCACCTTTTATTTTCTTGATTTTTCTCTTTCTTGCTTTTTATTCTATTCTTTGATTCTTACTTCTCTTCGCTCAAATTTAATTTATTGTTACTTGCATATATTCAAAATAATCACGCTCACTCATCATAACTCTCACACTTATTCTTTAATTCTATTTTGTCATGCATACAATATAAGAACCAATTCTAATAATCTCTTAAAATCACTTTCCTCGTGGGATCGATAACTTTTATACTATAACTTGATCAATTGTGCACTTGCAATTTTGGTACATAATTATGCCACATCAAGTTTTTTGCGTCGTTGCTGGGGAACGGTTGTAAGTAGGATTTTATTATTTTGGTTCTTTAACTTGTGTGTTTTCTTATAAAGGAACCGCTTGGAGCTTGAAAATCTTGGATTGAAGATCAAGAACATGGAGAATTACTTTTAACTCTTCTTTCTTGCGTTTTCAATTCTATCCTTTTTAGTTAGCTTCACAATCAGAAACAATTAGGATTTAAAAAAAAGATTTTATTTTTGTTGACCATAATAAAATTCACCTTTCACTTGGACATTAACTAACAAGATAATAAATTCAAACAAGAGCTCTCTTCTCATATTTGATTGTTGTTGACCATAATTAAAAAAATAAAAAATAAAGATTTTTTTCCATCCTTTTTAGTCGCTTTTAATTTCTAGGGTTGTATTTCATATAGTTAATAGGAATTCACCAAAATGATTGTAGCACTTGATTTGGCACATACTTAAAACATTCTTAAGGGCAAAACCTCCTAATCAAGATAAGGTACGGGATTTCATCATCCTTTCCTTAGCTCACATATCACTAATTCCTCACTTCACAAACCCAAACCTCCTAAAACTCATTAGACGTTGGCCCCTAAGGACTCGAGCTCAATAAGGAACAAGAAATCCTTAAGTGAACCGGTTCAATTTTTCTTGGATTAGTTGGTGTCTAAGGCAAAGTTTAGGGGTTGCGTAAAGCGCTCCGCAAGGAAGGATGTACTTAATTGATCTTTGATCACCCTCTAGTACTATCCTTACCTGGCTAACTACCAGGGTAAAATTTTAATCTTTTCACTTTAGGAGTTTTTGGTTGAACCAATCCAAGAAATGGCAAATCAATCCGTTCTCCAGGATATGTGTTACCCCACCAGAAATACAATTCCATCTTGCATAAGGCTCCCCAAAGCAAATGGAGCAAATTTCAAACTTAGATCGCATTACATAAACATGCTTCCCAAATTTCTTGGAAATAAAACAGAAGATGCATATATTTTTATCTTAGAATTTGAGGAAGTATGTATTATGATTAAAATAAGAGAATTAACCAAAGATGTGATCAAGCTCAGATTTATTCCATTTGCTCTTAAGGACAAAGGTAAAAAATGACTGTACAGCTTATCAACAAATTCCATCTCAACTTGGGATGAATTTGTCACCGTTTTTCTCAAGAAAATTTTCCCTATTCTTAAAACGGTAAAGCTTAGGAACAGTATTCAAAACTTCAAAATTATCGCAGGGGATCCATTCTGGAAATATTTTGACTGATTTAAAGATCTTCTGATCCAATGTCCTCATTTTGGTCTCGAGAAATGGCGATTATGCCAAGTCATATATGAAGGATTGGACTATTCTTCAAAAACATCTTTAGAATCGACGTGTCAGGGAGATTTTATGAGAAAAAACACTGATGAAGCTTAGGAATTCCTAAAGAGTCTATCCGAGAAAACAATATAGTGGGAACACTGTGATATCAGGGTTTCATCAGTTCTCCAATCAAAGTCTAGTGGTCTTTCCCTAGAGTCAAACATTGCTTCTGAAGAGAAGATGACGACGATTCTGCAGAGGTTAGAAGCCTTAGAAATTAAGGAACGAGCTCCAGCTCAAATTAATCATATTTCTGCTACGGGATGTCATAATTGTCAGTCTCCTACCCATGTTTCAGAGGAATGCCCTCTCCTAGGAAACAATAATACATTAGAACAGATAAACGCTGCATTCCAACACCCTAGAAATGATCCATTTTCTCTAACCTACAATCCAGGTTGGAAAAATCATCCCAACTTTGCATGGAATTAAGGAAATTCTCTCGGAAATCAAAACTTTATTCCCGCGTCGAACCCACAATTCCCTAGGGGAAATACACTTCCGTTTAACGCACCAAACAATTTCCAAAAAGCTAACCCAGCTTTTCCGACCCAACATCCTCATCCTCACCAGCCTACAAATCCTTCAAATTCTGATCATGACAAACATTTGAGTGTCTTAGAAAAGGGTTTAGAAGCTATGATCAAAGTTTCTACACAAACTACCAACATGTTGACCTAATCATCCACCACTCTAAATTCTTTTATGCAAACAACCGGCCAAGTGCTCAACTCGAACACTCAAGCCATAGCCCAGTTAGAAACCTAACTTGGGTAACTAGCCACTACCGTGAGTGAAAGAGAGAAAGGAAAATTTTCAAGTCAACCTGTTGCAAACCCTAAAGACAATGGATCCAGTTCATCCCAACCAGCCCATGTGAATGCAGTTCATACTTTGAGATCAAGAAAACAGATAGACAACCAAGTTAGAATGCTACCGGATCAAACCCCTTCTCCCATCCAATACATTCCTTCTGATGATCAAAATGTTGAACATGAGATTGAGCCTGATCTAGATAGGTTTAGGCCCGTTGCCCCCTTTCCAGATAGACTCAAACCTAGGAAAAACTCCTCGCAGGTTGAGAAAATTCTAAAAACTTTTAAACAGGTCAAGATCAACATCCCTCTCCTAGATGCAATCGAACAAATCCTCTCTTATGAAAAGTTCTTGAAAGACTTATGCACTAAGAAAAGAACCACCAATGTCCCCAAGAAAGTCTTCTTAGCTGCCAACCTTAGTGAAATTTTTTCGAAACCTATGCCATTAAAATATAAGGACCTTGGTTGTCCCACAATTCCATATGTTATAGGTAACACTTAAATTGATAAGGTACTTCTAGACTTGGGAGCCAGTGTCAACCTCCTTCCTTATTCAGTCTATTAACAGCTAGGTGTAGGAGAACTTAAATTGACAAGATGCACTTTACAATTAGCTGATAGATCCGTGAAAATTCCCAAAGGAGAGGTAGAGGATGTTCTGATCAAGGTTGGAGAGTTCATTTTTCTTGCTGATTTTATTATCTTAGAAACACAACCCATTTCCAATCTCAAAAGTCAAATCCCCGTCATTCTAGGAAGACCGTTCTTAGCTACCTCAAATGCTTTGATCAATTGTAGAACCGGTAAATGAAACTATCTTTTGCGAATATGACTGTTAACCTCAATATCTTTAACCTAGGAAGGCAGCCTAATGATCCATCTGATCAACCCATGGAAGTGAATTTCATTCAGGGAATATCTAGGGAACAACAAGAGGGAGAGTGTGAGTCATATTTAAGTGCATTTGACTTAATATTTGTGGAGTCTTATGATGACGAACTAGAGTTAGATCCACTGATCAATCATGTTTCTGCTGTTAGCTAGCAACGAGAACCTTTGGAGATAGAATCCCGAGTCCAACTTCGCCTATTTATGGTGGAACCCCCTAAGTTAGAGCTCAAACCTCTACCTAAAAATCTAGAGTATGCCTACTTAGGGGAGAACGAGCCTTTACCAGCTATCATTTCTTCTGACTTGACTACCGGTCAAAAGGAAGCTCTCTTAGATGTTTTAAGAGAGAATAGGGAAGCCATTGGATGGACCATGGCTGATATCAAAGGGATTAGTCCAACCATTGTTCAACACCGAATCCATTTGATAGATGATGCCAAACCTACTAGAGATCCTCAACGTCAGTTAAACCCAGTGATGAAAGAAGCTGTTAGGAAAGACATTCTGAAATGTCTCGATCATGGGATCATTTATCCCATTTCTGATAGTTTATGGGTGAGTTCGATCTAAGTTGTTTTAAAGAAATCTGGGATCACCATGATCCAAAATGAAGCTAATGAGCTGATTCCCACTCAGATCCAAACTGGATGGCGAGTTTGCATTGACTACCAAAAACTCAACTTAGCCACTCGGAAAGATCACTTCCCTCTTCCATTCATTGACCAAATATTAGTGTGCTTAGCAGGATATGAGTTCTATTATTTCCTGGATGGATATTCAGGTTACAATCAAATCCCTATCGCTCCCGAAGATTAGGAGAAAACCACTTTCACTTGCCCATATGGAACATTTGCATACCGACGCATGCTTTTTGGCCTGTGTAATGCACAATCCACATTCCAATGCTGTATGATCAGTATTTTTTCTAACATGGTAGAGAGATTCCTTGAAATTTTCATGGACGACTTTTTTATTTTTGGTGACACATTTTCCCAATGTTTGCATCATCTTAAACTGGTCCTAGAATGGTGTAGGGAGAAAAATCTAACTCTCAATTGGGAGAAATATCATTTCATGGTCAAACAAGGCATAGTCTTAGGACATGTAGTTTCCAATAGGGGAATCGAAGTAGACAAAGCTAAGGTAGATCTCATTTCCAATCTCCCTCCTCCCAAAACTGTCAAAGATATCAGATCGTTTCTTGGTCATACTGGTTTTTACCGACGTTTCATCAAGGATTTCAGCAAAATTGCTAGACGCTTGACCATTCTCTTAGCTAAGGATACATCATTTGTCTTCTCTCCCGTCTGCCTCAAAGCTTTTGAATATCTGAAAAAGGAGCTAACCACAGCTCCTATCATTCATGCACCGGACTGAAACTTACCCTTCAAACTGATGTATGATGTATCTGATTCTGCGATTGGTGCTGTTTTAGGATAACAGTTTGATGGAAAATCACATGTGATCTACTATGCTAGTAGGACTCTAAATGATGCCTAGCAAAATTACTCTGTCACTGAAAAAGGGTTTTTAACTGTAGTCTTTACCTTAGAAAAATTCAGGTCCTACCTCATCGGTTCCTTAACCAAAGCTTTCACAGATCATGCCGTACTAAAATATCTTTTGACCAAAAAGGATGCTAAAGCACGGCTCATTAGATGGATTCTCCTACTTCAAGAGTTTGACATTCAAATTCTTAACAGAAGAGGAACAGAGAACCCCGTAGCAGATCACCTCTCTCGACTCCCGAATGCACCAACATCAAGCGTTCTGATCAATGAGCATTTCCCTGATGAACAACTCCTACAAATCCAATCCGTTCCATGGTTCACCGACATTGTGAACTACATAGTCATGAACCAGATCCCTTCTCATTGGTCCAAATAGGATAGATCATGTTTTCTCTCCCAAGTAAAGTACTTTTACTGGGATAATCCATATATATTCAAATACTATTCTGATCAGATCTTTAGGAGGTGTGTTCCCACAGAAGAAACTAGGAGTATTCTTTCCTTTGGTCATGAGAAAGCATGTAGGGGCCACTTTGGCCCAAGAAAAACAGCCAAAAAATTCTTCAATGTGGGCTATACTGGCCCAATCTTTTTAAGGATTCATACGAGTTTTGCAAAACCTGTAACCGCTATCAGCTTTTAGGAAAAGTCACTAGAAGAAATATGATGCCCTTACAACCCATCTTATCTGTTGACATTTTTAATCTGTGGGTATCGATTTCATGGAACCATTTCCAAATTCCTTTGGAAATGTTTACATTCTAGTAGCCGTTGAATACATGTCAAAATGGGTTGAGGCGGTAGCTTGCAAAACTAATGACAACAAGGTCATTGTTAAGTTTTTGAAAGAGAACATTTTTGCACGGTTTGGAGTACCCCGAAGGATCATCAGTGACAACGGTACACATTTCTGTAACTATTCTTTTGAGGCTTTAATGAGGAAATATTCAATCACACATAAATTGTCAACTCTTTATCACCCCCAAACCAGTGGACAAGTAGAGGTCACAAATAGGCAGATCAAACAAATCTTAGAAAAAATAGTTAATCATAATAGAAAAGATTGGTCTATAAAATTATGTGATGTTCTGTGGGCATATAGAATAGCTTTCAAGGCCAATTTGGAGATGTCACCATACAGACTAGTGTTTGGGAAAGCTTATCACCTACAGTAGAGCTGGAGCATCGAGCAATATAGGCGATTAAACAGTTGAATTTTGACTCAGACTCGGCAGGTAAGAATAGATTGCTCCAAATAAATGTGTTGGAAGAAATTTGAAATGATGCATACATAAACTCAAAAATTTACAAAGAGAAAACCAAGATTTTTCATGACAAATCAATTTTACGAAAAAAATTTCTCTCGAGGACAGAAAGTTTTATTGTACAATTCAAAATTGTATCTTTCTCCAGGACAGGTGCATTTTTTGTCAAACAAGTTTTTTCGCATGGGGCTGTCTAGATAGAAAATCCTAAAAATGATAACATTTTTAAAATAAATGGTCAACGTCTAAAACCATTTTTAGAATTTTCTACGCTCGGAGAGGAATAGGTGTTGGTTCTTCATGAACCTCATTATCTGTAAAAAAAATTAAAAAATTAAAAAAATAATTATAATTTTTTTCTCTTATTTGATTTCTTCATCCTCATACTAATAGTAATTACAGATGCTTATCATCATTGTTCTAGGTCGACTGAACAAATGTAAGTTCTTTAATTCTTATCTGCTTTACTTTATGTATCAGCGAATTTGCATTGAGGACAATGCAAAATTTAGGTGTAGGGGTGGGAAGTACATATTTTCCTCTTTATTTTATCATTTTGTTGCATTTTTGACATAATTTTTGTTTAATAATAATAATAATAATAAATATAAAATTATTGTCACTTCCAAATTAATAGAGTTAAGTAATAATTGATCTAATTGATAGATTTTAAATTTTCTAATTCCTAGTTAGTGATATACTCAAGTTTACCTTTCATGATAACTCCAAATAAATTTCTTAAGAAATAATTTTTTATTACTTAAGCACTTTTAATTAAAAATAATGAAATTTTTGCATGCTTAACTTAGAGTTGAAAATATTTTTTCAAGTTATCTTGATTTACACATTTTTTTAGACTATATATACTTACACACACACACACACACACACACACACACACACAC
>BQKN01065172.1:700441-793959 GCA_022839385.1 Asparagus kiusianus
ATATAGTACTAAACATTTTTTTATATATATTGTTATTTTGAATATATGGTCTTGAAAAATAATTTTTGTTCAAGAGACTTGAAAGTTATTTAAAATAAAGAGTTAGCATGCACTTTTCAAAACTTTTAAATTAAATCTCTAAGATTTGACTTAGTTTTGTATTGCTATAATGAAAAAGATTTTCTAAGAGATTTATATTGGAGTTATATATAAAAATATTTTGTTAATTATCAACTAGCTTCAATTAGAATGTCTAAATATATCAAAGAAAATTAGTTATTTACTGACTTATTTAATTTAGCAAGTTGACCGAATTTTATGGGTATATTCATTACAAACTCTTACGAGACTACAACTCGTCCACTAGGATAACCTAGGGGTTTAAAGGCTTGTTGTATATGCTAAATACAACCGTAGTTCCTATAAAAGTGAGTTAAATTTTCTTTTTTATTTTCTTTGCTCGAGGACTAGCAAAAGTTTTGGTGTGGGGGTATTTGATAATCACATTTTATTATAATTTTATACCATCAATATTTATTTTATATGAATAAATATGCCACTAATAACTATTTTTATCTTTAAATGCAGGTTAATGAAGAATAAATCCCAAAAATCCCATCTTTCAACAAATGCCCCTTGAGTAAATGAAGAAATGAAGCAAAAGAGAAATCAAGAAGCCTAAAGGAAAGTTAAGAAGCCAAAGTAAAAAACCAAACCAAAAGCCCAAGCCTAAGAACAAGGAGAATTATCGGACAGCAATCTGAAAGAGGTGTACATCGATGCCAGCATCGATGTTCGTATCGATACCCCTATCGATGCTGGTATTGATAACATCGTACAGTCAGTTACGAATTAAGGGCTAAAATTTATTGTTTTTGGATAAGATTTTAATCAAATAGCTCTCATTCACTGATGTTTACTATAAATAGGGGTAGAAAGTGAGGGGTTAGAGGTGTAAAAAATTTTGTAACTCCATTTGGAGAGGAGAGTTACTCTTAATTGAGAAGACTTTTAAAATTTGTAACTTTTGTTGTAATTAATAAAAGAAATTTTCTCCATTTTAAAATTTTCTTTTCTTCTCTTTGTTGGATGATGAAGATGGAGATGAAGAGTAATTTGAAGGTTTTCTTTTCTTTTATTTCTCTCTTTTATTTCTTTTTAGTAATTTCTTTATTATTGTTTATTAGTTAGATTTACATTCATGCTTGTAGTATAGATTTATTTTCTTGTCTTTTTATTTTTTTTGCACTTTAATTTGTAGAGTAAATTTATTTTCTTACATTTAATTTTTGCAATTTATTTTATAGTTTAGATTTTAATTTTTTGTGGTTAGATTTATTTCTTGTTCATAGATTAGAGTTTTCTTTTCTTTTTGTAATAAGTTCTTTTTTCTTCTTGCTTTTATTTCTTAAGATGTGAAACTAATTATTATAGTAATCTTAGAATTATATGAAACTAGTCTAATTTCCTTTATATTGTATAAATTATTCTCTTACACTTAAAATGATCATGTTTAGGATAATCAACTAGACTCTCTAAAAACTCTCGAGCTTCATCAGCATTTTTCCTCATGAAATCCTCTTAGCACATCGACTCTAAGCAAGTTTTTGAAGAATAATCAAATCCTTCATAAATGATTTGGCATAATCGCCACTTCTTGAGACCATGATGAGGACATTGGATAAGAAGGTCTTTGAATCGGTTAAAATACTTCCAGAAAGGTTCTCCCGAGATAATTTTAAATTTCATGATGATGTTTCTTAGCTTAACCGTTTTATGGATCGGGAAATTTTTTTTTAAGAAAAATGGTGACAAATTCTTCCTAAGTTGAGTTGAAATTTTTGGGTAAGCTATACAGCCATTTTTTTTACCTTGTCCTTTAGAGCAAATAGAATAAATCTGAGTTTGATCAGATCTTCAATTAATTCTCTCATTTTAATCATAATACATACTTTCTCAAATTCTAAGATAAAAATATAAGCATCTTTAGTTTAATTCCCTAGAAATTTAGGAAGCATGTTTATATAATATAGTCAAAGCTTAATGTTAATTCCATTTGCCTCAAGGAGCCTAATGCAAGACGAGATTGCATTCCTAGTGGGATAGCACATATCTTGAAGAACGGGTGGATTAGGATACATCATTTCTATGATTGGTTCAAATCGAATTAATCGATGTGTATTATCCTTAATCCACGCTCACATACACCAAAATAATTTCTTTTTATACTTTTTTATTTTTTTTAAAGAAAAATAAAAGTTAGTTTTTTAAGAAAAAGGTGATAAAGGAAAAACCTACTTAAAATAAATAAAAAAATAACCACTTTTTAATCACACTAAACTCTATGGTTAAGTCTAACTCTGCTAGACCACCTCCTAGCCAAAAATTCCTTAGGTGAAAAGATTAAAGTTTTACTCGGTCAGTTTGCTAGGTAAGGATAGTACTAGAGGGTGATCAGAGATCAATTAAATACATCGTTCCTTGCAGAGCGCTTTACGTAACCGCTAAACCTTGCCTTAGGCACCAACTAATCCAAGAAGACTTGAACCGTTTCACTTAGGGATTTTTTGTTTCTTATTGAGCTCGAGTCCTTAGGGGCCAACGTCTAATGAGTTTTAGGAGGCTTAGGTTTGTGAAGTGAGGAATTAGTAATTTGTGGGCTAAGGAAAGGGTGATAAAATTTCTTACCTTATTTTGATTAGGGGGGTTTTCCCTTAAAAATATTTTCAAGTGTGTGCCAAATCAAGATGCTCAAATCACTTTAGTGAATTCCTACTACTATATGCAATGCAACCCTAGGAATTAAAAGTGACTAAAAAGGATGGTAAAAAGGGAAAAAAATTTAATTAGGGTTAACAATCAAACAATTGTGAGAATGAGAAATATTGTTTGAATTTATTATCTTGTTAGTAAATGTCCAAGTGGAGGGTGGATTTTATTATGGTCGACAAAAATAATTTTTTTTAGGTCCTAATTGTCTCTAATTGTGAATAAGTAACTAAATGGTGGAATTAAAAATTCTAGAAAGAAGAGTTACCTTAAGCAAATCCTAAGTATGAATCAAACCTCAAGCAATTCTTCAAATTCTCTATCTTTAATCCTTAATCTTCAACTCCAAGCGGTTCCTTAAAAGAAAATACACAAGTTAAATAACCAAATTAATTAAAATCCAACTTAAAAATGTTTAGGGAGAAAATTATATTCTTCATTGTTGAATCTATTACACGTTTATCGATTACATATTCAAAGTAAAATTAGTCTTTTTATAAGACCTTTACACAATGAAAAAAAAATACAACTCTCGTCAAATAGCACAACGGGTGTTTATCGCTTGCTGATTACGTGGGATCTTGGCCTGTGACGGGGACGTTGATATTTGTTGATCATCAAATGATCAGATCAGATCCGGAGCTTCGTTGATTCGTGAAGGAATCAAGAAGCTAAAGCGCTTATCTCGGCAACAGCAAGATAATTGCTCTTCTTAAGATCACCGCAATGGGGTAATATTAAAGGACGAACCAGGCTACAGATCTGACAAACTCCTCTTCTTTATGCCGAAGAATCCACTGAAGTCTCCTCCTCCTCTTTGAAATTCATGGCTCTTTAGTCCTTAATCCGGCAGGGCTTCGCCAACGCTCGAGAATTCCAGATCTGAAAAAATAAAGGACCTAGGACTCTATTTATAGGCTTCAGGAGCTTTGTATTCGGATAAGAATGGCCGATTCCCTCTTATCTTTAGTTGAAACCACTTAACCACATTATCAGATCAGTTGGAGCAAATCCAGGTGGTTAACGATAGAAAAACCGTCGAAAACAACCAAAATCAGGGTTTTTTTGTATTGCAGACACTTCTGAGTGTCTTGGCCAAGCCGAGACACTTGGGAGTGTCTTGGCTTGGCCAAGACACTTATAAGTGTCTTGGCCAAGCCAAGACATAACTGGGTGTCTCGGTTTGGTTTTTTCTGTTTTTAACGCGTCGAGTTTGTTTCCACTGTAAATTCGTCGTCCGGACTAGGAATTACATGGTTCAATATGCATTGGAACACCGACGAGGATATCTACATGCTCCCATGATTGAATCATATTTGGAGTAAATAGGACACGAGGGGTGCTCCACCTTTCGTAAATGATGTGGGGCTCCCGATTAGCTTTTGTTTCTATTAGTCCGAAGTCTCGTTGCTTCGTATGGCCCGTCGACTCACTTTGTGCATTTGTCATCGTAAAATGAGCTTTTGTAACTCTAATAGCAACATTCATCATCTCCTCTCTGTCTCGAGCCGCGTACAGGGACTTAAAGGCAATTTTTGACGCATACAGATACCTCCTCCAAAGTGTTTCAGTTGTGTTTCTTTTATAGATGAGCCTGAAATACTTTGGATATGATCGGTTCAACCTTCAGTCGGTGTAAAAGGACCTGTCATTAGCTTTGATTCTTAACTCCTTCGATTTTTAATCTATTTAATGTTTTGACGAATAGCTAAAATTCTCCCGGCGCTGTGTTTATCGTTTGACCATCGTCGAAATTTTGAATTAAAACCGATGAGTTGATTTTGGCTCGTATCGTCAAGTTGACTTTGAATTGACTATCTCTATCATGATATATTGACTCGTATTGACTTTCATCATAATGCGTTGACTAGCATTGACCTTTTATTGCAACGCGTTGACTGGCGTTGATCTAGGATTACGCGTTGACCTGTATTGACCTAGGGTTTCGGATCGCTCGGTGTTGACTTTTATCGTAATGCTTTGACTATCATTGACCTAGGATTACGCGTTGACTGACGTTGACCTAGGGTTACATGTTGACCGGCGTTGACCTAGGGTTACACGTTGACCTGCGTTGACCTAAGGTTTCGGATCACCTAACGTTGACTTTTTCATTACAACGCGTTGATTGGCGTTAACCTAGGGTTTTGAATCGCCAGGTGTTGACTTTTTCATCGCAACATATTGACTGGCGTTGACCTAGGGTTACGCGTTGACCGGCGTTGACCTAGGGTTTCGAATCACTCGATGTTAACATAGTTTATACTCGTACGTTTGCTGGAGTATACACAGTTTAAGTCCATTCCACATATGATGTTGTACTAAAAGAGTTAACTCTTTTAGTGCTATGATATTGAATACGTAGACTTCGTCTTTCTCATGGGAATAGACTACCCGACCGCATGTATCAGATGCAGACTCAGGAGTTTTGGTAAATCCTCAGCCATCAAAGGATTTGATGTGCCTTTACCGATTACCATTTGAATCGGGCTAGCATACGGATTGTATAAGTCCATTCTGCATATAAAGTTGTGCTAAAAGAATTAATTCTTCTAGTGCTACGATATTGAATACATAGACTTCGTCTTTCTTACGGGAATAGACTACCCGATAACGTGTATTAAGCGTTGACTTATCCCTTCTTAGGATTCGGGATAAAAGTCTCCAGAGTCGAATTCTGGTGTCTTTTTCAATTGGTAAAAAACTAAACTGACAACGCGTGTTAGGCATTGACTTATCCCTGCTCAGGATTCGGGATAAAATTCCCTATGCATAAAAGGCGTTGATTTTGTTGCTACGATGCTGAATACGTAGACTCGGTCGTTTTCATGGGAACGAACCACCCAGCAACGCGGGTTAAGCGCTGACTCATCCCTACTTAGGCTTTAGGATAAAATGCCCCAGATTGGTATTCTGGTATCTTCTTCAATCGGTAAAAGACTAAACCGGCAATGTGTGTTAGGCGTTGACTTATCCCTACTTAGGATTCGGGATAAAATTCCCCGCGTGTGTAAGACACGAATTATGGAGTTGAAGGATGGTGTCAAAAAAAAAATAGGAGAGGAAGAATTTTATATTCTATCTCCCGAAACTGAAGAGGAAGAATTTTATATTCTATCTCCAGTTGCCAAGGAAACTCGAAGTGGGATCTCCACCTAAGAATCCGGAAAAGTGAAACTAGGAGTGAGATCTCCACTCTGAGAATCAGTAAGATTCAAGCAACCCTAACTTTTATAGGATTGATTGCTTAATCCAAGAAAAGAATTTCTCATTTTTTGAGGTGAAATTCCGATTTCGGCCCTAACTTTTATAGGTTTAGCCGAATAGGAAAAGATGAAAGTCTTTCCTTTATCGAAAGGAGCATTCCGGTCTTGGTCCTAACTATTAAAGGTTTAACCAAGATGGGAATTTGAGATGATCCTAACTGTTTAAAGGTTTGATCATTCAATTTGTGGACCTTTCGTTCATGGAAGGAATCGAGAGGGGATTTTGGTTGTGATCCTAACTGTTTAAAGGTTTGACCAAGATGGGAATTTGAGACGATCATAACCGTTTAAAGGTTTGATCGTTTAATTTGTGGACCTCTTGTTCTTAGAAGGAATCGAGAGGGGATTTTGGTTGTGGTCCTAACTGTTTAAAGGTTTGACCTAGTAGACAGTGGGAGTGGGAGTACAAATCACAGTAGGAGTGTTAACTTGTACAAGTCAGTCTGAGGGGGTTCCTGGTGTTAAGTGACAAATACTTAATACGGAGAGGTTCGATAATCATTAATCATCAGGAGATTAAAATTCTGAATGCTATGTCCGGACTCTAACAATGAGAATGTTGAGTGCACAAACGTAGCGAGTTTGAGTGGGAGTTTCTTATTCATCACCTTCTTGTAGTGACCGGGTTATCCCTAAGAATACACTATATAGAATTCTCTCGGGAACTTTCCGTTACATGAATTATCCACCCCCAGCTTTCTTCGCGAAACTAGGTCTAACATTGTACTCAGTTGCATGATCGGGTTATCCTTAAGAATACCAGGCATGACACTCTCCAGGAACTTCCCGTGAAAGAAAGGAAATAATTTAGACTCATATACCTATTGGAGTGTTAGGGAGCAGTTTAACCTCTTATACCGGTTAGAGGATCGAGGAGCAGTTTATACTCGTATACTTTTCGGAGTGGTGCACCGTCATTCGGCTTATTCTAGCTTTATGGCGCCAGAGTCGATTAGATCTTGAATCTTGTTCTTTAGACCAAAACAAATCTCAATAGGATGAAGAACCCTCCTGTGATATGTACAGTAGTTTGGGTCTGTAATCCTCTTAGCTCCCTCCTGATCTTTAATAGGTGGTAGTTCAATCTCACTATTATTCAGGAGGTACTCGAAAATATCCGGAATTTCCTCATCCTTGAAAGAGTACTCTTTTTGGAGTCCCGGATCTAGAGCCCTTTGCTGCTTTTTAGATTGTCATTGTGACGTCTGATTATTATCAGTAGCAACTGCAGGTATTGACTGTTGGCTTCTTTCGATTTTCTTCCTTCTGAGGAAGCATTCGGCTTGTTCACCATGCATCTTCAAATCTTTCCAAGTCTTGAACGGGTTTAATCCCATAACTCCCAACACGTCCAAAGAGAGGTTGTTGTGGTAAGTTTGTAGGATGAATTTCTCCGTGATCGGATCTCGGCAACTTATCACCTTGTTCCGGAAGCGTTTAACAAAGTCGGCAACTATTTCTCCGTCTTTTTGCTTCTCATCGAAGAGTGTCCTAATGGATACCTCAGTGTCATCATCAAAGAAGTTGCTGAGGAATGAGCTCTCTATATCGTCCTAGCTGTTGATGCTTCTAGGCTTAAGATGGCGGTACCAATCGAAGGCAGGCCCGCGAAGGGTGCCGATGAATGACTGAACCATCAAGGCTTCATTGCCGTAGATTGTGCCCAAGTGGGACTTGAAGTAGATTAGATGCTGAGTCGGAGAGCCTTTCCCGTCAAATAGTGTGAAGTTGATCATGTTGAACTTCACCGGATACGGGATCGAATACCACTCTCTCGGGTAAGGACATGAAATGCCGGTCTTCTTTACTTCTCGAGCAGACATTAGAGCGTTAATTTTTCTCTCGATGTCTTTCATCTTCTCGTCCTCGTCTGTATCGTGTTTTGGATGATTTCCAAGAGGAATAATGTGGTCACCCCCGGAATCATTATCTATGGCGGGACTACCCCCAGCGTTGTTATCTGTAGGGGGTGCATTTAAACCACCCCCAGTATTTTTGGGGGGTACGTCGACCATGATGATTTCATCCTCTTCTGGATCGCTATCAACTACGGCGTTCTAGGTGCGACGACTGGATTCACCAAGTTGATTGGACAGAGCCTGCATCTGTCAGTCATGCTCTTCCTTCATCTGTATCATGGCTATTTCTAATTCGAACTTGAAGTTCCCTTTTTCCTTAGCCAAAGCATCCTCGATGATCTTGGTCATTTGTTCCGTGTTGATCATGAACGTCTCACGAGATTATCCTATGCTACAAACCATATTGTCAGAAGCGATAGCAGAGTTCGCATCTGATGCTTCATCATCTGAGGATAATCCGTTATTCATCCTCTGATAGCCCCTACGTCTAGTAGCTCCTACGCTTAACCGAGTTATACTTGGGATACGTCCGAAAAATGACGAGAACTAAAACTTCACGTTAACTTCCCTTTATCAGCCATATTGATAGTGACCTCTGGGAGTTCGTCGTCTTGCGTAGCTGATCTTTTTCTACGAAAACGCCTTGGCTTAGTTTTCGATGCTTTATAGGAAAGCCTATGGAATACTGAGACCCTCTGTAGAGTGGTCTTAGGGTAGCTACACGCTAATAATACTGCCCTGATAATTTTAGTACACGAACAGTGAGAGTCTGCTTTCCGGGTACCTCTCTTTCGAGATTTATTCATACTCCAGCCCGATAGTACAACTCATCGACGTTGCGGTCAGAGTAACCTATGGCTGTTGACGCATTTTCTTCTGAGTAAAGAACGCCTTGTTGGTGTCTGCAGGAGTCACTCGTTTAGAATTATAGTTTTCTGAGGGTGAAACCTTAATAGGCTCCTGGCCTTCTGTACGCACCCCCAAGTGGGCGGTTATATGAATCAACTTGTTAGGAGGTCGCATATGACCCCCAGTCTGGATGTTTGCTCGGGGTTCCTTCAACGGTCCTAAGCGTTCCTTAACAAGCACCTTGACTCGATCTTCGGGTAGAGAACCAAGGTGATCATTCAATGGAATTCTAACTCTGAGGTGGTCCATACCACCGTAGGATTCTACCGGAGGCGTGGGAGCGGAAGGATCGGAATCCGATGTTGATGAAGGCTAGGGGAAAACATCGCCTGCTTTTGCCTTAGGAGTTGATTTAGCCTTTGGCATCCAAGTTTGTTTGGATCTCAGCGATCTCTTAACCGCCTCTCCCTTTTGCATTTCTTGTGCCTTCCGTACAAGGATCATTGTCTGTACTAGCAGTGTGCGGCGCTTATGGATACGCTCCTAAAGGTTGAACGGGTCTTTTTGACAGGAACCCATTCATTTGTTGCTGGTTTGGAGGAGGAAGTGTTTTCTTGCTGTTGGAACACTTGGCGCTTTCTGAGTTTTAGATCCGCTTCATAGCAGGTCCCGTCAATAGGCTCCAAATCCTTGGCAAATTGACACGCGAGATGTAGACGGTGCCTTTGACGAGCCCTCTTCGTCAGCACTGGTGCACTTTCAACGTGCAACTCTTTGAATTTCGAGGAATTATCACGAATGTTGGATCTGGTTTCTTTGGAGGCCGGAGAGGCTTCCACTGCATTCGGGTTCAGATCATCAGCCTTAGTCTTCGGATCTGAAGGTATGTTCTTCATGGTAGTGTTTTTCCTACGTTTGCAAGAAGATCTGGAGGAGGAGGAGGAGATATATTCCTCGAATTTCTGCTGGTCGAATTCGTATTCGACCTCTTTGAACACCGGGATCTTGATCGTCGGCTGCGGCACAACAGCTTCGGCAGCGAAGCTGTTGGTTCCTACTGTGGTCGCCAGCTTGTTTGGGGAGAAAATTGTATTCTTCATTACTGAATCCATTACACATTTATCGATTACAGATTCAAAGTAAAATTAGTTTTTTATAAGACCTTTACACAATTAAAAAAATACAACTCTTATCAAACATCGCAACGGGTGTTTATCGCCCGCTGTTTGTGTGGAATATAGCCTATGACGGGGACCCGTTGATATTCGTGGACCACCAAATGATCAAATCAGATCCGGAGCTTCGTCGATTCGCGAAAGAATCAAGAAGCTGAAGCGCTTATCTTGGCAATAGCGAGATAATTACTCTTCTTAAGATCATCGCAACGGGGTAATCTTAAGGGACGAACCTAGCTGCAGATTTGAGGAACTCCTCTTATTTATATCGAAGAATCCGCTGAAGTCTCCTCTTCCTCTTTGAAATTTGTGGCTCTTCAGTCCTTAATCCGGCAGGGCTTTGCTAACGCTTGAGAATTTAAGATAAAAAAAGGCCCTAGGGCTATATTTATAGGCTTCAGGAGCCCTGTATTTGGATAAGAACGGCCGATTCCCTCTTATCTATAGTTAAAACCACTTAATCATATTATCAGATTAGTTGGAGCAAATCCAGGTGGTTAATGATCGAAAAACCGTCGAAAACAACCAAAATCAGCGTTTTTTTGTATTGCAGACACTTCTGAGTGTCTCGGCCAAGCCGAGACACTTGGAAGTGTCTTGGCTTGGCCAAGACACTTATAAGTGTCTTGGCCAAGCCAAGACACCACGGGGTGTCTCGGTTTGGATTTTTCTGGTTTTGACGCGTCGAGTTTGTTTCCACCATAAATTCATTGTCCGGACTCGAAATTACGTGGTTCAATATGTGTTAAAACGCCGACAAGGATATCTACAGGCTCCCATGATTGAAACATATGTAGAGTAAATGGGACACGAGAGGTGCTCTGCCTTTCGTAAATGACGTGGGGCTCCCAATCAGCTTTTGTTCCCGTTATTCCGAAGTTCCGTTGCTTCGTATGGCCCGTCGACTCACTTCGTGCATTTGTCATCATCAAATGAGCTTCTGTAACTCTAATAGCGACATTCATCGTCTCCTCTCTATCTCGAGCCACGTGCAGGGACTTATAGGCAATTTTTGTCACCTACAAAACATAGTTCCCCGGCAACGGTGCCAAAAACTTGATGGGGGCATAAATAATGTCTAAAAGTTACAAGGGCACAACCAATCAAGTTATAGTATAAAAAGTTATCGATCCCGTGAGAAAGGTGTTTGTAAGAAATAATTAGAATCGGTTATTATGTTGTGTGTGTGACAATTAGGAGTGATAGATATGTGTGATTGTGGGGAGATATGAGGATTGTTGTGAATATATGCAAGTGACAACAAAAATGAGATTGAGAGGAGAGAAGAAAGAATCAAAGGAAAACTAAAAAGAAAGAATAAAAAGAAATTTTAAGAAAATCAAGATGGAGGATTCAATTAAAGATATGAAGAATCTAGAATTGAATCCGCTAACTAATTTCACTTATAAGATATGAATCATTCTCTTTTTCACATTCTACTTTAGATTTATTAAGTATAGATTATCAAACCACTCAAGAAAAGTATAACCTATCAAATTATCATCCAAGTAAAATTATTACTCATGAAAAGAATAACAACTAAATAGTAATTCTAGAATTCTTTCTACCAATTAGTTTCTTAGTTGAATATCCTAAGCATGAACAATTTAAGCATGAGAGAATGGTTAACAAAACATAAAAGAAATAAAGCTACTTTCATATAATTTCTAGAGTTCCAATAAGAATTAATTTCACATCTAAGAAAAGGGCAACTCCCTAGAGGGTTCTAGCCTCAAAGTGAATCAAAGAAAATGAATATAAGCAAAAAGAAAAACTAATTCCAAGAGGGTTCTAGCCTCAAGGCAAATAGTTCAAGAAGATAAAATCTAATCTTAAATTGTAAGAACTAAACTACACAATAAATTACAAGAATTAAATGCAAGAAATTAAAGTAAGAAAATAAAATCATGAAAGTAAATCTACACTACAAGACATTAATGTAAATCTAAACTACTAAGTAATAAAAAAAGAAATAAGAGGGAAAATAAAAGCAAACCTCCAAATCAATCTTCATTTTCATCATCCAACAACGAAGAAAAGTATGAAGTGGTGAAAATTTTCTTTTATTAATTGCAATAAAAAGTTATAATTTTGGAAGGTCTTCTCAATTAAGAGTAACCCTCTTTTCTAAATAGAGTTATAAAATTTTTCACACCTTTAACCCCTCACTCTCTAGCCCTATTTATAGTATACAACAATGAATTACAGCCCATGGATCAATGCTTATCCATAAGCCCTTAAATTTCAGCCTTTAGACTGTAACAGAATGGAGGCATCGATGCTAGCATCGATTCTCCTATCAAAATTCTGACTTCATGGTTGGCTTCGTCTCGTCGAGATATGTGATTTTTATATATTATATGTTAAATTCTACATTCCGGATTGGGAGATATCATTGTTTCTTTGCGGCCAACCATCTTAAATTTAATTTCTCTTCAAATTGGATTTTTAATTTTCTCCGGCTTCTACAGGCTACTCCGCTTAATTCTGGGCTTCAATAAAAGGTTACAAAATGAGGAAGTTGGAGTCTTTTGGGCTTATATTTATTATTTCTTCATTAACCTGCAATTAAAGATAAAAACAATTATTAGTGATATATTTATTCATGTAAAATAGATAATGAGAGTATAAATTATAATAAAAATATTATCATCAACGTGCCAGTTAACTAAGTTGCTGTCATCTCAAACACTTTTGGGAATGAGCTTGTCAAAATCGACACCCAGTATTCGGATGGGGATGCCAGATTTCTTAGCTAGATTAAGTTCTCGGACACCTAGTGGTGGACTCAATTGGTAGATTTCATTCTCGTCACTTTTGAGGAGTGATTGCAAGAACTGAGGCTTTATACTGCGATCAAAGCTTCCAAGTATGGTGTTGAGATTTGTGCATCAATTTTGTATGGCATTCTAGACTTGTATAATAGTGATAGCAACATTTTCTTCACTCCGAAAGGGGAGATTAGGATCGCTCTTCATGAGATGTTTGAGGTATCTCGTTTACCGATGGGGGATCATCCATACGAGGAGTGTTTTTCTACTAACGAGGAGTTGAGTATTTACTCTCATACTACTCATATTGTAGAAGCTTTTCAAGAACTGGTCCGCCACTTCCTCATTTGTCAGAGGACTACTAGGAGCACTGGACATGACCATACCATGCCTCACATTCCTTGGGCAAAGTATTTGTTCCCAAGTTTAGTAAAAAGGGAAATGTGAGTGTGATCCCTCTGGCCACAAATGTTAACGTTAAGACTCACATCTTCAAGGACGACTCTGTATTGCATACTGCCAACTCTGACATGTGTGGGTTTTATGCTGGTGACTAGTTTGAGAGTTTCCATCATCAGGCAAGAGAGCCAATATCTGAGTTGGCATTACTTGTAGGGTTCTTCTCGATCTGGCTGAAGGGTTGCATCGTGCCTTCTTGGCCAAAATATCACATCTCAATTAAACTGCTATTCCCCGCTGCGTTGTTGGCCTCTTGGTACAACTTAGCTCTTTTACCAATGATGGTGGGCTGCATTTATCATGGCCTAAGTGAATTGGCTACATAATATCTGTAGCAGGGGGAAAGTTTCCAAAGGAATCAAGTACCTAATCTTAGGGTAGGGCTATCGTATACCTATTTGGTAATATGGTTCACTCAACACTTCCCTCAGTTGATGTCAACCGCTATGCCTGGTAGTAGGAACATTGCTTTGCTTCAGAGGTACGAACGTTCGAAATAGCTCGTTAAGTACCTTGTTGGGGTTTGTAGGATTCTTAAGAATAATGACCATTATTGTCTCTACTATTGCTTCCCCTCAATTGATGGTGTTAGCCCCGGGGACGAGTTTGAAGATGGTATGAATAGCAAGCACTTCACTTGCTTGCTTAGTGGGTGATTCAACAAGTTGGTGAACATCCAACCAGGTTACCTCATTGCTAGGTTGAATGGTACAGTGCTACATCGAACCCCATCTACCTTGCCTATTCTCTCATCAATTTGGCTATGATCAACTGTATGTCGGAATCCAAACCCAAGATTGCTACAGATAGGGAGCTTAGTCGACAGAGCTCGTGCTTGGTACCACTTTATCGCGGGGGGCTCGGTTCTTGCTCCGTCAGCACATACCCAACTGTTACATGACGTTGGGGTTTTGCAAGTGGTATAGTAAGGTGATTGTTCCTCCTGAGTTTCAGGTAAACAAGATCGATTTGTATTAGATCGCCTAGTGGTATAAGGAACTATCCCGAAAGGGTATAAAGAGCAGAGTTCCCGGACTTCGAGAGTTTTTAGCAGAGGCGTGTCAGATGAAGGCCGAGAAGAACTAGGTGAACACCCTACTCCCCCAAGACAGGTTGGCATCAACATTCATAAGATGGTTAGGTGTCAATTCATCAAGGAGTACCTGATAGTGGACGGGGGGAAGGAAAGAGGCCATTACATGTTCCTCCTCCTCCACCTTCTTTAAAAAAATATTGCTTAGCATCTCTCGAGCCTAAATCTACACCTAGAGATTCTTTAAAGGTTATAGAGTATCCTCCTGCAGTCCCAACACAAGAACCTAGGGTTGGATCTTCAGGTGACTTCTGCTCATGTATTCATGACTTTCATCTCAAAATACTTTTGTGTAATGACCGTAAAATTTGATACTAGTCAAAATAATTTTATGGTATTATTAAATATTTAATTATTATTTTTAGAAGAGTATTTATATTTTTCTCGGCCTTCTAGAATTTTTTATGATTTAAAAGTCAAAATTTTATATTTATTTAAATGATTTTAATATTTATAAATTTATTTTGTGCGATAAATTTTTTTAGAATTAATCTGTTATGTTATCGGTACTATTATGTATTATTTTAAATAATACATTATATTATTATTACTATTACGTATTATTTCGTGTATTATATTCAATTATTAGTTACGTATTATTTATGTAAATTATTGTATTATTTTAATTATTACATATCGGCTATCGTATTAGTATAACTGGTACATTTTACTATTTATATAATTACCCATAAATATTTTATTTTAAATATAAGTAAATATATTTTATTTATTAATTATTCTTGTTTAATTGTACAATATGTGCATATTTTGACTATTTTGTATCAACTGTTGTATTAGCACAACATGTATATTTTTATTTATAGATAATTATTCTGTAATTAGTTTAATTTTTAAATGCCTGTAATTATTTATTTTAATTATTTTTTCGTTAAATACCTAAACCCTAACCCTAATTATAATCCTATATATATTTACACCCACCTCTCTCTCTCTCGTATTCACTTTTCACGCCGCCACCTCTTTCTCTCTCCTCTCTCTACGCTCTCTCTCTCGTATTCACTTTTCACGCCGCCACCACTTTCTCTCTCCTCTCTCTACGCTCTCTCTCTCAGATCCCCGCCAGTCGCTCCTCCGCTACCTGACCGCTCGGCCTCATCCAGCAGCCGTCGCCTTAGCTGCTGACGTCGACAAACCCGCCAGCCTCGTCACCCCAGCCTACCCGCCGCCTGAGGCCAAGTCCACCGCTTCTTCCTCCGCCCTCTCCCTTCAATCCCTGATGCTAGAGCAATCGACCAGACCCGCCAGCACCACCCACTCTCCCCTGAAACCGCCACTGCCTTTCCCCCTCACCTCATCAACCCGCAGATCCGCAGCCACTAACAACGACCGACGCTGACAGAGCCCCGACAGACCACGCAACAGACCCCTTGCGTCATCAACCCGTAGATCCGTAGCTACCAACAACGACCGATGCCGATAGAGCCCCGACAGCCCACGCAGCAGTCCCCTCTACCTAAACAACCCCACTGATCCGTGTCGCCGCCTCCCGCTTGAACCCCGAGCTTCCGTCGATGCCACCATGCCGTGCTCAGTCCCAGTCTGCCCCCTCGTAGACAACGAGCGTCACCAAGATTTTGTAGCCCTCGACGGAGTTCCTTCCGACACCATGCTCCTCCGCGTTCGATCCGACCCGTGCCGTCGACGTCAATTTGTTCGACGCGCTGAGGCAAGATCTCGCCGCTTGATTATTATCTAATTTATAATTATTATTGCTAATTATCTTAGTTAGATATTTATTATGATTAATATCATTATTGTTGTTAATATGCATATTTGGCGTGGAATGATGTTATATGGTATTAGATAATTTTTTAGTAATAAGTAACGAGATATTTTACAATATTTATGTATGAAAATTAACGAGCACGAAAAGATAAATGTATGTATTGTAAATAGATTTTATGAGATAGTAATAATTTTTGTATATTTATATCTAAGTATTTACGGACATGAAATGACAAGTTAGATGTTAAAATTAGATTTTAGGAACTATTATCGAAAAAGACATAAATTAAAGGTAATTTATAAACTAGGGAAATGTTACTTTTCATGCAGAAAAGAATTAACACACATACACACTATAGACGGTAAAAATTACCTTGGAAGACGAAGCACGAGATTCGCCTGCAAACGGCAAGCTCGTCAAACTCGCCAGAGTACTTGGCAGCCGTTATACAACGTACAGGGATGGGTCTTCCCACTTCCCACGACGTGAAGGGAAGGATCACAGTACTCCGAACCTATCAAGTAGCCGCTCATAGTATGAGGGGTTTTCTCAAATCCATGTAGTCGCCGAGTCCACCTGCATGAAGCTCGCCTCGCCTGCGCGAGTCAAGAGCTGAATTCGCCTGCAAGCAGCAAGCTCGCCAAACTCGCCAGAGTACTTGGCAGCAGCTATACCACGTACAGGAATGGGCCTTCCCACTTCTCACGACGTGAAGGGAAGGAGCATAGTACTCCGAACTCATCAAGTAGCCGCTCACAGTACGAGGGGCTGGTCAAATCCATGCAGTCGCTGAGTTCGCCTGCATGAAACTCGCCTCACCTGCGCGAGTCAAGAGCTGAATTTGCCTGCAAACGGCAAGCTCGCCAAACTCACTAGAGTACTTGACAGCCGCTATATCATGTACAAGGATGGACCATCCCACTTCCTATGACGTGAAGGGAATGGGAACAGTACTCCGAACCCATCAAGTAGCTGTTCACAGTATGAGGGGTTGGTCAAATCCATGCAGTCATCGAGTCCGCCTGCATGAAGCTCGCCTCGCCCGCACGAGTCAAGAGCCAAACTTGCATGCAAATGGCAAGCTCGCCAAACTCACCAGAGTACTTGGCAGCCGCTATACCACGTATCGGGATGGGCCTTCCCATTTCCCGCGACATGAAGGGAAGGAGCACAGTACTCTGAGCCCCTCGAGTGGCCGCTCATGGTACATGTAAAACCCCGTAAATTTGAATATTTTATAATAAATAATGATAAATATGTTATATAGTAAAAAATAATATACTTTGATGTTTGAATATAATAAGAATTGATTTGAGATCAATTCAATGTATATTTGTGAAAATATGAGTGCAAATGCACAAAACATGCACAAAGGCCAAAAGAGTGAAAATCTGGGAATAATGACCAGTTATGAGTTTTAATGTTTTTCACACCAATACAGTTAGAATTTGGAAAAGTATAAAAGACCAAAGTTGTAGGTCTCTTCAACAGATTTCCCACAAGTCTTAGATCACCTCATTCCGTGATCGGATACGAAAGTTACAGCCATAATAGAGAAGGTTATTTTCCTAGTCAGACTAGGTTTCCTGTTTCGGGTCAAACAGGTTTGTTTCGGGTTTGCCTCTATAAATACCTATATTTTTTATGAAAATTCCTTTCTTTTATCATATCTAAGAACCCTAACAGCTACCAAACTCCCATAAACCCTATTTTGAATTCTTGGAGAAGATTGGAGGCTTTCAAGTTGGGTTTTTGTTGATTTTTGGCTTTTGGAGTGGAGATCTCCTTCGACGTTGCTTCTAACAAGTTTTCCTACAACCCCAAGTGAGCATCATCTCTACTAATCTCCCTCCTAGTTTTTAAAATATTTTTAAAGGGATTTAAACATGTTTTGTAGAGCCAAAACGAATAGATTTCGTATAAAAGACAACTCTTTTGTATTATATATATAAAGATTAGGTCTTTCCATGCTAAAAAGGTTAAGAACATTTTTACAGATGTGATTAAGATCTGATGATGAGTTTTATACATGGTTAATCTAAAGAAAGAAGTTTAATTTGTTGTTTTGAGCTTTTATGCATGTTTTAGGGTTTTGAATACAAATCTAATGCATAAAATCATGTTTATAGTTGTTGAATTGTTTCCAGATGTCCATATCTGTTGTAGCATGTTTGCATATAAGTTTTATGAAGATTTAATCATGTTTGAATCATAAAAACACAACGTGAACACGACATATACAAAGAACATGAGAAACTGGAAATTGGGTTCACGGTCGACCGTCACGGTCGACCGCGTGCAGGACAGAGACCTGGGTTGTCTCTGGAGCTCGTCGCAGTCGACCGTCAGTGTCGACCGCCAGTTTGTTTTACCTGTGCACGTTGTTGAGGGTTGGTTTTGGTTTGTCGATCAAATTTATCGACCTTATGATGATAGACTACGATGTTATTTGACTGTTAAACACCTGGGATGATGGTAAATTTTAGAGGTAGACACGCACACTGAGATTGGTGCATGTATGCTAGATTGTGTTAGAATTACACACTTTCGACATGAGTTAAATTGATAAACACATATGAATAATGATGTTCTATACATATCCGGAAATAGGGAGATGAAACCTATTTGCCGCAGAACGATTGAGTAAGAGTATTATAATAGTATCGTTATTACATGTATCCGGAATAAGAAAATAATAAACCCTATTGCCGCAGAATGATTGAGTAAGAGTATTACAACAGTATCGTTATTATATGCATCCGGAATAGGAAAATAATAAACCCTATTACCGCAGAGCGATTGAGTAACGAGCAATACAACAGTATCGCTATAGTACAAGATGATGCACACATAGATATTTTGATGCACCCGTTATGAACGACAGATATATTTGTTTTAGCAATTGTTAATATCCTCTTATATTAGAGCATGTCACTCAGACGTAATTTGAGATGAGATGATTATTCTTTATGTTTAAGATTGGAGTATTTATCATTGATTATTTGTTTTTCATTCATAGAGGGTTATATGAATGATTTGATATATGTATGTACTGACTCTATTTTCTTATATACTCCTACCCCTTCCCCTGGGGAGAGGTAGTGATGATCTCGCTAGCGCTTTGACGCTCGTTGTTTTCCCCCCTTTTAGGCAGCGAGTTTGGCGCACAAAGAGTCGCAGGTTGATGGGACTTCTTAGTTGTCCATTTAGTTACCTATCTTATTTTATAGTTATTGTAGAACTCCACATGTAGTTGATTATTTTCATAATCTAGATTGGTATTTTGTTTCATAGACTTGAGAGATATAGTGAGACTTTATTTATGTAACTCATTGTATTTGAGATTCAGTTCAGACTCAGAGATATGTCTATTTTATTCCAGTTGGGCTCATTATTGATTTTTCATATGTTTATTCTGTTTACATCCGGTGTTGTTCTATTTCTATTTTTTTTGTTTGTCCGTACCTTCACCTATTTATTATTTCCTCTAGAGAGATAGTGATTGTGATGGTGAAACATATCGTAGCATGGTGTTTGGTGCTTGGCAGGTTTGACAATCCGGGTTTCACCTGGGACTGCAGCCTTGTGTGAACCCTAGGGCGTCACAGTTGGTATCAGAGCTCTAGTTCCACATCCTTAGGATCATTCCTGTGTCAAATTGTGGAGCTAGGATAGAGTTTCCTAGGATTCACGTATAGAGTCCGTTAGGAATTCCTAGAATGAGTGAGGACGATATGTGCGTATATCTCAAAATTTCAAAAAAAAATTTATGACAATTATTTTATGTTGATTTAAAGTATTTGCGTGAATACTATATATTATAAATACGTATTGTGATATGTTATATATATATATGTATATATGTATGCGATCTCACTTACTGTGATCATAAGCTCTCCTCTCGATATTATGAATGTTAGGACGAGAACACGGTCGAGATAAAACTCATACCCAGATAGCTGGGCAAGCAGAGTCCGAGCCGCAGCAGGCTCCACAGTATTTGATCGACTTTATGGCACCATTTGCAGAAACAGAGACTAGCAACACTCGAGGAGGGAGTAGCAAGCCACATTACATTTTCTGGAGTTCCACCACTCGTTGTACCAATTGTACCTATTGAAGAGGTAATACTAATGATTACATTATCACGACAACCATTTGTTGGTAGAGATACAGAGCAGGAGGCTTGGCTCTGTAAGAATAAGAAAGATATAGGACACTGAGAACATCATAGTGCAGGGCACATTGGATTCATATGCAGCTTATAAATAAAAAGAAATATATGAAAATTCCTTAACGTAGACTCAGTATCAAACCAGAGGTAAATATATTCAGCACAGAGGATATCACCGGAGAATAGCAGCAAAGAATAGCTACGATTTTAGATTTTCGTCGGGATAGTGAATATCACTTATTTGAGAAAATTTTGTTTACTTCTTCGACAAGCAGTTAGAGCTAGTTTGCTTAAAACAGTGAGATATGCCTATAGTTAATTGCCAAATCTAGACTAGCATGATGGCAATGACAAGGGCAAGAGGTCTATTATAGGATCTAGAGGACCCCAGCAGTGGGGTAAGGATTTTTTTTGTTTGTCCGTACCTTCACCTATTTATTGTTTCCTCTAGAGAGATAGTGATTGTGATGGTGAAACATGTCGTAGCATGGTGTTTGGTGTTTGGCAGGTTTGATAATCTGGATTTTACCTGGGACTGCAGCCTTGTGTAAACCCTGGGGCGTCACAGTACAGGTGAGCGACAAGATATCTCCCAACAGTACATGGTCATATCCTATTATCCAAGGAGTGGCCACGCCATTTCTCCTCTATTTAAGAACTTCTTCCGGCCATGGAGAAGAAGTCAGCCGGTCAGCCATTCAGCAGAGGAGGGCAGTTCAGCAAGGGCAGAAGTTCGATTAACTCACAGTTAATCGATCAATTAGCCGAACCACAGCTCTCAACTCTCAAAGGAGATGACAACAAGCTCTTTGCTTAATCTTTGCACTGTATCATCTCCTCCTAGCTTCGGGCCTTGATCGCCATTGAACTCGGAAACCCGAACTCGGTTAGCACGAGCTTCTACTATATACTGAAGCTCACCAGCAACCTCGGTCGAATCGTCCAAGGGAAGCAGACTCGGTGCGAGAATCGAGCGAGGCGTCCTATAGCTACCAAAGTCCCCATATTAAACAAGGAGGGCCTTCCCTCTGCTTATGTTATAATTTCAATTCATTAGTTTGTAATAAGCTATTCTTATCAATACAAACGAAATACCTGTTTCGGGAGATCAAAATTTACACCTACAGAAGATGGCGACCACAATGGGAGAAACTATTTCTTCAACCAAAATGGTGGTAGCTCAATTCGACAAAGTTCTTGTCGGGACAACAGTGGAGTTCTTAGAAATCGAGTTCGACCAGTCCAAGTACGAAGAGTACTTGTCCTCCTCCTCCTCTGCCGCAAATGCCATTGAGTCATGCGCAGGGGCCGACCTCAAATGGCCAAGACCCCCGCGCTTGAGGATGCCATCTGAGTCATGGCGGGGAATCAAACTTCCCCAAAATCGATCACGGCCAAACCAAAGGCCGGCAACGCTAGGCGAAGTATCACCGAATGGGTCGCCAAACGACCCTCACAAATCTTCTCCCAAGAGGAAGCGGAGGTTCACTCTGGCGTGAACCGGGTCGACACGACCCGCCCAGGCGCTCCTCTTTTAAGAAGTGCCCGACAGTGATGATGACAGCTCCTCGCCCGATAGAAAGATCAAATCTTCACCTCGTATGACGGCCTGAGGTATTATTCAGGTCTGAACGAGGCGAGGCGGAGAATCGACCCTCCTAAGGCTGAGGAGATCACCAAATCAGGAGAACTCTTACAAGCAGGTAGGGTTCGTCCTGAACAAAACATCTCCTATTCTGTCGAAACCAACGTTCTAGGTGGGCTCGCCAAAACAGGTGGATTTCGCTTCTCAGGTCATATCCTTAAAGCGAACAGACTGCACAACTCAGGGGAGTCTGATGAACCGCCAACATCAAGCGAGCTACGTCAAGTCCGCTCGACGGACAGGCATCATGGCCAAATAAGCCTTCACAATATAGGCAAAACAGTAGGCGAGTCATCCCAAATTCGCCCACATGAGCGAGTAGACGAGGTCCGCCATTGGGCGCAAACTCACCCGAGCACGACAACTCGCCTGTCAACATGAACCTGCCCAACTCCAACACCTAAACACCCCTCCCGAAGTGCATGAGGGGGTTCATCTAAACCCCGATCGTGTAGTCATCTAGCTAAATCCTCTAGCCCTGGCGGCTATCACCAACCGTCCGTAGAGGATCTTCGAGGGTACCTAACTCACAAATGCACTATGCGAGAGGTGAGTCCTCAATATCACAGCGAGAGACTCATTCAGGCAGTACTCACTGACTACCAGTGTGTGGAAATGGCGAGGCCCTCGGTATTTGAGAGACTCGCTCAATGACCCTCTAAGTTGAGATCTTCAAGTCGGAGGCAACATCGTAGGAATAGGATCACCGCTGATGATCTAGAGCTCTCATCCGCTACAATCAACATGACAAACAAGGGTAAGGCCGTGCTTTCTGGTTCTCCAAATTCGGACTCCTTCTTGGGGACTAATCCTTCACTTGTTCGGCGTGGACAAGACGGTATATACCAACGTACCCGCAGTCAGACAGGGGTGAGCATTGGGTTTGATTACTCAACCTTAGCACCTCCCTCTGACGATGGAGACGAGGCTTGCTTAGCGGTAGCCACATCCCAAACATCGCACTCAAGTCAGGACGCACTGGCAAGGGTACATGTGACCGACGCCCCGAATGAGCAAACAGTGGCTAAGAAATTCGAAGTGCAATAGGCAACCATCGACTCCTTAAGGGAAATGTTGGAGCAGCTTCTGAACAGGAAGAAGAAGAAGAAGAGAGCCCAACGTACCCTATCGTGGCTGACGGGAAGTAAGGAGTGGGTACCCCCTCTTCATCCAACAACTGAAATGGAGGATAATGCCGATCCACAGTCCGACTACTCTTCCAAAACGTCGCTAGGGACGTCACACACTGGAGGTAGTGCCCGCGATAAGAGGTTCGATGAGTTCCAAAGCCAGCTCAACACCTTGAAACTTCAGTAAAATATGAACAAGCTAGGGGTAGTTCGACCCTATCCCGTCGAGTAGGATACAGTCCTATACCCAGCGAAGTTCAAGCCAATTAGCTTGGTACAGTTCGATGGCAAGGGCTCGTCCTAACAGCACATCTACTATTTTATGGCGCAGACTGGGTTCCTTACGGGGAATGAAGCAATCCTCACCCGTTTGTTCATAGGCACGCTTAAGGGGGTAGCGTTTGAATGGTTCCGTAAGTTAGAACCCGGCTTTATCAAGTCATGGGCTAACGCGAAAGGACTCTTCTTGGCCCGCTTCTTCGACAACGACATGGAGGTGTCAATGGCCACCCTCATCGCCGAAAAGCAGCGAAAGTTAGAGTCGATCAACGACTTCGTAAAGAGATTCAGGAACCGATCGGTCCACTATCGGGACCAAGTTTCTGAATCCACAGTGATCAAAATGTGCCGCAATAATCTCTCGATCCACATTCTGTCCAAGGTCGGCGCGGTGGAAACCTGGACCTGGAAGGAACTTGTTCGCCAGGGCGAGCAAGTAGAAAATATGATCAAGAGGCTAGAGGCCTAAGAACCTCACCCCAAGAAGGGAGTCGTGGAGCCGACCGTGCTAAAGAATCCTCCACGAACAAGAGGAAAAGAGATCATGGCCGTCGATTCTGCAATGGCGCCCAAAACAGCCCAAAGGCCGAAGCTTAGGCAGTTCGAGCAACGCCCTGCAAGGTAATATGACTTCAGAGAGGACCAGGTGGTGGCAACATTCGACACTCTCTTAAAGAGAAATTGAATAAAACTTCCAGAGGTCACAAAGCCTGAGGAGGCAAACAAGACTGGCGACCTGGGTTACTGTGCGTATCACCGGTTCCTTGGTCACCACACGTCTAAGTGTTACATCCTCAAGGATAAGCTCCAGGCCCTCTACGATACAGGAGTCCTAAAGAAGGAGAAGGTACAAAAGCAGGTGACCACGAATATGATCACCCTGAGTTTTGGGACAAATCTCTCGAAGGTTTAGGCTCCAGCGGGGGTAATTTCTATCGTCAGGGCGGTCCTGAAAATCACTAACGACGACCCTCACAATCTACGAGGGAAAGGTTTAGTATCCCAGACTTTGCCATCGGGCTATGTGATGTGGGTACATCCGGACCTCCTCAGTGACGAACAGTGGACTGCAAAACCCTCGAGGAAGGCCAAAAGCAAACCTTACAATGTCGTGTCCGCTATGCCGGATGGAGACCAGACTACAGTATATACCCTTACCGACTCCGATGAAGAAACTACCACCCTTGTTACTAGAGCAGGGAAGGAATTCACCAAGGAATATCTTATGAGGGCGGGGAGCCCGACAGGACCTCCCACAAGGCCAGCTGCAGCAACCCCTCCGGAGCCAGACAGGTCGAGCTTGAGCAATCAACCTTTCCGATTCAACGTGCTCGCGCAGCTAAAGGGCATCCCCATGTGAATTACCATGTATGACCTCCTACGGCTATCCAGGCCTACCCGGGAAGCCCTACAAGAGGCATTAGGCAAACTCGGAAGTCTTCTCCACCCACTTCTTAAGGGAAGAAGACACGGAATGAGAATGTGAGATGTGCTGCCAAGCCACTGAGAGGTGGGTCCCTTACATCACATTCACTCCTGAGGACATGCTCATCAAAATCACGTCTCATGATCAACCACTGTACTTCACGGGGTACGTCGGTTCGTCGAATGTTGATTGAATTCAAGTTGACCCGAAGTCTGTACTAAGCATCGTACCACTGAAGTTGATCAAACACCTGGGGATACCCCCGAAATGTCTGTCCACGACTATCATGACTATTTTTGGCTTCAATGCCACTGGGACTCGACCGCTCGGCAAGATCCGTCTGAAATGCTGAATAGGCGACATGAAGACAGAGGTGACCTGCTATGTCATCGACGTCGAGCCATCCTATAACGTGCTCTTGGGACGTTCATGGATCCATAGTAACCGGATAGTCCCGTCCACGCTACACCAATGCTTAAAGTATGTGGATGATTACGAGCAGGTGAAAACAGTAGTAGCTGACAAGCAACCCTTCAAGGGCGTCGAAAACTACTTTACAGACTCTCTGCTGTACCAGGACCCCGACGAACCCTCGATTGAGGAGCTCGAGAGTGGCAATGAGGCGGATAGTGAGCCTGAATACGACGATGACCTGGTCCTGAATGATTTCAAACCAATTGTAATTGGCTGCGAGAGTCATAATGTAACCAACGCAATTCAAGCAGAGGAGATTATCTTGAATGAGAAGTTCAACTTTGCTTATTTGTCGTCTTACTCAACGTTCAAGGATGATGCGCCTAACGACCTAATGTCGAAGCTCTATAACAACCATTCCCTACACTTTCTGTATGCTCGTCGTATGTCGCGAAGAGACAACCGATCAAGTCTTCAATAGCTGTACTCATCGTGCCGGCCCGGGATAACTATCGAAAAGATATTATCTTCGGACGAATCGATCACCCTTTGCGCACGTTGTGGGACGAGTCTGAAGATGAAGACCCCTCGCCTTAGTTTTTGTAGTACAGACAAATCGCGAAGCATATGATGAGCAACATGGGGTACGACCTCACTCGCCCAGAGGGCCTAAATTATAGCCGAGGGCGAAAGACGGTCATCCGACCTGCTTACATGCCTAAAGGCAAACCCTCAAATTACTTCAACAGGACTCAGAGTGGTTTAGGCTACTCCTCTTCCTCATCGGATTTGTTCTGTTATTTCAACGAGGACTCCGACTATGCGCGTTCGGGGGATCGATCGTCGACAACCTCAGCATGGGACTCAGATGCCAGCATAGGGAACTTGTTCGACAAACTTACAGTCAACATGGCTGTGATTGATCCTATCGAAATGGCAGGGGACGGACAGGTCTCACTTTATGATGAGACATGGGATCGCCACGTCAACGCTCAGTGGAATAGTCGCTTCGAGCAACGTGAACCATCAAACGAAGACGAAATCCTCCAAGTGAACATGGGCGATGAGACTAATCCTAAGCCCATATTCATCAGTGGTAGTTTACCTCCCTGAGAGAAGTAAGATCTCATTACCCTCATACGGGAATACGTTGATGTCTTCCCATGGAATTACGAGGACATGCCCGGCCTCGATCCATGGGTCGCCATGCATTGCCTCAACATCAGCTCAGATGCTAAACCAGTCAAACAACAATAGAGGCGGTTTTATCTACAAATCATGGAGGCAATTGAGGCCAAAGTGAAGAAACTGATCGAATTTGGCTTCATCAGAGAGGAATAACACCCCGACTGGGTTGCTAATATTGTTCTAGTCCTGAAGAAGAATGGTAAGATCCGCATCTGTATTGACTTCAGGGATCTTAATGATGCGTGCCCTAAAGATGAATTTCCTTTGCCCATCACGGATGTCATCATTGATAACATGTGCGGGTTTGAGAGGATGTCCTTCATGGATGTATTCTCAGGGTATAATCAAATCAAAATGCACCCAGAGGACAAAAAACACACTTCATTCAGGACTCCTATAGGGGTATACTGCTACACGGTCATGCCTTTCAGACTCAAAAATTTAGGCGTAACCTACCAATGCGCCATGAGCACGATCTTTAGAGATCACCTGCAAAATACAGTCAAGTGCTATGTGGACGACTTGGTCTTGAAAAGTCACGGTAAAGATGACCATCTCCAAGACTTGAGGGTGATGTTTGAACTCATGAGGACTCACCAACTCAAGATGAATCCTACGAAGTCATTCTTAGGGATGTCCAGCGATAAATTCCTCAGGTTCGTGGTAACGACAAAAGAAATCCGAATTAACCCAGATAAGGTACGAGCTATTCAAGAGCTCCAGCCACCCTGAAATCTTAAGGAACTAAGGGGCCTTCAGGGATGGTTGGCTTACATCTGGAGGTTTATTTCAAATCTTTCAGGTAAGTGTCAATCCTTCTCTAAACTGATGAAGAAAGGTAATTCCATCGTGTGGGATGAGCCTTGCCAGCGGGCCTTTGAGGAGATCAAAGCTTATCTCTCGAACCCACCCATCCTTACGGCCCTAATCTTGGGAAAGCCATTCATCATCTACATAAGGGCTATGGAGAATTCCCTAGGCGCTCTCTTGGCACAAAATGATGATGCTGGCAATGAGCAGGGCATCTATTACCTGAGTAGAATCCTACAAGACGCTGAACGATGATACCCCATGGTTGAAAAGGAGTGTTTAGCCTTGGTATTTTCCATCCAAAAGATGCGACACTACCTAGTCGGCCCAACCATCCATGTCATTTCCCGGATGAACCCCATCCGAGTCTCCATGACGCATCCTACAGCCTTAAACTGGTGTTTGGCTAGATGGGCACTCCTGCTGTCTCAATACGATATTCACTTCATGCCACAGAAGTCAGTCAAAGACAAGCTATCTGTGATCTCATGGCTAGTCATCCGTTAAGGGCAAAAACTAACTTATTTGATGATTTGCCAGATGAATCCCTCGAAGTCAACACGACCTCCCCAGCAGAATCTTAGCAGATGTTTTTTGACGGCGCGTCTCGTGTCGGCACGAGCGGATCTATCGTTGCAAGAGTGGGAGTGGTCCTCACTTCCCCACATAACCACATACTACTCTGAGCTTTTTTCTCTAACAGAGCCATGCACTAACAACGTGGCTGAGTACAATGCGCTACTCATTGGACTTGATTTGGCAAGAGAGTTAGAGATAAAGCACCTCGAGGCCTATGGCGACTCCCAGCTCATTGTCAACCAAATGATGGGGGAATACGAAGTCAGAAACGATGACCTGATCCCACTTCACAAAGCAGCCACCAAGTTAGTAGAGTCATTCCAAAGCTTTTGCATCGAGCATATGCTCCATTCCAAGAACACGCACGCGGACGCCCTCGCATCCCTGGCGGCTAACTTGAACCAGCCACTAGAAACGACTCAAAGGGTCACAGTGGCGAGCCGAAGACTCTTTCGACCAAAAGACGTTCTAGAAGTGAACGCCACTCACCAAGTTTTGGATCAACCCAACCCAAAAGATTAGCGTCTCCCGATCATCGATTACGTCCCGTACGGTATGCTATCCGAAGACACTAGAGAGCGAGAGTCTGTCTGCCGGCATGCCTCAAGGTTCTACTACGATTCGACCACGAAGACGTTGTATCGAAGGTCATATGACGGCTTGTTACTCTGATGTCTTTCAAAGATAGAAGCACAAGAGGCCCTACGCGAAGCCTATGATGGCACTTGCGGAGCTCACCAGCCCAGACCCAAGCTTTGGGATCGATTACGGAGACTACAGAAAAGAAACACGTCTAGGCTTCAGTTTGTTCTTCCACTCTATCAGAAGGACACTCCAGTTGGGCATACACCGGCTCTGCTACATCATCGAACTGTACCTATTCATCTCCTAAGTCTGACATACACCAGTGGAAACAGGTATACATCAGCATGCATGACACACGACAAGATCTCACATAGAAAAATGAAACGTTCGAAAGACCCATGCTATGATAATGATAATACTAATAGGAAAGACAATGATACATGCAACCAGAAATCTACTAAGTCAAAATGTAATCCTATACTAAATATGATAACATACAGCTATACGCATACAATAATCGGGTAAAGTACTAGCCATCCTAAATCTCACTGGTCCACATCTCACACAGAGTCATCGCTAATATCATCAGATAGCTGATTGTTCACAAGTCCCCTACGTGCATCTAATACCACTACACGAATCGGTCAGAGGACTACACGTAATCTGATTTCGGCCTTGTTTGAACTCTAGCAGAACTCGGGTGACTACACAAATTCACTGGCTAAAGTGACAATTTACTTTAGCCCAACAAACCAATCCCAGTGACTACACGAATTCACTGGCACGAACCTGGAAGATACATCAACAGTCACATCCGACCATATGAACAAGAACTTTCCCATCCTAACTCTTCTTGTTTTTCTAAGTCAATAATCATAATCCCTATTAAACTTGGGTTCTCCATCTAAACCCAGTCAACACACTCACACATGTCACTAAGTCTGTTCATAACGTACGAGGCCACTAAGTCATGAACTGCTAAGGTTCTTAATCACAACAAGAGGCAATAAATAAAACTAATTCTATATAATGATAACTTGGCATGTCGAACATGATTAAACAAGTTCATAAAGCATGAGTAAACTACGAACGAAATACGGTATGCATGAACAGAGTCTACACAGCATAAAAACACACGTAAATGGACTTCATTAATATCTTACTACTGTGGTGTCAAGACTTCTCATTCAATCTATCCGTAATTAAGTATCCTCTAATATAATAATGTGGTAAAAAAGAAAATTGGAAACCGATGTCGTTTTACATATGAAATATCGCGCTCTACGACTATCGGTTAAATGTTCTTAATTAATAAAAAAATCCTTTTTCTAATAATTAATTTCTAAAACTATTTCTCATCATAAATTATTATAAAATAATATATTTATGTAATATATATATATATATATATATATATATGTGTGTGTGTGTGTGTAGGTGTAAATTTTGATCTCCCGAAACAGGGATTTCATTTGTATTGATAAGAATAGCTTATTATAAACTAATGAATCAAAATTACAACAGAAGCGGAAAGAAGGTCCTCCTTGTTTAACGTGGGGACTTTGGTAGCTATAGGACGCCTCGCTCGATTCTCGCACCGAGTCTGCTTCCCTTGGACAATTTGACCGAGGTTGCTGGTGAGCTTCAGTACGCAGTAGAAGCTCGTGCTAACCGAGTTTAGGTTTTCGAGTTTGATGGTGATCAAGGCCCGAAGCTAGAAGGAGATGCTACAGTGCAAAGATTATGCAAAGAACTTATCATCAACTCCTTTGAGAGTTGAGAGCTGTGGTTTGGCTAATTGATCGATTAACTGTGAGTTAATCGAACTTCTACTCTTGCTGAACAGCTGAACCGCCCTCCTATGCTGAATGGCTGACCGGCTGACCTCTTCTCCGTGGCCGGAAGAAGTTCTTAAATAGAGGAGAAATGGCGTGGCCACTCCTTGAATCATGGGATATGACCATGTACTGTTGGGAGATATCTTGCTGCTCACCTGTACCATGAGCGGCCACTCGAGGGGCTCAGAGTACTGTGCTCCTTCCCTTCACGTTGTGGGAAATAGGAAGGCTCATCCCTATACGTGGTATAGCGGCTGCCAAGTACTCTGGTGAGTTTGACGAGCTTGCCCTTTGCAGGCAAGTTCGACTCTTGACTCGTGCGGGCAAGGCGAGCTTCATGCAGGCGGACTCAGCGACTGCATGGATTTGACCAACCCCTCGTACTGTGAGCGGCTACTTGATGGGTTCGGAGTACTGTGCCCCTTCCCTTCACGTTGTGGGAAGTGGGAAGGTCCATTCCTATACGTAATATAGCGACTGCCAAGCACTCTAGCGAGTTTGGCAAGCTTGCCGTTTGCAGGCGAATTCAGCTCTTGACTCGCGTAGGCGAGGCGAGCTTCATGCAGGCAGACTTAGCAACTGCATGGATTCGACCAACCCCTCGTACTGTGAGCGGTTACTTGATGGGTTCGGAGTACTGTGCTCCTTCCCTTCATGTCGTGGGAAATGGGAAGGCACATTCCTGTACGTGGTATAGCGGCTGCCAAGTACTCTGGCGAGTTTGGCGAGCTTGCCATTTGCAGGCGAATTCAGCTCTTGACTCGTAGAGGCGAGGCGAGCTTCATGCAGGCGGACTCGGCGACTGCATGGATTTGACCGAACCCTTCGTACTATGAGCGGCTACTTGATGGGTTCGGAGTACTGTGCTCCTTCCCTTCACATCGTGGAAAGTGGGAAGGCACATCCCTGTACGTGGTATAGCGGCTGCTAAGTACTTTGGCGAGTTTGGTGAGCTTACCGTTTGCAGGCGAATCTCGTGCTTCGTCTTCCAAGGTAATTTTTACCGTCTACAAGACCCCCTTCAAAGTTTTCAGACCTAAACCAACTCATGTGTGATCTGGAACACTTTAAATAAAGAAGTTCCTGATGAGTTAGGGTGAATTTGGCTTTCTTCAGGATTTTTAGCAAACCCTCAGCTATCAACGGGTTTGATTTACCTTTACCGATCACTGTTTGAATCGGGCTAGTCATACTATTCCCCTCAGTATGATGAGTTGTTGAGTAGTTTCTCTTAGGCTTAATGCTAAGATTTCTACTCTTACCTCTAGCCGTTTGAGGTGTGGGTTTGAGTTAATCATAACTGTCAGGTCGTAGTTCGGCTGTATCGTAACGATTTTGACTAAACAACTGCTACCCGTGAGTGCGCCCGGAGGGTGCATCCATGAGCTGCATCATTCAGTGAGTCTGATTGTGTGAGTGAGACCATTCCATCGATGGTTCGAGGCTTAGATGAGTCAGACCACTCAAGATTCGCCCTCAGAGGAGAACTAGGCCCAACAAAAGAGCTGTTTGGGCGAGGCCCATTTATGCTGGCAAGGTGAACTAAGCATCTCGTAGGAGAATTTCAATTTACGGGCGAGATTTGAAAATCTAAAGTGCGAGCTCACCATCTGTTCGTAGGCAAAATTCTTTCTTCAGGCGAAATTCGACTTGGTGGAAGGCGAGCCACATGTTCGTCAGCAAAGCCTTGTGCTTTGTGCTTTCCGGCTAAGGCCGCACGGGTTCGTCAGGTCATATTAAATGGTATTTGACAAAGCGGCGTCACTTCTGTGTGCCTCACTCGATGACGGATCGTGGCCATACTTTTTGATCTCAACCGTTAGATCCGGCCGTGAATTTCGGTGTGGATTACGGGTTTCGATTCACTCAACCCATTCCCTGTCTCGACGGTTACTCTATAACCGCTAAAAATGAACTGTTTGAGAGCGATCTGGGCCATTGATTTTAATCGTGGCCACGTTCCTCAACTACCCACACCTCGTCCCTCGAGAGCGATCTGGGCCGTTGAATTCGATCGTGGCTTCGCCTCTCAACCGCAAGCGTTTCGCCTTGAAATAGGCTTCGTCCCCTTCTTTCGGGGATTACTGTGTTTAAGAATTTCTGTTCACTCAAACTTTTCAAAGAGAAAAGCTTAGGTTTCTTTCCTGATTTTCCGATATTACGCCGTAGTCTAAGAAGTGTGTTTCGAGGAGAAAGGGCCTGGGCGGTTCCTCTAGCGATGCTGCCGCTGGCACGGCTACCGGCGTCTCTGGAGTGCATTTGGGTAAGTCCAATGATTTTGCATTGATGAATGACACTGGACTGAGAAGACGAGCACTGTTTGCTCGGCTTCTTTTACTGATTTTGCTAATCTTGGCAATTTTCATAATTTGGGTGATTTTCCCCCTTTTCGGGCGGATTCGGCCTTGTTAGGCGAATCCAGTTCATACAGTCTTGTCTTTTATCAAGCGGATTCCACTTTTATCAGGCGGGCTTAGTCTCGCCAGGCGAGATATGTTTGAAGAAATTCGCCTGCTCGGAAGACTAAGAAGTTTTCTGATTCCAATTGCTATTTTCATTCTCATCCTGTGACCCTGTTTTACAGCCCCTTATTCTGATGAAGCCCTTCCGAAGGGTGTTGCCATTGGTCTTGCCAGTGGCTCAGGCTTCACGGCACCCTCCCGATTCCCTCTTCTTGATCCAGTACCCGTTTTTGCTGCTGATAAGCCGACGAAGTTGGTTAAGAGAGTGGCTGATGGGTATCATCTCACGTTGCGTGAGCTGATTACTGATGCAGCGTTGACAGATGTGGCTAGGGCGGAGTTGAAAAAGCCCCAGTTCATGTTTGGCGATGTCGTGGCTGACCCTTCGGCTTTATTGCTTGGAGAGAGTAAATGACTTCGTGTCGTGGATGAGGTCCATTACTACCTTCCCAGTATGCCGAGGGGGTTTTCGATAGTCGAGTTGCGGTCGCTCGCGATCCTGAGATCGATGAACTGGGATCTCACCCCTACCCAGGACGGGGTAGTTTGTGGTGTTTTCACAGGGTCATCCGCTGGGTACAGGGTCGACAGCTCTTGTAAGCGCGTGGTCGCCTTGCATCCCGGCTTGCTGAATAATGAATAGCCTGTGGGCAAGACGACTGCAGTGGCAGAGACTTTCCGCCACCGTTTCTTCCAAGCAGGGGGATAATTTCCTCTGAAGGACTTCAGGGCTCCGGGATGGATTCATTCTGTGCCTGGTAGTAATACGTGGTGGTCCAAGATTACTAAGTACATCTTAACGGAGAACTCTGATCTTGCGAACTCGGAGCTGTTCGCAGGTATCCGAGCCACCCAGCATGGCCTGAAGATCAATGCCCCACAGTTCCACAACATCTTGGAACTCTACTGCTCGGATAGCAGTACATTCTTTACTCCCAACGGCGAGCATGGTAAAACCCTCCACGAGATGTACGATGTGTCGGGGCTACCTTTGGGGAGCTTCCCCTATGAGGAGTACGTACCGGGTTAGGACGAGATCAATTCCCTTTCAGGTTGGTTTCCCCTGATGATCGAGACCTTATGAGAGTTGCTCAGCCACTACCACATATGTCTCGACACCTTGGGTACGATGGACCACAAGGGCAAGAAGAAGAGGGCTCTCGGGATCAGCCACAAGAACTAGGAGGACTACCTATTCCCTGGGAACGATGTCAAGAGGAGGCCTACTCTACCACTGGTGAGTGTGACCAGGCCGAGGTGGAGAGCCGGATGGCCAAAGGAGAATCCTCCATAACCCTTGAGCATGACGAGGGTGGGGTTCCCATTCTAGTCGTTCCATCACCAGGCAAAGTCTCCCATATCCGCAAAGGCTCTGCTCGCGAGATACCTCATGATGTGGTTGAAGAGGTGTGTGGTTCCTACCCATTCCTTCGAGGTGCTCCTGGTGGAGGTGGTTTACCCTGCGGTACGCTTGGCCTATGGGAGGCCATATGCGTTGGTGTCGGCAACGATAGCCTGTATCCAAAGGGGGCTTCGCACACTAACGAACCAATTTTGCCGCGTGTCGTATATTGACGAGGGTGAGGGTGAAGTTGCTAAGACTCCTAATCCGCGAGTGGGTCTGCCGTACACTTATTTGAAGGCATGGTTCGTATACCACTACGAGTGTTTAATGAGTGCCCCAGCAGCTCTAAAGGGAGGGGGATCTGTTCCGTTTGTCTAACGTCTGGAAAAATGCTCTTGCAAGTGTAAAGACATCCCTGACATGAGGAAGACGTTGTCTTACTTTGGTCATTACAACTTCTGGCGATTCTTTCCTTACTTTACTAGGGGCGGCTATGGTGAATCGCTTTAGGACGTGTCGACGGTGGCCCATAACACCGTCCTCTCTTGCGACACCTTCCGGTGGTTAGTTAACATCCAGCCGGGGTATCACGTCTTGCGAACCGGCTCTGCGTGTTACCTGGAGCCTTATTTCTCTTGTAGGTTTGCCTGTCAGTTTGGGTATGACCAACTTTATGTCGGGAATGTCAACCCTTATTTTGATTATGAAGGAGGGTTGGTTAATGGTGCGTGGGGATGGTTCTGGACCTATGCTAGTTGCACAAATGCACACTTCGAGCTGCTGGCTAAGGATCACGACCTTCGCCATATGCTCCTTTATTATCGGTGGTATAGAGGGGCCAGTGCGAACCCTGAGGGCTTCCGGTTTCAAAGCTTCTGTTTGGCAGAGCACGGGCATCGCCCGAGGGCAGCCACTCTCTCCTCAAGGTGAAAAGGTCGCCAGGCTGTGGAGGAATGGTTCGGGGGTGTCTCTGAGGAGGAGGCCGAGGATCCTCACGCTGGCTTGGGAGACTTGGGGGAATCTATACCTCGTGCTCTGTCCCCTCCTCCTCCACCGGATCCCGTTGACGTGTCGGGAGGGTCAGATGAGTTAGCTCAGGCGAGTGAACGCCTGGAATAGGCACGGGGAGCAATCGCGGGGCGATTGGGGATGCCGCTCTTTGCTCCTAGTAGCTCTCTTCTTTCTAAGCGACAACGGGAGGCCGCGGTTGACAGTTCCAGGGCGGAGGCGGCCAAGAGGGCCCATCAAGAGGAGGCGACCGAGGCTATTAGAGTGTCGAGAGGCCAGGATGATGCAGCCCCTGTGCTAATTCCTGGGGTGACTACCCCTACGACCAGTGGTGCTACACCCGCTCCGCTTACTGCCTCAGGGACGGTTCCGATAACTCGGAGGTCGTTCCCTCGTCTGCTGTGGAGCAGCAGGTGGTGGTCTCGGCGACTCCCACCATCATGCCATGAGGTAACCCTTAGTACCGTATCTTTAGGTGCAGGGTCGAATTAGTATTATCTAACGTTCACGTTGACTCAATGCAGGTACGATTGAGGAGGTGATCCCCATTCCTTCTGATGAAGACGGGGGAGCCGAAGATGAGGCTGAGCTCGGCGACCCAGGTATGAGCGTGGTCGAGTGTCGTGGCTCTATCTTTATTGAACCGCTTATGGGGATCTTTTCAGGATTTATTATTAACCTCCTTCCTGTATCTGTAGCTGTTCTGGCCTCGGATGCTGCTGGCAAAGAGTATTCCCCCACTTGGGCTAACCAGTCGGCTAAAGAAGGTAGCGAAACTGGCAGCGAAGATGATGACTCGCCCCATGAGACGATGTCTAGCGACGAGGGACCCTCCGACTCTGAAGGGGAGACCCACGCTCTTGATGAAGCGTCGATCGAGATAGGGTCGCCGATCCACGGGGCTTCTTCCCAAGGGGAAGCATCTACCCATATGGTGGTTGATCCCTCACCCCGTATTTTGATGACTATTGAGGCTGCGCTCAGATCGGTGGTTGTGACCCCGATGGTGTCGGTTCACACTCTAGCCTTAGCAGTGTCTGTTACTACTCCTATTGCTACGGCTATCAGTGCTTCAGCCCCGACTTTTGTGACGACATCGGTTGTCTATGAGACTACCCTCTCTCCCTTGGCTCTCTCGTGCAAAAAGCTAGTGGAACGAACCGTTGCCAGCCTCCAAGCTACCCTTGCAGACAACATCCGACTCGCATTGGAGGAAAGATGCCCTTTTGAGGAATTCAAGGAAGCCCTGGAATATCATATGGGCTTTTGATCAAGGCTCTGGGTCCTTCTGCCACCAAACTGTACTTCGAACGTCTGGAGGAGGCAGAACGGGTCGTCGAACAACTGCTTGCCCTTCGTTTCATAAGCTTCGAGATCCTCCAACTTGCATCTAGCGAGGTCCAGACAGCATTGGAGGAGTGCGATCGCAGACTGGAGGAAACAACATCGTTGGAGGCGAGGTTGACGAAAGAGCCGAAGCGCGCTACACTCGAGAGTGAGCGACTGAGCTTGGCATGCTAAGAGGCCAACTCTCATGCTTCCCGCCTATCTTTGGAGATAGCGGGGACTAAGCAAGTGATTGCTAATGCGCAGGCCTTGTTGGCTACCCAGGAGAAGGCTCGCGAACAGGTGATCAGGGAGTTAGAGGCACTCGCGTCTCGACAACAGCTGGTCATCGACGTTATTGAGGAGAGGGGCTGAGCCCTCAAGATGGTGAAGTACACCGTCCAAGACTTGCTTTCGCACTCCGAAGTGGATATTCGCCGAGAGATCCTGAGGAGGCTCGAGCTCAAACGCGCCGAAGAGATCCGTGAGTTGGAGTCGCAGCTGAGAGACTTTTAATTTGTTTTTGATTATATCGTTGTACTCGACTCTCCCTTAATGAATGGAATTGTGTTTTCATCCCAGTCATTGCTCCTTTTATTGTGTGTGTGTGTATTCTGTCGTTGGTTACCGCGGGTGCTGTCAAGTCAACCGTTGGTTGACTCGCACCGGGTGACTCCTGGGCATGGGCAAGTTCTAACTGTAGGCGAATCTTCAGCCTTAGGTGGAACTGCAAACTGTTTCAATCTTTACCTAAGTCCCAATTGGGTTCAATCTTCAGGCAAACTCAAAAGTGGTTCAAACTCCAACTGTGCCTGAGCCTCAGGCAGATTGCAATAACGTGTGGGTCTGAGCCTTCGGGCGAACTCGATATAAGCAAGTTCGCCTGACGAATTCAATTCGTGGGCGGGCCTTGCTTTTCATGGGCCACGTGTCTACTAATTAAGATGACGTGGGCATGTTTTTCCCCACTAAAGGTAGCTGTAGTAGGGTTTCTCCTTTCTTCATGCCCAACCTAAGCTGTTGGCCAGAGATCGTGTTGGAAACCATATATCTCGACCGTTCGCATGAGATTTGGTATCCCCTTGCCTTATCTGTGACTGTTCGATTTGAACGGTCCAATCGAACAGTGTGCATTCACCCATGCCATGTATTTAATGTCTCTACCTCTGCATTAAGGGGTGTCGTGGCTTTAGTTGTCTTCTTCGAAGAAAACACACACTTCCTTTTACTGTGTTTGTGATGGCGCCGAAGGTGAAGAAGAGTGCTTCAAAGAAGGGTCATGGTGTCTCCTCCTCTTCCGCCGCCAAAACCACCGCCGCCGAAGGTATTTTGGCATCTAGGCCCTCGTCCGGTTTTGTGGGTTTGTGAACAAGGTGACATTCCCCGCTCTTAACCCTCTTTTTTTGTTTGGCTATCGTGCAGTTTAGGAAGGGGTGCCCGTATCCAGAGAGCATGGGACTGAGCCTATACTTGTTTCTGATGATGAATCCGGGGGAGCCACGGCTTCTCCCGCTTTGCAGCCTATTCCCCCGCCTTGGGTGGAGCCTTGCCTTGATGTTCCTCCCATTACAGTGCTTGCTCATGATCAAGAGCCCATTCCCTCAGGCTCTCTACCTCTTCAGGCTCGTATCGAAGAGTTCGAAAATGCCGCGAAGTAGGTGATTTCCCTCGTCAGCCTTGGTCTTGGGGTCTATGCTGACTTCAAATAGTCCCTCCTGGATCGCATGGTCGATCTCAGGCGGTTAGGTGAGCCTCGTCTCGCCGTCCATTGCAGGCAGCGGCTCCTCTATCTGGAGTCGCATCTGACACACCTAGAAACTCTGCTACAAGGAGGTCCTGCGGCTAACATGGATCGCTTCTTATCTTAAGTTCGGTGTAGGGAGGCATAGGAACAGGAGGTTCGAGGGAAATGGCGGATTTGGAGTCCCATGTCGCCTTCTGGGTAGACCAGCAACGCTTGCTAGGGGAACGGATAGGCACTCTTACTTCCACCATATCTCGTTTGAGGACCGAGTTAGAGCTTGCGGAGACGACCTTAGAGGGCCTCCGATCTGAAATCCAAAAAGTTAACAAGGCCGTCAAAGAGGTGACTCGGAACCTTGAGATGCTGCGATAGAAAGACGTTGTCGTAGCGTCTACCTTCGAGGGTCGGACTCAGAAGGAAGCTGAGGATAAATCCCAGGAAGACCACACAAAGAGGGTGGCCGCGGCTAAAGTGGAGCTTGCGTCCTTCAGCCTCTTAGACTAGGTTCTTCGTTGTTTAAGACATTTGGTGTTAATGGTTTGTAAAATCATAACTTTGTTCAAATGTACTATCTTAAAACTGGATGAATGATATGCCCTTTGGTTTTCAAAATGCATTTGTGCATTTTATTCCTTTTTTTTTGTATTGATGTTGCCCTTTGGTCTCTTAGCCATACACAAATCCGACCCCTGGGTGAATTTTAGTTACAAGCGAACTTTAGATGAATTCAGGCCAAATGTGAATTCTGGCCACTGGTGGAGGCGAATCCGAATCATATACGAGTTTGGACCAAAGTCGAACTCTGGGTGAAAAACCCATTCAGAGCCATATGCGAATAAGGTGAGCAGCGTGTCTGGTCGCAGCATCATGTGACTGCCAGCTGGACTGACATTGGTATGTCGCTTCACATTGAAGGCATCATAATGATAACTCCCTGTTCCTTGCGCCCGATTGGACCTTTGAACGATGAGCGTGCTCATTATATACATTGCTGTCCTAGTTAAGGAGGTCACCGTGCTCGTCTTCTTTTCCTCGTTTCTAATGGCGCCGCCCCCTAAAGCATCCGCTTCGAAGAAGAAGGCGAACGATGCCTCTTCTTCAACTACTGTACCTGGCCACGATCCGGAGCCTAAACCTTCAGATTCAGCCAATCTACAGATCCATATGGAGGAGCTGGAGGGTGCTGTGAAGCGGGCGATCTCGGCCGTCGATCAGGGCCGTGGTGTCTTCACGGACCTGAAGCAGGCCCTCTTAGATCGGGTTGCCCGAATCCGTCATTTGGGTGACTACAGGCTCGCCATACGTTGTTCGATAAGGCTCGTTGATCTTGAGTTGCTCATAAGCAAGCTGGAGAATCTGCGGCAGACGGATTTAGAGTCCGAAGTGGAGTCATTCTTAGTTTTAGCTCGTCGTCGCGAGGCGTGGCAGCGAGAGTGCCGAAGGCGAGACATAGTAGACAAAGAATCCTTTATCGCTCGCTTGGATCTCCGCCGACGTCTATTGTAGGCCAAGATGGAGAGTACTGCTCGATCGATCTCTTTGGGCAGGACTCCGTATATTAAAGGAGAATTGATCTTGATAGGTCTGCGTGTTCAGATTGAGACCGTGCATGGTGTCCTTGCGAGGGAAAGACGTGATCTTTTGTCGCTGTGCCAAGAAGATGCCATCGCTAATACTTCTTTTGAGGTGAGGGTCCGGCGGAAGGCTAAAGATGAGGCTCGTACTTTGTACGCGGAAAGGATAGCTGCGATTAGGTCTGAGCTCGCTTCCTTCAAACTCCTGGAATAAGCTCGTAGGGTAGGAGTAGATCAAGGATGCCCCATTCAATGTTTTGTTTCTTGAATGTAATGTTATGACTCTCTTGATTGCAAAGTCCTAATTTTGTTCAAATGTATTATCCAGAAACATCTAATGAACTTCGCAAATTCTCGTTGTACATGCAATCTTCTAATCTTTCATTGCGTCACTATTCAGTGTCTTATTCAAGCGATGGGTAGATTTAGTTGCTGGTGATTCTGGGTCGCAGGCGAAACTCCAGCGAGGGAGAGTTTATGCCACAAGAGAAACTCAAGCGCTGGCGAGTTTGGTCTGCAAGAGAAACTCGAGTGATGGCAAGTTTAGGCTGCAAGCGAAACTCAGGCACATATGAGTTTGGGCTGCAAGTGAAACTCAAGCACGGGCGAGTTTGGGCTTCAAGCGAAACTCAAGCACAAGCAAGTTTGGGCTGCAAGTGAAACTCAAGCACGGGCGAGTTTGGGCTGTAAGCAAAACTCAAGCACAGGCGAGTTTGGGCCGCTAGCAAAACTCAGGTGATGGCGAGTTTGGGCTGCAAGAGAAACTCAAGCACATGCGAGTTTGGACTGCAAGCGAAACTCAGGTGATGGCGAGTTTGGGCTACACGTCTATCGGTGGACCTAAGTGCTTGCCAGCTAGGATGATGTGGGTGCGTCATTCCTCATTAATTGCGAAATGACAGAACACTTCGTCTTCCATGTTTAATTCGAACGGTCGGTTTGGAGTCCTAAGAGCGGGGCTTTTATGGGCGTCGAGCTCGAAGCGCCGCTAGAGATCTGGATTGCTTGATCCATTTGAGGCAGCGAATCCTAGCCGTTCATCTTTCGGCTATATAATGTGTTCGTTGTCTCTTCGGTAGAGTTCTAGTGTTTACAAAAATTCACCAGAAGAGACCCTCCAAAAAAAACTCTCTGACCAATGGCCTCTAACTCTGATTCTAGTGTCTTCAAGGGGGAGGGCATTGGCTCCTCCTCTACCGCTGTCGTCGTCCATGTGACACCGTCTTCACCCGCAGGTTCGACCCAAGGCTCTTCCACTTCGAACTCTGGTTCAACGCTCACCATCCTGCAGAAGTTGGAGGATGACCTACATAGGATAGCCACCGTCATCAGCCAGGGTTAACATGACAGTTAGTTTTGGTAAGTTGATTTTGTTAGAGGTGAGGGTTAACATGACAGTTAGTTTTGGTCCTAATCTGTAAGAAGGTTAGACCAAGCGGCAATCTAGGTTACACTTAAGAACACTGTTTGTATCGTCTCGTATATAGTTTCCCGTTGGAGTATATGAAGTAGGAATAGTTTAGCTTCGTGTACCAGTTGGAGGGAGTGAGGACCATTTTAGACTCATGCACTCGTGGGAGTTTGTGAGAACCAGTTTAGACTCATGCACTCGTGGGAGTTTGTAAGAACCAGTTTAGATTCATGCACTCGTGGGAGTTTGTGAGAACCAGTTTAGACTCATGCACTCACGGGAGTTTGTGAGAGGCACTAAGGGTAGTACTTATTCAAGAACTTGCTATTGATAGGCATCATGATCTTCTCGCCATTCGGTTTGACGAGACGATAAGCTCCATTCGAATAGACTGTCTCTACTTTGAACGGTCCTTCCCATTTGGGCTGAAATTTGCCCTTCTTCTTGGAAGTGAGAATCATCGGTCGTCAGATGGCAAGCACTAATTCTCCCTCCTTAAAGGATCGACGCTTGACTTTCTTGTCGAAAGCCTTAGCCATTCGGGCTTGCTAGAACTCAATGTGTTGTTAAGCTTCAAGCCGCCTGTCATCCAACGCTTCGAGTTCCGCGAGGCGTCGTTGATGATTGTCTTTGGTCGTCATCCCTGTAGCTAGGGCGACATGGAGGGATAGAATTTGAATCTCTAATGGTAACACGGCCTCACAGCCATATACCAACGAGTAAGGTGTGTCGCCGGTCGGTGTACGAAACATTGTGCGATACGCCCATAAGCTCTCACCCAGCTTCTCGTTCCAATCGCGCTTGTTGTTGGAAGTCAGCTTAGTTAAGATCATAATGTATGTATTTAACGCTTAACGTATTGGATTAAAAAAAATAGTGTATATTTCTTCCCAATCTAATACGTCACGAACTTGTTCACGTTCTGATTCCCCGGTGTTTTAGGAAACAAGGCATGACAGGTTTTAGTGGTGGCCCATGCAGGTCATGGTCCTAAGTCCTCACTAGTAAGAATATAGTGGACAATTTAGATACATATCATATTTTATCCGTAAGACTATAATTAAGTTCTTATACTATTATTTTAATAACTATGTTTTAGTTCTTATTTTTCGATATATTGTTTTGATTTTAACCTTGGTTTTCCTTTTGATCCTTATTTTCCTTCAGAACCATGGTGGGTAGGCGTGGATATAGTAACATGTCTGGTAGCAGTGCCCCGTAGCCCGAAGTTGACCCGAACTTACTTCTGGTGATGATTCAGGGATTGGTCACCAATCAGCAGCACCTAGCTGGATAGCTGCATAGGGAGCCACAGCATCAGCCTTCCCCTCACGGAGAGTCTAGTGTTAGGGAGTTTTGGTACATGCGACCACCTTCCTTCTCTGGTGCTGAAGGACCCTTAGCAGCGGAAGAGTTCTTGAAGGTCACTGAGACTATCCTCACGGTGACCCGTATTACCCCTACTGAATGGGTGGATCTTATGGATATTCAGCTCACCGATACCGCTTGGATATGATGGGCAGCTAAGAAGACTCATCTGGAGAGGCCCATCCTGTGGGAGACGTTCACCAAGCGCTTCAACATTAAGTGCTTTCCTCAGTCGGCTCGGGACGAACTCCTATGTAGGTTTGTTGAGCTTAAGCAGGAAGGCCGATCAGTTAATGAGTATGAGGCCGAGTTCTCTTCCCTGAGTCAATTTTCTCCCCATCTGGTTACGGACTCTACCATTAGGAGGCATCAGTTCTAGAAGGGTCTGGATAAGTATATCAGGTTTGCTCTGGCTGATAGAGCACTTGTGACGCACGATGTAGTACTGGATGCAGCACGTGAGATTGAGAGCGTGCAGAAAGAACTTGAAGACCCACATATGATTCAGAGCAGGATACTAGTACCTCTAGTGAGGACTGCCGAGCGTTCATCCTCGAGGCAGCAGCAGCAGAACCCGCAGAGGCACCAGCATTCTCAGTGTCAGCCATTTCATTAGGCTCACCCTTATCAACATCTGGGAGTGCAGTCTCAGAGCCATTCTTCGATGAGGTGTTCCTATTGTAGCTACCCTGGTCATACTCAGTAGGATTGCCCCAGGCGTCTTCATCTATGCTTCAGTTGTGGGTCCCCCGGTCATATCAGTCGAGACTATCATTAGAAACAGCAGGCCCGTTTTCCCCCACCTCCAGTTCTGGCAGCTCTTCCAGCTCCACCTCAACCTGCCCCAGTAGCACCACCTCAGCACAGATCCTATCCTCGAGTAGGGCCTCTTCCTCCACAGCAGCAGGTTTATCAGGAAGCACAAAGGCAGCAACCATAGCGACAAATGTTTATGATTTTAGCTGTAGAAGCTGAGGTGAACGACCAGGTTATCACTAGTAAGAATTGTTCATCTTAGTTTTATTTACATATGAACTTCCTTATTTAGCATTACCTAATGATATCATGATAGAATTGTTTATGAATACTAAGTTAGTTGCATTTACATCCTCCTATAATAGGCAAGGTTCTTGTTTCTTCTGTTCCTACTTTATCACTCTTTAACTTTGGAGACTCCTATTGTTTCTTGTCTCGTTGATTTGTGAGTGTGCATTCTCTTCCTATAACTCCTCTGACTACGGGCTAGAATATCAACACTAGCAGTAGTGTCTTAGTAGCATCCAGTGGTTATGAAGCATGCCCAGTGATCATTTGCGGGAGGGAATTCTTTGCAGACTTTCTAACGATTGATTTGCCGAGCTTTGAATGTAATATTTAGGATGGATTGGTTGGTATCATTCTTTGTCACTATTGATTGTCACCGTCGGAGCGTAGTATTCGAGATACTGGATCACCCGAGACTTGAGTTCACCAGTGGTAGCACATCAGCCAGACCTGTAGAGTACAGAGCTAGACCGAAGAAGGCGATATTAGCGACAATGCAAGTGGAATCCGAGAAGCCAGTTGTAGTTCGAGAATTTAAAGATGTGTTTTCTGACGATATTTACGGATTGCCATTGGATCGAGCAATTGAGTTTTCCATAGATTTGAAGTCGGAAGTTGCTCCGATCTCCAAGACTCCTTATCGTATGCCTTCGGCAGAGTTGGCCGAGCTTCGGACTTAGTTGGATGATCTTTGTAGAGAGGCTTGATACGACCCAGTGTATCGGCCTGTGGAGCACCTGTGTTGCTTGTGGGGAAGAAGGATGGATCCAAGTGGATGTGTATCAACTACTGGGAGTTGAATGTAGTGACAATGAAGAATAAGTATCCACTTCCCCGCATCGATGAAATCTTTGATCAATTAGGAGGATCGAGGGTATTTTCTAAGCTGGATTTGTGAAGCGGGTATCACCAGGTGAAGGTTAAGGATTCTGATGTCCCCAAGCCTACGTTCCGGACAAGATATGGATATTATGAATTCTTAGTGATGTCATTTGGTGTGACTAATGAACTGTCAACATTCATGAACCTGATGAATCTGGTATTCTATGATGTGCTGGACAAGTTTGTGGAAGTCCTTATTGATGATATCTTGGTGTACTCTAAGAGTGAAGCGGAGCATGCAGAGTATTTGTGGTACGTGTTGAAGACCTTGAGAGAGCATCGGCTATTCACCAAGTATAGTAAGTGCTAGTTCTGGCTAGATCGTATAGCATTTTTACGACACATGGTGTCAAGAGACGGCATATCAGTGGATTTGGAGAAGGTATCTATAGTGAAGGATTGGTCTACCCCTAAGTCAGTGTCTGATATTAAGAGTTTCCTGGGATTAGCTGGTTACTACCATCGCTTCATCAGAGATTTTTCAAAGATTGCAGAGCTGATGACACGACTTACGAGGAAGGATATTAAGTTTGTCTGGTCCGACGCTTGTGAGCAGGTGTTTGAGGAGTTAAATTCTTGACTGATTTCGGCCCCAGTCCTGACGATACCAGATAAGAGTGGGAACTTTGAGGTGTTTTGCGACGCATCAGGTAGAGGATTGGGATGCGTTCTTCAGCAGGATGGTCATGTGGTGGCATATGCTTCTCATCAGTTGAAAAAGCATAAGTAGAATTATCCTACCCACGACTTAGAGTTGGTAGCTGTGATTTTTGCCCTTAAGCTTTAGAGTCATTATCTGTTGGGAGAGCAAGTGAAGGTATTCACTGACCACAAGAGCTTGAAGTACATATTTACTCAGAAGGAGCTCAACATAAGGCAACGCCGATGCTTAGAGCTGATGGCAGATTACGACATTGATCTTTAGTACCACCCTGGTAATGTTAATGTAGTTCCAGATGATTTGAGCCGATTGCCAGTGATCATGACCCTCACAGCTCAGTGGAGACTTTAGCAGGAGATGAAGGATGTGAGTATAGAAGTTCTTCTTCCAGGAGTCACCGCTTCTTTGATGAATCTTTAGATTCAATCAACATCGGTCAAGTGAATCAAGGCTACACAAGAAGGTGACCCATTTCTTCAAAAGTGCAGAGAGTTAGCAGTGACTGGTCTTCGACCGGAATTTGTTGTTCATGAGGACGGATCCTTACGATTTAGGAGTCGTATCTATGTACAAGGAGGAGATGTTCGAGAGGAGATATTACGAGAAGCTCACAGCTTACCGCATTCAATTCACCCTGGAGGTATGAAGATGTATAAGGATCTGAAGCTAAACTTTTGGTGGCGTGGTATGAAGAGTGATGTGGCAAGTAGTGTGGCTAAGTGCCTTGTATGTTAGTAGGTGAAGGCAGAGCCTCAACGCATCGCAGGTCTTTTGTAGCCATTTCCTATTCCGGAATGGAAGTGGAAGCATGTTACCATAGACTTTGTTACTAGCTTACCGCGGAGCACTAAACAAAATGACGCTGTTTGTGTGATCGTAGATCGATTAACCAAATCGGCTCACTTCAGTCCTTTTCGATTCGGACAGTCGACGGAGCATCTTGCTCAGAGATACATGGAGGTAAATATTTTTCTCTATATATTTTAATGAGTTCCTTTCCTAATAGTGTTAGTAAATCTCTTGTATTACAGGAGATCGTGCGATTGCATGAAGTTCGAGTGTGCATCGTTTTGGATCATGATACCTGATTTACTTCAGAGTTCTTGAAGAGTTTGCAGGTGAGTCTGGGGACCAATCTCAGTTTTAGCACAGATTATCATCCACAGACCGATGGTCAGTCAGAGAGGACCATTTAGATTTTAGAGGATATGCTCAGAGCTTGTATGCTTGACTTCCACGGGTTGTGGGAAGATCACTTGCATTTTGTGGAGTTTGCATATAACAATAGCTTCCAGGCTAGTATTGGAATGGCCCCTTTTGCAGTATTGTATTGGAGGAAGTGATGCTCTCCTCTGACCAAAATCTACTTACCAACTCTCTTCAATGGAGAGGTAGGTCCACAAAGTCGCTCCAATCATGGCGATTCCTATCAGGTTAACGATTACCTCTGATAGTCGACACCGTCATTCCTGCAAATGACGTTGTCCGATCAGTCGTCACACTCATACGTCCCTGAACGACCTGATCCTTTCTGAGTGTTCTAATATCCTTAGAACAATCAATGGGTAGTTGTCTGTCATGTGATGGCTCCTATAACAATCAATCGTCACACTCATACATCCCTGAATGACGATATTCCCCCAGCATCGTCTTTTTCGCAAAATACGTTGTTGTTTGATAATGACCTACCAAGCGATGTGCCTTTATCCAAATAGTGATTTATCATGCAATGTGCCGCTATTTCGGGTTCGTCTTCACCCCAAGAGAAGACAAATCAGGGTTCGTCTTTGCCCTAAGAGAAGAAAAATTTAGGTTCATCTTTGCCCTAAGAGAAGACAAATCAGGGTTCGTCTTTGCCCTATGAGAAGACAAATTTGGGCTTATCTTTGCCCTAAGAGAAGACAAATTAGGTTTGTCTTTGCCCTAAGAGAAGACAAATCAGAGTTCATCCTTGCCCCAAGAGAAGGTAAGCTTCTCCTTGAGACTCCAACGGGTATACGAGTATAAACTATTTCCCAAACCTCCAACTGGTATACGAGGCTAAACTGTTCCTTACCTTTGACGGGAAGTTCTTAGAGAACATTCTTAAGGATAACCCGGCAACCTCCAACCGGTGCACGAGATGAAACTGCACCTTTCCTCCAACTGGTATAGGAGGTTAAACTGCTCCCTATGCCCAAACGCCTCAAATAGCTAGGGATAGAGGAGAAATCTTAGCATTGAGCCTAAGAGAAGCTCCTCGACAACTTACCATGCTAAGGGCAAGAGCATGGCTAGTCCAACTCAAATGGCAATTTGTAAAGACAAATCAAGTCTGTTGATAGCTGTGGGTTTGCTAAAAATCCTAATTCAATCTCGCTGAGTTCGATTGGAAGGCGCCTTAATCCCATATGAGCAGTGATCACTTTATAGGTCTTCATTTCCAAAGTATTTCAGACCCCATGCAGCCTGATTCAGGTCTAAAAACTTTTAAGGGGGTTCTATAGGTAATAAAAATTACCATTAATCCCTATCAGAGAAGTTCAGAATAAGACTGCTAAAACCTCATTCGAAATAGCTGAAAAGGGAAAAACACTGATATCTCTCAAACCGAAAGGAATTTGGTGAAAAGGACAGAAGCAAACTGAAACCTATAGGGTAGGTTTGGTTGGCTCCATCTCGTCAAAATAGTCGATTTTTATATATAATTCGTCAAATTCCGACTTACGGTTTGAAAGTTATGACCTGTTCTTCGTGACATGTTCTGGAGCTTGCCTGAAGAGCAAGCTCGCCTGCAAAGGAGCTTAGCTCGCCTGAAGGCTTGAAGCTCGTCTGTATAAGGCAAGCTCACCTACACAGCCTCGCCTACAGAGCTCTCCTGACAGCTTGAAGCTCGCCTGCTTGATCCAGGCTTGCCTGAAGACTTGAAGCTCGCCTTCATGCTTGAAGCTCGCCTGAAGACCAAGCTCACCTAACAGCTGGAGCTCACCTGAAAAGGGTGATGTTCGCCTGTAAGGAAGTCTATCTGCAAGGCTAAACCTCACCTGAAGAGCAAGCTCACCTGTCAACACTCGGAGCTCGCCTGAAGTGCCAGCTCGCCTGTTCGCCTACTCGCCTACATGCTTGACTCGCCCACACGAGTCAAGCCCGACGGAGCATTCAGCTCACGTATGAGCTCGCCTGCAAGCTTGCTGAACTTGCCAGCTCGCCTAGACTGCCCACTTGGGGTATGGGAACAGTCATATCAATGGTTACATCCAACATCTAGGGAAAGCATGTCACTCCTCACCTGGACTAGGCATGGCCAAAACTCTCCTAAAAGCTATTAAAAGCTATGAAAAATAGGGTGGCTAGCGGGTTACCAGAATAGGGCGCCTTACAGGACCCCCTAGGTGGTCACATCCTATAGCTAGGAAGGCGTGGTTTACTTGTAGTTAAATCCCACAAATCAAGGGATGGCCCATGCCATCCCTTGAATATTAAAGAGACCTTTAGATAACGTGAAAAAGGGGGATTGGCTGCTTGCTTGGCTAGCTAATCTTCCCAAGTTTGAACCTGGGCTCATTTGCTAAAGGCTCCCTCATTTGAAGAGACTCGACTGAACTCTCAGACTTGAGGCTCTTAAGCTCTTGGCAGACTCTTGCATAGTAGCTCTTCGCAGACTCTTGCATAGTAGCTCTTTGCAGACTCGTCTGAACTCACAGACTTGAGGCTCTTAGGCTCTTTGCAAGCTCTTGCATGGTAGATCTCTCCAAACAATCAGTCGAAAAGCACAAGCCCCCGTTTGGCCTCGGGTATAATCGAACTCGATCAGCACGAGCTTCTACTGCGTACTGAAGCTCACCTACAACCTCGATCAAATTGTCCAAGGGAAGCAAGCTCGATGCGAGAACCGAGCGAGGCGTCCTATCACTGCTAAAGTCCCCACGTTAACCAAGGAGGGCCTTCCCTCCGCTTCTCTTGTAATTTTAATTCATTAGTTTATAATAAGCTATTCTTATCAATACAAACGAAATTCCCATTTTGGAAAATTAAAATTTACACCTACAGAAGATGGCGACCAAAGTAGGAGTTACTGTTTCTTCAATCAAAATGGTGGTGGTGTAGTTCAACGAAATTGCAACGGGGACAACTGTTGAGTCCCTCGTGATCGAGTTTGAGGAGTACTTATCTTCATCCTCTTCTGGTGGCAATGCGTCTCGCAAGTGCTATAGAGTTGCATGTGTGGCCCAGCCCCAAGTGCCTGAGGTGCTAACACCGGAGAGCTCTACCCGAGCAAACACAGGAGGTTCTATCTCCCCTAAGCCCATCACGGCCGAGCCGAAGGCAAAGGATGCTAGTTCAAGGGCGGCGCGAGAGGTCGTTGAACAATCCTCACAGACCCCCATGCAAGAGGAGATGACGGTTCATATCGGTGAGGACCCCACCTTTGCCGTCAATATGAATGCTCCCCTCTCCAAAAGAGCCAAACATTGGCGACGACAAGCTCTCGCCCGCCAAAAGACGTAAACCCTCATCTCCAATGACGTCTTGAATTACCATTCAGGCCTAAAGAGATCCAAGCCAAAATGTAAAGTTTCCAAAATTGGCGAATTAGTGTTTTCAACAAGCCTAGCAGTTCAAGCGAGCACCACGAGCTTCGTTCCATGAGTAAGGTTCCTAATTTTGGCAAACCGCTCAAATCAGTCGAGCCCACCTACGTAGATGGGCTTCGCTCTTCAGGCGAGCTTCCCAAATCTGTCGGCCTTCGCCAGAAAGGCAAAGCTGTAGCTCGCCCAACAGGTGAGCCTTAACAGGCCGAATCTTGCTAACCCATGCGAGCTCGCCAACAGATGCAAGCTCACCCAGCAGGCAAACCTCGCCAGACTGAGCCTCGCCGACGAGCTCAAGTACGCCAAATAGGTAGACCTTGGCAACCTCGTTTAACAGCTCAATCCCTCATGCAAGAAGTGGTAGTTCTCCAAAAAGGCGAACCTTGCCTAAAAGAACTAGAGATTGAACCTCACCAACAGGCTCTAGGTCGCCAACCACACGAACCTCACTTCAATGAACAGATGGCTAAACTTCACCAACAGGCCTAAGCTCGCTTGTCTAGACAAGGTTGCCTGAGTTCAACACTTAGGAAATTTCCCGAGTGTTCCCATTTGGACTCCCTTGAGTCTCCTCTATTTGAGCGCCAACAGTCGGCTGAGGTTCAAGCTCGCCTTGAACCACACCTGAACGACCAGTCGAATCGACCTTGCCAGCAGTCAGCTAAAGGTCGCCCAAATGCTCGAGCTTGCCTGCAGTCGGCTAGAGCTCCCACATTCCAGACCTCGCCTATCTTGGCACGGTCGATTGGATCCGACACTTAGGGAAATTCCTAAGTGTCCTCATGTCGGCTTTCTTGAGCCTCCTTCATGCGACTTCACATCTCGTCCTCCCGACGCTGGGGGTTGTCACTATCAACCTATAGCGGATCTCAGAGGATGCTTGATTTACAAACACACGCCCTATGAGACTTACGTTGATGTGGAGCTCCCCGTCGCAACTGTCAATCTGACGGGGAAGTCCAATGCCATTGAGCATGAATGTATCCACTAACGCACTCACGCCCAAATAGGGGTAGCCATTCCGTTTGACTACACGCACCTAGCACCTGTCTCTAACGATGACGATGATAATTGCTCGACAGTAGCAATACCACAGGCTTTAAGCTCTATTCAGGGTGAAGGCGAAGAAGTGCACATGACCAACACCCCTTATGAGATATACAGGAGACTCGACTAGCAACAAGTAACCATTGATTTCCTGAAGGAGATGTTGGAACAGCTTCTAAGAGAGAAGAAGAAGAAGAAAGAGAGAACTTTGCGAGCTTCGCATAAATCCTCGAAACACAAAGAGTGGGTGCCTTTAATCCCTATCAGAGAAGTTCAGAACAAGACTGCTAAAACCTCGTCCGAAATAACTGAAAAGGAGAAAACACTGATATCTCTCAAACCGAAAGGAATTTGGAAAAATGGACAGAAGAAAATCAAACCTTATAGGGTAGGTTTGGTTGGTTCCATCTCGTCGAGATAGTCGGTTTTTATATATAATTCGTCAAATTCCGACTTACGGTTTGAAAGTTATGACCAGTTCTTCGTGGCATGTTCTGGAGCTCGCCTAAAGAGCAAGCTCGCCTGCAAAGGATCTTAGCTCACCTGAAGGATTGAAGCTTGCCTGCATAAGGCAAGCTCGCCTGTACAGCCTTACCTACAGAGCTCGCCTGACAGCTTGAAGCTCGCCTGCAAGATCTAGGCTCGCCTGAAGACTTGAAGCTCGCCTGCATTCTTAAAGCTCGCCTGAAGACCAAGCTCGCCTAAACGCTGAAGCTCACCTGAAAAGGGTGAAGTTCGCCTGTAAGGAAGTCTAACTACAAGGCTAAAGCTCGCCTGAAGAGCAAGCTCACCTGTCAACACTCGGAGCTCGCCTGCAAATCCAGCTTGCATGTTCGCCTACTCGCCGGCATGCTTGACTCGCCCACACGAGTCAAGCTCGCCTGAGCATTCAGCCCGCATATGAGCTCGACTGCAAGCTTGCTAAACTCACCAGCTCGCCTAGACTGCCCACTTGGGGTATGGGAACAGTCAGATCAATGGTTACATCCCACAGCTAGGGAAAGCATGGCACTCCTTACCTGGGCTAGGCATGGCCAAAACTCTCCTAATAGCCATTAATGGCTATGATAAATAGGGCGGCTGGCGGGTTACCAGAATAGGGCGGCTTGCAGAACCCCCTAGGTGGTCACATCCTACAGCTAGGAAGGCATGGTCTACTTGTGGTCAAATCCAACAAATCAAGGGATGGCCCATGCTATCCCTTGCCTATTTAAAGCCACCTTTAGATAACGTGAAAAAGGGGGGTTGGTTGCTTGCTTGGCTGGCTAATCTTCCAAAGGTTGAACATGGGATCATTTGCTAAAGCCTCCCTCATTTGAAGAGAATCATCTGAACTCTCTGACTTGAGGCTCTCAAGCTCTTGGTAGACTCTTGCATAGTAGCTCTTTGCAAGCTCGTCTGAACTCTCAGACTTGAGGCTCTTAGGCTCTTTGCAAGCTCTTGCATGGTAGCTCTCTCCATGCAGTCAGTCGACAAGCACAAGCCCCCGTTTAGCCTCGGGTATAATCTAACTCGATCAGCACAAGCTTCTACTGTGTACTAAAGCTCATCTACAACCTCGATCGAATCGTCTAAAGGAAGCAAACTCGGTGCGAGAACCGAGCGAGGCGTCCTATCACTGCCAAAGTCCCCATGTTAAACAAGGAGGATCTTCCCTCCGCTTTTGTTATAATTTTAATTCATTAGTTTGTACTAAGATATTCTTATCAATACAAACAAAATCGCCATTTCGGGAAATCAAAATTTACACCTACAGAAGATGGCGACCACAATAGGAGTTACCGTTGCTTCAATCGGAATGGTGGTGATGCAGTTCGACAAAATTGCAATGGGGACAACTGTTGAGTCCCTCGTGATTAAGTTCGAGGAGTACTTATCTTCATCCTCTTCTGGTGGCAATGCATCTCGCAAGTGCTACAGAGTTGCGCGTGTGGCCCAGCCCTAAGTGCCCGAGGCGCCAATGCCGAAGAGCTCTGCCCGAGCAAACACTGGGGGTTCTATCTCCCCTAAGCCCATCATGGCCGAGCCGAAGGCAAAGGATGCAAGTTTAAGGGTGGTGCGAGAGGTCATTGAACGATCCTCACAGGCCCCTATGCAAGAGGAGATGACGGTTCATGTCGGCGCAGACGCCACCTTCACCGTCAACATGAACGCTCCCCTCTCCAAAAGAGCCAAGCAACAGTGATGACAAGCTCTCGCCCGCCAAAAGATGCAAGCCCTCGTCTTCTATGATGTCCTGAATTACTATTCTAGCCTGAAAAGATCCAAGCTAAAATGCAAAGTTCCAAAAATTGGTGAATTTAGTGTTTTCGACGAGCCTAGCAGTTCAGGCGAGCCCCACGAGCTTTTCTCCATGAGCAAGGTTCCCAATTTTGGTGAACCGCTCAAATCAGTCGAGCCCACCTACACAGACGGGCTTCGCTCTTCCGGCGAGCTTCCTAAATCTACCGGACTTCACCAGAAAGGTAAAGCTATAGCTCACCCAATAGGCAAGCCTCGACAGGCCGAATCTCGCCAACACATGTGAGCTCGTCAATAGATGCAAGCTCGCTCAACAGGCGAACCTCGCCGGCTGAGCCTCACCGACGAGCTCAAGTACGCCAAACAGGTGGACCTCGGCAAGCTCGTCTAACTGCTCGATCCCTCCTGCAAGAAGTGGTAGTTCTCCAAAAAGGCGAACCTTGCCTAAAAGAACTAGAGGTTGAACCTCACGAACGGGCTCTAGGTCGCCAACCACACGAACCTCACCTGAATGAACAAACGGCTGAACTTCACTAACAGACCTAAGCTCGCTTGTCTAGACAAGGTCGCCTGAGTTCAACGCTTGGGAAATTTCCCAAGTGTTCCTATTTGGACTCCCTTAGGTCCCCTCCATTTGCTCGCCAACAGTCGGCTGAGGTTTAAGCTCACCTTGAACCTCACCTGAATGACCAGTCAGATCGACCTCACCAGCAGTCGGCTAAAGGTCGTCTAAATGCTCGAGCTCGCTTGCAGTCAGCTAGAGCTGGTCCAAATTCCAGACCTCGCGTGTCTTAGCACGATAGATTAGATCTGACACTTAGGGAATTTCCCAAGTGTCCTCATGTCGGCTCCCTTGAGCCTCCTTCATGCGACTTCATGTCTCGTCCCACGACACTGGGGGCTGTCACTATCAACCTACAAGGGATCGTAAAGGACGATTGACTTACAAATGCACACCTTACGAGACTTACGTTGATGTGGAGCTCCCCGTCACAACTGTCAATGTGATGGGAAAGTCTAAGGACGTTGAGCGTGAACGTATCCACCAACGCACTCATGCCCAAATAGGGGTAGCCATTCCGTTTGACTACACGCACCTAGCATCCATCTCTGACGATGATGATGATGATTGCTCGGCAGTGGCAATGCAACAGGCTTCAAGCTCTATTCAGGGTGAAGGCACGAAAGTGCACATGACCAACACCCCTGATGAGATATCCAGGAGACTCGACGAGAAACAAGCAACTATCGATTCCCTAAAGGAGATGTTGGAACAGCTTCTAAGTGAGAAGAAGAAGAAGAAGAAAGAGAGGACTTCGCGAGCTTCGCATAAATCCTCGAAACACAAAGAGCAGGTGCCTACTCCTTCTCACTCCTCATCCGAGTCGTTTGGAGGAGCGTCACCTTCGGGTCATAATCCAAGGGACAAAAGGCTCGAAGAGTTCTAAATTCAACTCGATGCCTTGAAGCTCCCGAAGCATATGAACAAGCTGGAGGTTGTCAGACCATATCCAATCGAATGGGATATAGTATCCTACCCGATAAAGTTTCAGCCACTGGACCTCCTGCAGTTCGATGGCAAGGGTTCTCCTACCCAGCATATTTACTACTTCCAAGCGCAAATTAGACGCATAGTGGGGAATGATCTCATTATGACTTGACTGTTCATTAGTACCCTCAAGGGGGTCGCTTTTGAATTGTTTTGCAGATTGGGCCCTAAATCCATCACTTGCTGGAAGGACATGAAACGGCTCTTCATAGCTACATTCTTTAATGATGACAAAGAAGTATCTGTGACCACCCTGCTAACTGCAAAGGAAAAGAAGATAGAGTCTGTAAGCAACCTTGTCAAGAGGTTTAGGAACCGATCGCTGCATATACGTGATCAAGTTTTTGAGACCACTCTCATTGAGATGTGCCGGAACAATCTCTCCATCGTCATCCTATCTAATATGGGCGCAGTCGTAGCTCACTCATGGAAAGACTTAATCCGCCAAGGAGAACAAGTTGACAGCATGCTCCAGCGTATGGATACTGAAGAGCCATATGAATTTCAAGGGGGTGATGACCAAGATATCTTGGTAGTGGAAGCCACCTCCTCATCCAAACCTTATTCACAATAGAGGGGCAATGCTTCAAAGCACTAGAAGCCCACAACGGCATCTGTCGTGTTCACCGACTCGGACCCAAACTATGGGGCCGACTGCGAAGACTTGGCTACTAGTGTGCGAAGACTTGGCTACTACTGGCCGAAGATGATCGGTGATGCTTAAATGCATCAATCGCCGGAGAACCTACAGCCGACAGCGACTTCATTACCCATTCGTAGCGGAAAGGTTCTACTTGAACGGCCAACATGTCGGTAGAGGATTTCATCCCACATCTCCTACCTGGTCAAACCTTCCTACAGTTAGGACCAAAGCCAACTATCAAGGTAATTTCCACCTCTGATAGTTATTTCTCCATCAGTCCCATTCAACTAGATGATGGATCTTGTAAAACTATCAAGTTAACTATTACCTCTGATAGTCTCCTCCAAATTTCTCCCGTCGATCTCTCTAGTAGGATGATGGGACCACTTCCACTATCATGTTAACACTACACCTCTGACAAAATCAGCTTACCAATCCTCTCCAATAGGATGGTAAGCCCACAGAGTTGCTCAAATCGTAAAAAAACAATCCTGTCATGTAAACATCACACCTCTAACCAAAATCTACTTACCGACTCTCTTCAATGGAGAGGTAGGTCCACAAAGTCACTCCAATCATGGCGATTCCTATCAGGTTAACGATTACCTCTGATAGTCGACACCGTCATTCTTACAAATGACGTTGTCCGATCAGTCGTCACACTCATACGTCCCTGAATGACCTTATCCTTTCCGAGCGTTCTAATATCCTTAGAACAATCAATGGGTAGTAGTCTATCATGCGTTGGCTCCTATAACAATCAATCGTCACACTCATACGTCCATGAATAATTTGATTCCCCTAGCACCGTCTTTTTCGCAAAAGGCGTTGTTGTTTGATAAGGGCCTACCAAGCAATGTGCCTTTATCCAAATAGCGGTTTACCATGCAATGTGCTATTATTTAGGGTTCGTGTTTGCCCTAAAAGAAGACAAATCAGGGTTCATCTTTGTCCTAAGAGAAGACAAATTTGGGTTCGTCTTTGCCCCAAGAGAAGACAAATATGGATTCGTCTTTGCCCCAAGAGAAGACAAATCAGGGTTCATCCTTGTCCCAAGAAAAGGCAAGCTTCTCCTCGAGACTCCAGCGGGTATACGAGTATAAACTATTCCCCAAACCTCTAACTAGTATACGAGGCTTGATGCGGCATAAACATATACCCAAAAATTACAAGTACACAATCAATCAAGTTATAGTATAAAAATATCGATCCCACGAGGAAGGTGTTTTGTAGGAGAAAATATAAATCGGTTCTTATGTTGTGTGCGTGACAAATAGGAGTAAAGAATAAGTGTGATTTTGGAGAGATGGAGAGAATGAAAATGATTGTGTAAATAAATATATTTGAGAGTGGAAGTGATAAAAAAAATAAATATGATCAACAAGGCAAGAAGGAAAAATCAAGAAACAAGTAAAAATCAAGAATGAAAAATGAAATTCAAGTAAGCAAAGATGGCGAATTCAATTAAAGATATGGGTAATCTAAAATTAAATCCACTTCTTAGAAAAGGGTGATTCCCTATACGGTTCTAGCCTAAAGGAGAATCAAAGAAAATAAAAATAAATAAAAAGAAAAAATAAACCCAAGAGGGTTCTAGCCTTAATGTGAATAGTGCAAGAAATTAAAATCTAACTACAAAACAAATTACAAAATCTAAGCTAGAAAATAAATTGTAAAAATTAAATACAAGAAAATAAATTTAACCTATAAGCATGAAATAAATCTAAGGCAAGAGGGTTCTAGCCTCTTGGCTATTTAACAAGAAAATAAAATCTAAATACAAGCATAGAAATAAATCTAAACTAATAAACAATAAAAAAATAAAAGAGAAAAATAAAAGAAATATAAACCTCCAAATAATTCTTCATCTCCATCTTCATCATCCAATAAAGAGAAAAAATATTTGAAGTGGTGAAAAAATATTTTATTAATTGTAATAAAAGTTATAAATTTGGAAGGTCTTCTCAATTAAGAGTGGCCCTCCTCTCCAAATGGAGTTACAAAAATTTTCACACCTCTAACACCTCAATCTCTATCCCTATTTATAGTAAACATCAATGAATAAGAGCCCTTGGATTGAATCCTTATCCAAAACCATCAAAAAACAGTCATTGATCTGTAACTGATTCGTCAGTATCGATGCCAGCATCGATGCTGACATCGATGCCCGCATAGATCCTCTCATCGATGCTAGCATCGATGTCTTATCAAGTTTCTGCCTTTACGGATAGCTTCGTCTCGTCGATATAGGTGATTTTCATATATTATATGTTAAATTCCACCTTCCGGATTGAGAGATATCGTCGTTTCCTTACGGTCAACTATCTTGAATATATTTTTTCATATTTAATTTTTTTTATTTTCTCCGGCTTCTATAGGCTACTCAGCTTGATTCTGGGCTTGGGCTTTTTGGCTTTTGCTTGTGTTCTTCATTTAATCTATGGGTTTTTGTTGAGAGAAGAGATCTTGGGCTTTATTCTTTATTAACCTGCTTAAAGATAAAAACAATTATTAATGGTATATTTATTCATATAAAATAGATAATGAGGGTATAAAATTATAATAAAATATGATTATCAAATACCCCCACACCTAAACTTTTGCTAGTCCTCTAGCAAAAAAAGAAACAGGAAAGAAAACCTAACTCACTTTCGTAGAAATCACGGTTGTATTTAGCGCATAAAACAAGCCTTTGAATATACCCACAAAATTCGGTCATCTTGCCAAATTAAAGAAGTTAGTAAATAACTAAATTTACTTGATAATTGAAGCTAGTTATTACTCAAGAAAATATTTTTATATATAACTCTAAGGTAAAATTCCTAGAAAATCTTCTCATTATAGCAATACAAAATCAAGTCAAACTTAAGATTTTAATTTAAAAAATTTTAAAAGAACATGCTAACTCTTTGTTTTAAATAATTTTTAAGTTGCTTGATCTAAAAATTTTTCCAATACCATATATTTAAATATAACTATATGTATAAAACATTTATTAGTATTTTTATTTTTATTTATTTATTTATTTATTTTATTTATTATTATTATTATTAATTCTTTCTTCCTTGGTGATTTTTTTCCTACTTTAACGGGTTTTCTAAGTGACCATTTAACGAGTTTTGGGCCAATTGATCCCAACCCAATTGGGCTTAAGTCATTAAGTATGGAAATATTCATTGGGCTTAGTTACTCGATCAGCTTAGGCTTTATAAGATAGAATCACATTGAATTCAAGAGTTTTTTTTCCTTTCTTTTGGTACCCATTTTTCACACTCTTCTTTTGTAATGTTATTATTATTATATTTTTTTTAATATGTATATGTATATATATTCTGAAAAATATGTAAATCAAGATACTTTGAAAAATTATTTTCAACTCTAAGCTAAGCATGCATAAATTCCATTATTTTAAATAAAAATCTAAGTTAAGGCTTAAGTAAAATATACTATTTTAAAAATCATTTCTTAAGAAATTTATTTAGAGTTATCATAAAAGGTGAACTTGAGTAAATAACAAACTAGGGATTAGAAAATTTTAAAATTTATCAAATAAATCAATTATTACATAACTCTATTAATTTGGCAAGTGACAATATTTTTATAATTTTTTTTAAGGAAAAGGAAAAATGCAACTAAAAAGGTAAAATAAAGAGAAAAATAACTAATTTCCACCCCCACACCTAAATTTTACATTGTCCTCAATGCAAACTCTATGATGTATAAAGTAAAGCAAATAAGAAATAAAGTACTTATATTTGGTTGGTTGATAAAAATCTGCAATTACCTTTGGTCTGAGGAGGATGGGAAAAAAATTCTTTTTTTTTCTTTTTTCTCTTTTTCTTTCCTTTTTCCCTTTTTTCTTTTTTTTTTACAACTGAATAAGAAACTCTCGAATGAGAGAAGAATAAATTCTTTTTATTATTCTGAAATAAAACAAAACAAACAATATAGAATGAAGGATTTAACATGAAGAGCTCATATTCTACAATGAATCCTACCTTACTGTTAAAAATTCTTCCTTGGATTTTAAACAAATTCAGAATGATATAATCAATAATGTGAAATTCCAAGCATTTCGGGGTGTTTAATAATTCTTGCAACAAAGTAAGGTATGTATTATTGGTGTCATGCATTTTGCATTTTTTAATGAACTTAGACTCTTGTACTATGAATTTTTGTTTTCTAATAACCAATTATTTTGTAGCATTATCCTCAACCACAAGATTCGTGGTTGAGTTCTGAAAATTTGGTTGTTGATTATTCTCAAAGAATCTAAGTTCATCAAGAAAGAGTTTTTCAAAATTTAATTCAAGGAAGCAAATATTTAACACAGTTTCATTATTCTCAATGACCTGATCTGCTTCTTCTAAAAAACTCCAACTCATCATAAAAAAATTCCTCAAAACTCAAATCAGACTCTTCTTCTTCTTCTTCTTCTTCTTCTTTTGATCTTTCCTGAATATAATTTATTTCTAGAGGCTGATTATTTGGTTGGTCTCTGGATAGAAAATGTTAAGATCAGCAGTCAAATTCCTAAAGGATAGCTTCATTTGACCAGTTCTACAGTTGATGAGAGCATTAGAAGTGACTAAGAATGATCGTCCTAAGATGACAGGTGTCTGTCCTTTGGGATTGGAAACGGGTTGTGTTTCCAAGACTACGAAATCTACTAGAAAAATAAAATCTCCAACCTTAATTAGAACATCCTCTAACTCACCCGTAGGGACCTTGACAGATCTATCAGCTAACTGCAAAGTGCAGCGGGTTGGTTTTAGTACACCTAGATCCAATTGCTAGTAGACTGAATATGGAAGCAAATTGACACTGGCCCCTAAGTCTAAAAGCGTCTTATCAATATGAGTATTACCAATGACATATGAAATGATAGGAGAACCTGGATACTTACGTTTCAAAGGTATGGGATTTGAGAGAATATCACTGATATTAGCGGCTAAAAAGACTTTCTTTGGAACATTTATTCTCCTCTTTTTAGTGTATAATGGAATTTGTTCAATTACATCTAAGAGAGGAATATTGACCTTAACCTGCTTGAATGTTTCTCGGATCTTCTCCTCTTGAGGGGAGTGTTTCCTAGGTCTGAGTCTATCTGGAAAAGGAGCAACTGGTCTAAACCTATCAAAAGCAGGCTCAGGTTCGAGTTTTCAGGTTCTTGGTCATCTGAGGGGGGTGATTGTTGAATATATTCATCATAAGGAGAAGGAGAAGGAATTTGTACTAGATCAAGAGTTTGACTTGGAGGAATTCTTACTTGATTATCTATCTGTCTACCTGACCGAAGTGAACGGATTGCATTCACTTGACCTTCATAGGATGAACTGCATCCTGTGTCCTTAGGGTTAACCATGGGTTGATTCGAAAATTTTCCTTTCTCTCTTGCACTCACGATACTAGCTAGTTGATCAAGTTACGATTCTAATCTAGCTATAGCTTGAGTGTTGGAGTTGAGCATTTGTCTGGTTAATTGCATAAAGTAATTCATAGTGCTGGACGTTTGAGTCAACATATTCGTGGTTTGAGTGGAGGCCTTAATTATGGTTTCCAAACCATTGTCCAATACATTGAGATGTTTATCCGGATCTGGATTGTGAGGAGTCTGAATTACAGCTTGATGAAGAGGAGAATGACTTTGATATGGAAGATTGGGTTGTTGAAATTGTGGATAAGAATTGAAAGGAACTTTGTTCCCCTAGGAAAGTGTTGGTTTGAAGTGGGATTGAAATTTTGATTCACTTGGAGACTTCCTTGATTCCATGCGAAATTAGGATGATTTTTCCAACCTGGATTATAGGTTGGAGAAAATGGATCTTTCATTGGACGTTAGAATGCAGCGTTCATCTGTTCTAATGAATGGGTATTTCCTAGGAGAGGGCATTCCTCTAAAACATGGGCAGGAGACTGACAATTATGACAACCTGGGGCAGAAACTTGATTAATTTGAGCTAGAGCTCGTTCCTTAATTTCTAAGGCTTCTAACCTTCACAGAATTGTCACCATCTTTGTTTCGGAGGCAATGTTCGACTCTAAGGAAAGACCACTAGATTTAGGTTGGGAAACTGAGGAAACCCTGTCATCACAATGTTCCCATTGCATGGTTTTCTCAGAAAGACTCTCTAAAAACTCCCAAGCTTCATCAGCATTTTTCCTCATGAAATCCTCATGGCACATTGACTCTAAGAAAGTTTTTGTAAAATAATTTAATCCTTCATAAATTATTTAGCATAATCGCCATTTTTCTAAACCGTGATGAGGACATTGGATGAGAATATCTTTAAATCGATCAAAACACTTCCAAAATGGTTCTCCCGAAACAATTTTAAAATTCATCTTGCTATTTCTTAGCTTCACAGTTTTATGGATCAGGAAAATTTTCTTAAGAAAAACGGTGATAAATTCCTCTCAAGTTGTGATGGAATTTATGGGTAAGCTGTATAGCCATTTTTTTCCTTTGTCTTTGAGGGCAAAAGGAATAAATATGAGTTTGACTGCATCTTCAGTTAATTCTCTCATTTTAATCATCATACATACTTCCTTAAATTCTGAGATAAAAATATATGCATCTTCAGTTTCATTCCCTAGAAATTTTGGAAGCATGTTGATATAGTACGGTCGAAGCTCAAAGTTAGTTCCATTTGCCTCGGGGTGCCTAATGCAAGAGGGGATTGCATTCCTAATGGGATAGCACATATCTTGAAGAACGGGTGGATTAGGATACGTCATTTCTATGATTGGTTCAAAGTGAATTAATCGATGTGTATTATCCCTAATCCACATTTGCATACACCCAAAACAATTTTTTTAAGGAGAAAAAAATTAGTTTTTTTAATAAGAAGAAAAAGGAAAATCCTAACTAAAACAAATCAAAAGTAATCACTTTTTAATCACTCTAACTCTAGGGTTAGCTCCAAACCAAAAACTCCTAAAGTAAAAAGATTAAAGTTTTACCCAGATAGTCAGCCATGTAAGGACAGTACTAGAGGGTGATCAGAGATTAATTAAGTACCTCGTTCCTTACGGAGTGCTTTACGCAACCCCTAAACCTTACCTTAAACACCAACTAATCCAAGAAAACTTAAACCGGTTTACTTAAGGATTCTTTGTTCCTTATTAAGCTTGAATCCTTAGGGCCAACGTCTAATGAGTTTTATTAGGCTTAGACACACAAGTTAAAGAACCAAATTAAATAAAATCCTACTTAAGCACCTTCCCCGGCAACAGCGTTAAAAACTTGATGCGACATAAACATATACCCAAAAATTACAAGTGCACAATCAATCAAGTTATAGTACAAAGATATAGATTCCACGAGAAAGGTGTTTTATAGGAGAAAATATAAAGCGGTTCTTATGTTGTGTGCGTGACAAATAGGAGTAAAGAATAAGTGTGATTTTGAAGAGATGAAGAGAATGAAAATGGTTGTGTAAATGAATATATTTGAGAGTGGAAGGGATAAAAAAAATAAATATGATCAATAAGGTAAGAAGGAAAAATCAAGAAACAAATAAAAATCAAGAATAAAAAATAAAATTCAAGAAAGTAAAGATGGAGGATTTAATTAAAGATATGGGTAATTTAAAATTGAACTCACTTCTTAGAAAAGGGTGATTCCCTAGAAGGTTCTAATCTAAAGGCGAATCAAAGAAAATAAAAATAAACAAAAAGAAAAACTAAACCTAATAAGGTTCTAGCCTCAAGGTAAATAGTGTAAGAAATTAAAATCTAACTATAAAATAAATTGTAAAATCTAAACTACAAAATAAATTACAAGAATTAAATATAAGAAAATAAATCTAACCTATAAGCATGAAATAAATCTAATACAAGAGGGTTCTAGCCTCTTGGCTATTTAACAAGAAAATAAAATCTAAATACAAGCATAGAAATAAATCTAAACTAATAAGCAATAAAAAAGAAATAAAAGAGAAAAATAAAAGAAATACAAACCTCTAAATAATTATTCATCTTCATCTTCATCATCCAATAAAGAGAAAAATATTTAAAGTGGTGAAAAAATTATTTTATTAATTGTAATAAAAGTTACAAATTTGGAAGGTCTTCTCAATTAAGAGTGGCCCTCCTCTCCAAATGGAGTTACAAAAATTTTCACACCTCTAACCCCTCAATCTCTACCCCTATTTATAGTAAACATCAATGAATAAGAGCCCTTGGATTGAATCCTTATCCAAAACCATCAAAAAACAGCCATTGATCTGTAACTGATTCGTCAGTATCGATGCCGGCATCGATGCTGGCATCGATGCCTGCATCGATCCTTTCATTGATGCTAGCATCGATGTCTTATCAAGTTTCTACCTTTACAGATGGCTTCGTCTCATCGAGATAGGTGATTTTCATATATTATATGTTAAATTCTACCTTCCGGATTGAGAGATATCGTCGTTTCTTTACGGTCAACTATCTTGAATATATTTTTTTCATATTTGATTTTATTTTATTTTCTCCGGCTTCTACAGGCTACTCAGCTTGATTCTGGGCTTGGGCTTTTTGGCTCTTGCTTGTGTTCTTCATTTAATTTATGGGTTTTTGTTGAGAGAAGAGATCTTGGGCTTTATTCTTTATTAACTTGCTTAAAGATAAAAATAATTATTAATGGCATATTTATTCATATAAAATAGATAATGAGGGTACAAAAAATTATAATAAAATATGATTATCAAGGCTAAATTGTTCCTTACCTTTGACAGGAAGTTCTTATAGAATATTCTAAAGGATAACCCGGCAACCTCCAACCGATGCACGAGGTGAAACTACTCCTTTCCTCCGACTGGTTTATGAGATTAAACTACTCCCTACGTCCAAACGCCTCAAATAGCTAAGGATAGAGGAGAAATCTTAGCATTGAGCTTAAGAAAAGCTCCTCAACAACTTACCATGCTAAGGGCAAGAGCATGGTTAGTCCAAATCAAACGGTAGATGGTGAAGATAAATCAAGTCCGTTGATAGTTGAGCGTTTGTTAAAAATCCTAATTCAATCTCGCCGAGTTTGATTGGAAGGCGCCTCGCTCCATCTGACTAGTGATCACTTTAAAGTTCTTCATTTCCAAAGTGTTTCAGACCCTATGCGGCCTGATTCAGGTCTGAAAACTTTGGAGGGGGTTCTGTTGGTAATAAAATTTGCCTTTAATCCCTATCAGAGAAGTTCAGAATAAGACTGCTAAAACCTTATCCGAAATAGCTGAAAAGGGAAAAACGCTGATATCTCTCAAACTGGAAGGAATTTAGTAAAATGGACAGAAGCAAACCGAACCCTATGGTGTAGATTTGGTTGGCTCCGCTCGTCGAGATAGTCGATTTTCATATATAATTCGTCAAATTCCGACTTACGGTTTAAAAGTTATGACCTGTTGTTCGTGGCATGTTTTGGAGCTCACCTGAAGAGCAAGCTCACCTGTCAAGGAGCTTAGCTCGCCTAAAGGCTTGAAGCTCACCTGCATAAGGCAAGCTTGCCTGCCTAGCCTCGCCTACAGAGCTCGCCTGACAGCTTGAAGCTCGCATGCATGATCCAGGCTCACCTGAAGACTTAAAGCTCGCCTGCATGATTAAAGCTCGCATGAAGACCAAGTTCGCCTAAAGGCTGAAGCTCACATGAAAAGGGTGAAGTTCGCCTATAAGGATGTCTATCTGCAAGGCTAAACCTCGTCTAAAGAGCAAGCTCACCTGGCAACATTCGGACCTCGCCTGCAGTGCCAGCTCACCTATTCGCCTACTCGCCTGCATGATTGACTCGCCCGCATGAGTCAAGCTCGCCTGAGCATTCAGCCCGCGTATGAGCTCACCTTCAAGCTTGCTGAACTGGCCAGCTCACCTAGACTACCCACTTAGGGTATGGGAACAGTCAGATCAATGGTTACATCCCACAGCTAGGGAAAGCATGGCACTCCTCACCTAGGCTAGGCATGGCCAGAACTCTCCTAATAGCCATTAGCGGCTATGAAAAATAGGGTGGCTGGTGGGTTATCAGAATAGGGCGGCATGCAGGACCCCCTAGATGGTCACATCCTATAGCTAGGAAGGCATGGTCTACTTGTGGTCAAATCCCACAAATCAAGGGATGGCACATGTCATCCCTTGCCCATTTAAAGCCACCTTTAGATAACGTGAAAAGGGGGGATTGGCTGCTTGCTTGGCTAGCTAATCTTCCAAAGGTTGAACCTGGGCTCATTTGCTAAAGGCTCCCTCATTTGAAGAGACTCGTTAAACTCTCAGACTTGAGGCTCTCAAGCTCTTTGTAGACTCTTGTATAGTAGCTCTTTGTAGACTCTTGCATAGTAGCTCTTTGCAGACTCGTCTGAACTCTCAGACTTGAGGCTCTTAGGCTCTTTGCAAGCTATTGCATGGTAGCTCTCTCCAAGCAGTCAGCCGAAAATCACAAGCCCCCGTTTGGCCTCAGGTATAATCGAACTCGATCAGTAGGAGCTTCTACTACGTACTGAAGCTTACTTACAACCCCGATCGAATCATCCAAGGAAAGCAAACTCGGTGTGAGAACCGAGTGAGGCATCCTATCGCTGCCAAAGTCCCCATGTTAAACAAGGAGGATCTTTCCTCCGTTTTTGTTATAATTTTAATTTATTAGCTTATAATAAGCTATTCTTATCAATACAAACAAAATCCCCATTTCGGGAAATCAATATTTACACCTACAAAAGATGGCGACCACAGTGGGAGTTATCATTTCTTCAATCGAAATGGTGGTAGTGCAGTTCGACGAAATTACAACGGGGACAACTGTTAAGTCCCTCGTGATTGAGTTCGAGGAGTACTTATCTTCATCCTCGGATCAACTTTGCCAATAGTCGGCTGAAGGTCGACTACATGCTCGAGCTTGCCTGCAGTCGGCTAGAGCTCGCCCACATTCCAGACCTCGCTTGTCTTGGCACGGTCGATTGGATCCGACACTCAGGGAATTTCCTAACTGTCCTCATGTCGGCTCCCTTGAGCCTCCTTCATGCGACTTCACGTCTCCTCCTCCCGACGCTGGGTGTTGTCACTATCAACCTACAGGGGATCTCAGAGGACGCTTGACATACAAATGCACGCCCTACGAGACTTACATTTATGTGGAGCTCCACATCACAGCTGTCAATGTGACGAGGAAGTCCAAGGCCATTGAGTGTGAACGTATCCACCAACGCACTTGTGCCCAAATGGGGGTAGCCATTCCGTTTGACTACATGCACCTAGCACCTATCTCTAACGATGACGATGATGATTGCTTGACAGTAGCAACGCCACAGGCTTTAAGCTCTATTCAGGGTGAAGGCAAAGAAGTGCACATGACCAACACCCTTGATGAGATATCCAAGAGACTCGACGAGCAAAAAGCAACCATTGATTTCCTGAAGGAGATGTTGGAACAGCTTTTAAGCGAGAAGAAGAAGAAGAAAGAGAGGACTTCGCGGGCTTCGCATAAACCCTTGAAACACAAAGAGTGGGTGCCTACTCCTTCTCACTCCTCATCCGCGTCATCTGGAGGAGCGTCACCTTCGGGTCATAATCCAAGGGACAAAAGGCTCAACGAGTTCCAAATTCAACTCGACGCCTTGAAGCTCCAAAAGCATATGAACAAGCTGGAGGTTATCAGACCATATCCAATCGAACAGGATATAGTATCCTACCCGGTGAAGTATCAGCCACTGGATCTCCTGTAGTTCGATGGTAAGGGTTCTCCTACCCAGCACATTTACTACTTCCAGGCGTAAATTGGACACATAGTGGGGAATGATCCCATTATGACTCAACTGTTCATTGGTACCCTCAAGGGGGTCGCTTTTGAATGGTTCCGCAGATTGGACCCTAAAACCATCACTTACTGGAAGGACATGGAACGGCTCTTCATGGCCAGATTCTTCGACGATGACAAAGAAGTATCTGTGACCATCCTGCTAACTACAAAGCAGAAGAAGACAGAGTCTATAAGCAACTTTGTCAAGAGGTTTAGGAGCCGATCACTGCATACACGTGATCAAGTTTCTGAGGCCACTCTCATTGAGATGTGCCAGAACAATCTCTCCATCGACATCCTATCTAATATGAGCACAGTCGTAGCTCGCTCATGGAAAGACTTAATCCGCCAAGGAGAACAAGTCAAGAGCATGCTCCAGCGTATCGATACTAAAGAGCTATATGAATTTCAAGGGGGTGATGACCAAGATATCTTGGTAGTGGAAGCCACCTCCTCATCTAAACCCTATTCACAACAGAGGGGCAATGCATCGAAGCACTAGAAGCCCACAACGGCATCTGTCGTGTTCGCCGACTCGGATCCAAACTATAGGGCCGACTGCGAAGACTTAGCTACTACTGACCAAAGATGATCGGTGATGCTTAAATGTGTCAATCGTCAGAGAACCTACAGCCGACAGCGACTTCATTACCCATTCGTAGCGGAGACGTTCTACTCAAACGGGTAACGTGTCGGTAGAGGATTTCATTCCACATCTCTTACCTGGTCAAACCTTCCTACAGTTAGGACCAAAGCTAACTATCAGGGTAATTTCTACCTCTGATAGTCATTTCTCCATCAGTCCCATTCAACTGGACGATGGATCTTGTAAAACTATCAAGTTAACTACTACCTCTGATAGTCTCCTCTAAATTTCTCCTGTCGATCTCTCTAAAAGGACGATGCGACCACTCCTACTGTCATGTAAACACTACACCTCTGATAAAATTAGCTTACCAATCCTCTCCAATAGGATGGTAAGCCCAGAGAGTTGCTCAAATAACGAAAAAAACAATCCTATCATGTTAACATCACACCTCTGACCAAAATCTACTTATCGACTCTCTTCAATGGAGCGGTAGGTCCACAAAGTCGCTCCAATCATGGTGATTTCTATCAAGTTAACGATTACCTCTGGTAGTCGATACCGTTATTCCTACAAATGATGTTATCCGATCAGCCATCACACTCATACGTCCCTGAACGACCTGATCCTTTCCGAGCATTCTAAAATCCTAAGAACAATCAATAAGTAGTAGCCTACCATGTGATGGCTCCTATAATAATCAATCATCACACTCATATGTCCCTGAACGATTTGATTCCCCCAGCATCATCTTTTCCGCAAAAGGCGTTGTTGTTTGATAATAGCCTACCAAGCGACGTGCCTTTATCTGAATAGTGGTTTACCATGCAATGTGTCGTTATTTCGGGTTCGTCTTTGCCCCAAGAGAAGACAAATCAGGGTTCGTCTTTTCCCTAAGAGAAGACAAATTTGGGTTCGTCTTTTTCCTATGAGAAGACAAATCAGGGTTCGTCTTGGCCCTAAGAGAAGACAAATTTGGGTTCGTCTTTGCCCCAAGAGAAGACAAATTGGGTTCGTCTTTGCCCCAAGAGAAGACAAATATGGTTTCATCTTTGCCCCCAAAGAAGACAAATCAGGGTTTATCCTTTCGCCAAGAGAAGGCAAGCTTCTCCTCGAGATTCTAACGGGTATACGAGTATAAACTATTATCCAAACCACTAACTGGTATATGAGGCTAAATTGTTCCTTACCTTTGACAGGAAGTTCTTAGAGAATATTCTTAAGGATAACACAGTAACCTCAAACCGGTGCACGAGGTGAAACTGCTCCTTTCCTCTGACTGGTATATGAGGTTAAACTGCTCCCTACGTCTAAAAAGCTCAAATGGGTAAGGATAGAGGATAAATCTTAGCATTGAGCCTAAGAGAAGCTCATCGACAACTTACTATGCTAAGGGCAAGAGCATGACTAGTTTAACTCAAACGGTAGTTGGTAAAGACAAATCAAGTCGGTTGATAGTTGAGGGTTTGCTAAAAATCCTACTTCAATCTCACCGAGTTCGATTGGAAGGCGTCTCACTCCATCTGAGTAGTGATCACTTTACAGGTCTTCATTTCCAAAGTGTTCCAGACCTCATGTGTCCTGATTCAGGTCTAAAAACTTTGGAGGGGGTTCTGTAGGCAATAAAAATTACCTTTAATCCCTATCAGAGAAGTTTAGAATAAGACTGCTAAAACCTCATCTGAAATAGCTAAAAAGGAAAAAACACTGATATCTCTCAAACCGGAGGAATTTGGTGAAACGGACAGAAGCAAACCGAACCCTACGGGGTAGGTTTGGTTGGCTCCGTCTCGTCAAGATAGTCGATTTTCATATATAATTTGTTAAATTCTAACTTACGGTTTGAAAGTTATGATATGTTCTTTGTGGCATGTTCTGGAGCTCGCCTGAAGAGCAAGCTCGCCTGCAAAGGAGCTTAGCTCGCCTGAAGGCTTGAAACTCGCTTGCGTAAGACAAGCTCGCCTGTACAGCCTCACCTACAGAGCTCGCTGGCATGATCCAAGCTTGCCTAAAGACTTGAAGCTCGCCTGCATGCTTGAAGCTCGCCTGAAGACCAAGCTCACCTAAAGGCTGAAGCTCACCTGAAAAGGGTGAAGTTCGCCTATAAGGAAGTCTATCTGCAAGGCTAACCTCGCCTGAAGAACAAGCTCACCTGTCAACACTTAAAGCTCGCCTGCAGGGTCAGCTCGCCTGTTCGCCTACTCGCCTGCATGCTTGACTCGCCCGTATAATTGACTCGCCCGCATGAGTTAAGCTCGCCTGAGCATTCAGCCTGCATATGAGCTCACCTGCAAGCTTGCTGAACTCTCCAGCTCGCCTAGACTGCCCACTTGGGGTATGGGGACAGTCAGATCAATGGTTACATCCCACAGCTAGGGAAAGAAAGGCACTCCTTACTTGGGCTAGGCATGGCCAGAACTCTCCTAATAGCCATTAATGGCTATGAAAAATAGGGCGGCTAGTGGGTTACCAGAATAGGGTGGCTTGTAGGACCCCCTAGGTGGTCACATCCTATAGCTAGGAAGACATGATCTACTTGTGGTCAAATCCCACAAATCAAGGGATGGCACATGTCATCCCTTGCTTATTTAAAGCCACCTTTAGATAACGTGAAAAAGGGGGATTGGCTGCTTGCTTGGCTGGCTAATCTTCCAAAGGTTGAACCTGGGCTCATTTGCTAAAGGCTACCTCATTTGAAGAGACTCATCTGAACTCTCAGACTTGAGGCTCTCAAGCTCTTTGCAGAGTCTTACATAGTAGCTCTTTGCAGACTTGTCTGAACTCTTAGAGTTGAGGCTCTTAGGCTCTTTGCAAGCTCTTGCATGGTAGCTCTCTCTAAGTAGTCAGCCGACAAGCACAAGCCCCCATTTGGCCTCGGGTATAATCGAACTCAATCAGCACGAGCTTCTACTACATACTGAAGCTCACCTACAACCTCGATCGAATCATCCAAGGGAAGCAAACTCGGTGTGAGAACCGAGCGAGGCATCCTATCGCTGTTGAAGTCCTGACACCTCCACTCCTAAAGTTTCTTGGTCAAACAATCCTACAGTTAGGACCAAACCCAAACTCCCATCATAATTCTTTTCATGAATGAGAGGTACACTTTCAAATCGAGTGATCAAACCTTCCTACAGTTAGGATCATCTCAAACTCCCACTTGCTCAAACCTTCTTACAGTTAGGGACAAAACCAGGATTCTTTCTCGATAAACGAGAACTTCACCTTCATATTGGGTACTTCCGATAGTTAGGGTTATCTAAATCTTTTAGATTCTCAAAGTAGATAACCTACTTTAAGTTTCTTCTGACACAGAAAATAAAAAATAAAATTCTTCCTCTCTGGCACTGGGTTCGTCTTTGCCCCAAGAGAAGACATAATTTTTCAGCACCAAAATCCATGCCTTACACGCATGGGAGACTTTATCTCGATCCCTAATTAGAGATAAATCTACGCCTAACACACGTTGCCGGTTAGTCTTTCGTCACGAAAAAGACACCAGAATCCATGCTTGGGGGACATTATCTTGATCTCTAATTAGAGATAAGTCTATGCATAACACGCGTTGCTAGTTAGTCTTTTGCCGCGAAAAAGATGAAAGACCACATATTTGATATCGTGGCAGGTTGTTACTAATAACGCCAAAATTCATGCCTTGCATGCAGGGGGGACATTATCTTGTTCCCTAATTACAGATAAGCCTACGCCTAATACACGTTGTCGGGTGGTACATTCTCGTGAAAACGATAAAGTCTATGTATTCTATATCATAGCACTAAGTCTAAAAGAGTTTATTCTTTTAGCACAACGTTATATATAGAATGGATTTAAACAATCTACATGCTAGCCCGACTAAAATGGTAGTCGGTAAAGGCTCATCAAATCCATTGATGGCTGAGGATTTGCTAAAAATCATATAATGAACAGCTTGTGATGACGGATTTGCTCTTCTAACACGAAGAGTTTCTCTTCATAAAGCTTGTACAAGCTTCATCTTCAATCAGCTTTAATAGTCATTGACGCACCAGTTTCATCAGGTTGTCTCGTTACTCAAGCGCCTGGGGTAGCTTCAGACATAGTAGCTGTATCAGTATCTATAGTTGGTCCTACAATCAAATCTCACACAAAGAGCTTAACCTAGCGATCCTCCGATGTATTCTCAGCTTGCTTTTCCCATACTCAAAAGAGTATAGGAGTATAAACTGCTTTTCCATGAAACTCCAATGAGTATACGAGTCTAAACTGCATCTCCTTGAATCTCTAATGGGTACATGAGGTTAAATTAATTCCCAAAACTCCAAGGAGTATATGAGTATAAACTAATTCTCCCCGCTCCAACACCTTAAGAGATTAAACTGTGTAGACTCCAGTTGATGTATGAGTATAAACTATGTTAACGCCAGTCAATGCGTCGATAATTTTATCAAAATAAGGCCCAGCATTAATTTCAGGTCAAAGGATTATTTTGGGGATTTTAATCGTATTCAGATGTAAACTCCCAACGAAGATGATCAGATCAACATCGATTCAACAACACGAGCTATATTCAAAAACCAATACACCAGTTTCAGCTCAAGATTTTGATAATGGTTAGACGATAAATACATCACCGGAAGAATTTTAGCTATTCGACAAAATACTGAATAGGTTGAAGGCTAAAGAAGTCCAAGAATTGAGGGCTGGGCGTATCATATTCAAAGTATTCCAGCCTTCTCTATAAAAGAATGAGGCTAAAATACTTTGGAGAGGGTATCTGTAGGCGTCAAAAATTACCTATAGGTTCCCGTACGCAGCACGAAACGAAGAGAAGGTGATGAATGTCATCATTTGAGTCAAAGGAGATCGTTTGAGGCCAAGAAGAAATGAAGGAATGTGTACGAGACATTGAAACATACACAAAACAACAAAACAATATCAAAATGGGGCATCGCCACCTACGAATCGCATCAAAGTGACATGCTGGTGTGCAGGTCACATTGAAGTGACCTGCACCCGTGTGGGTCACATTGTCTCAGGTTCCTAAAAATGTGTTTCTCGATAGAATTTCAGGATTCTTTTATTTCAGACCCTCCCCAACTGCCTTGAAGCTATCCTTAAACATGGTTAAGCCGGTATTGGCTAAGGATAAGGTTAAATCATCAATTACTATCTTAAAACACTACATTCGGAGCCTATAAATACAAGCCTATGGCCCCTACACACAGGGGATCGGAAATTCTGAGAGGAGGGTGAGGTGTTGTCGTTTAGAGAGTGAAATTCCATGAATTTCAGAGAGGCTAGCAGATCTTGCGAACTCCAGCATAAAGAGAGAGCTTTTCAAAGGATCCGAGGCCCGTTCCACTATCCCTTGAGGTTAGAATTTATACTAATCTTGAGAAGAGTTATTATCTCACTTTGTTGAGATCATTTACTTATGTTCTTGCTTTCTTTGTGAAGCAACAAACATCAAGCCTTTGTGCATCAACCAGATCTGATCCGCAGTGATCCACGGATTCAACATCCCCGGCACAGGCAAAGATCCCACGCAAACAACGGGTGATAAACATTCTCTGCATGTGTTTCTAGGAGATTGTTATGATAATTTATTTGTAAAAGTGAAGTCCTATAAAAAGGCTAAAACTCATTCGAATATGTGTAAACGATAAACGTTGTAATGGATTCAGCAAATAAATCAATTTCTGACGCAAACAAGCTGATGCGCTTCTTTTATGAGGGTAAAGAGCTAATTCCTTTAGACGAAAAAGAGGAACAAGTGGATTATGGACATCATGACACTAATGCTTACCTAACCAAGCCCGAAGATGCAGGCAATTTTGGTGACGTTGGCGGCTCAGACGATGAGTCTAATTTTAGGATCACGAGTGAAGAGATGCCTCTGTCTCTTCCTCCGAGTGGTCGTTTTGAATCGAAGACTGCCTTTGATAGTGCTTCCAGTATTTTAACATCAATACCTAAAGTTGAAATGATTGAGGTTCTTGCACAAACACTGGCTTTGTCAGTGCGGTGAAGATTGATTATTCACAATGCTTCTAATGATGATGACGACGTCTCGATTTCTCCCATGCCGACAAGGGTTGAACGGGAGGGGCCAGCAAGCCCTGAATCTTCCTGTGATGAAGACCCAAGCATGGCTGCAGTACTCTTAGTGAGCCGGAGGTTTCATCTACCGGTGTTGAAGTTGTACCTACAGATGTTCCTACTACCACGACGATGGTGGTAAGGATGGCAACTTCGACTACTGTCTCCAATATCTTGGTGACACTTGTATTGTATCTTATGTCGGGCTATGAGTAGTTACAAGTCGCGTCAACCATCTATTTGACTACCACGGATGCGATGGTGATTTCTACTAAAGCGGGTCCTTTGAGTTTCATGGAGGTTCCTCAATCCCCTGATCTCGAGGACTTGGTGAAGGTGGAGGTAAAGATCTTGATGGAGAGTCTGGCAAGGTTGTTTAAGTAGAGTATCGCAACCACCTTGAATTCACAAAGAGCGTTATTTGCTCGCACTCTCAAGTTGTTGAGGGATCAGCTGGGTGTCTTGCCTTCGGTCGTCGGTTCTATCCATACTGAGCCTTTCAAGACGGTGATCATAAAGCTAAATTCTATTATCAAGAGCTGCATGAGCTTCGTACAAAAAATCTTGATGGCATTGTTAAGGTTAAATTTTGTCGATTGCTAGCAATTCACCACAAGGCCAGCGAATCTGCCCATGCAGAAATGGAGCAAATTAGTATGAAAGTTTACAATTTGAATGACAACATTGCGTTGGTTGATGGCCACCAGACAGAGCTTCAAGGTGCTATCTAAGAAAATGATGCAATAATTAATAAGGCTAAGGTGACCATTGTTGCGGCTCAGGTGTGTTTGGAAGCAGCTCAACACCAGAAGGAGGAGCTTGAGCTTAATCTAGCGGAATTGACCAAGAGGTGGGACTCTCAAGTTGTAGAGTTTCAAGCTAAAATAGAGAGTCTCTTGATCATCAGATCCTAGGTCATTCTCGTTGATCCTAGAGCCTTGAGGGAGCAGGCCCAGAGGGGTGCTCATGAAGTCAGGAATGCAAGAGTGGTTGAGTGTGTTGCACAGATACACACTTTTTATCCACTTTCCCTCTAATGATCTTTTTGTAGCTCTTTTAATAAATAAAAGAGCCTCTTATCTCCCTTGATGTGTGTACGATAGAGGTGTAATGTTAACATATCATAGTAACATCTTTGCTGGGGATAATGATGTTAGGATCAAACTAATAGAGGTGTAATATTAACATAATAGCTTGATCAGGTTGACACTGTTCAGAGGTGTAATGTTAATATGATAGTGAGAGGATATTTGATAGAGGTGTAATATTAACTAGTCAAATGAGGTGACTGACAGAGGTGTAATGTTAGCCAATCGGTTGAATCAAACTGATAGAGGTGTAATGTTAACATATCAGGTTTGCAAGATTAGTATTGTTCAAAGGTGTATTGTTAATATGATAGTGCGGAAGAATTTTGATAGAGGTGTAATGTTAACATGCTAAAAAGGAGTGATCAACAGAGGTGTAATGTTAACTGGTTGTTTCACAAGAGTCCAAAGGATGACTACCATTTGGAAGTGTAATGTTAACTTAATGGTAGGAAATCGATGGAAGTGTAATGTTAACTAATCGATTTTTGACAAGAGCGAGTTCAACAGAGGTGTAATGTTAACCGGTCAAATTCGCTAGGATAGGTCGATGGAGGTGCAATGTTAACCGGTCGACCAAATGGTCCGACAGAGGTGTAATGATAACCGGTCAAATCCTTTAAAAAAAGAGAAACCGTTCAGAGGTGTAATATTAACATGATGGTTTGCTCAAGTTGGTACTGTTCAAAGGTGTAATGTTAACATGACAGTGGTAAGGATATTTGGAGTGGACACCGTTTAGAGGTGTAATGTTAACGTGACAGTGATAAGGATATTTTGGAGTGCAGAGGTGTGATGTTAACTTGATGACTCATTGAAGATTTTAGGATCAAGAAGATCAATGTTTGTAGTCAATGATGGAAACTTGAACCTGACCAAGAATCTCTAGTAGGAGATAGAATTAGCCGATATCATGGGTAGTATTTCTTGAGAAACTTCTCGTTGATTGGCATCATAAGGTAATTGCCGTGTTGATCAATTAGGCGATATGATCCATTTGAGTAGATTGTCTCTACTATAAATGGGCCTTTCCATTTGGGTTGGAATTTTCCTTTAGTCTTATGCACCATGACCATGGGTCGACGAACGGCTACGACCAAATTGTCTTCTTTGAAGGATAGTTCTCTGACTCTCCTTTTGAAGGCCCTCGAGCTTTGTGACTTGTAGATCTCGATCCTTTGCTGAGCTTGAAGTCTCAGCTCATCCAGCGCTTCTAGTTCTTGGTCGCACTTTTGATGATGTTCTTCAATTTTCATTTTCTCGGTGACGGTGATTCTTAATGATGGTACTTGAATTTCAAAAAGGATCATAGCCCGTAGACCAGTGAGAATGGTGTGGCGCTAGTGCGAGTGCGGACTATTGTTTGGTAAGCTCATAAACACTCTTCGAGTTTCTCATCCCTATCTTGTTTGTTGAAGGAGACAAACTTCTTTAGAAATTTGATGATGCTTTTATTGAAAGCTTCAGCTAAACTATTAGCAGCTGGGTTGTATGCTGTAGAAACTACGTCTTGGATTTTGTACTTGTTATAAAAATTGAAGAATAGTTGACTGATGAATTGTGAACCGTTATCGTGAATGATTCATCTAGGAATGCCAAATCGATAAATCGCGTAATTTCTCAAGAATTTTATGGGAACAACTTCGGCCTATTTAGAGAAGTAATTTGTGATGGTCAGGATGAATTGATGACCTTTGGTGGATGGTGGGCTAATAGGCCCAATGATGTTCATGCCTCATGCTTCAAATGGCCAAGAGGCAACTGTAAGATGCAATTCTTTCGGAGGTTGATGTAGAAAACCAGTGTGGATTTGACACGTGTGACATCGTTTAGTATATGCTATCGCATCTTCTATCATTGTTGGCCATTAGTAGCATAGACGTTAAAGTCAGTCTTGAAGTGTGGGACCTAGTTGATGAGCTCCACATGCACCATTGTGGGCATGTTTTAACACTTCTCGAGCTTCACTTGGTGATAAGCATCTGAGCAAAATACCATTGAAGGATCATCAGTACAAAGTCTTTGTGGTATAATTATAGAAGAAGCATGGAGCCCTTCTTCGGATCGTGATTGCTTGCTTCGGATCATCTTGTAGTATCCCGTGCAAGATATAGTCAATGATTGGGAATCGCTAATCATTATATTCGATGTGAGTTGTCCTAGTCTACACTTTGTTGGCTTCAAGGATATGCTATGGGGAGTACAATTGATGGCTAGCCACCATGATATGCCTAGTAGATTTAGGCGTCAAGGCGAGTGTGGCTACAAGTGATGCCAGAGCATCCACATGGCTATTTTTAGGCGAGCTATGTAACTAATGTATAAGCCTTTGAAAGATTAGGCTAGTTTTGTTGCCACTTTATGATAAGGCATGAGGTCGTTGTGGAGGACCTCGTATTCTTCCTTGATTTTATTCACGATTAGTTTAGAATCACCATGAGCTTCAAGATATTTGACACTCATATCTTGAGCAAGTTGTAGGCTAATTATAAGAGTGTTATACTCAGCTTTGTTGTTGGAGCATGGCTCAGTCAATGAATAGGCCCGAGAGAGGACATGTCCATAGGGGTCAATCAACACTACCAACACTCCTACAGTGATTGATCCTTTATGGTGGCGTCGTGTCATACCGTCGAAGTAGAGTTGCCATATTTGATGGTCTGAGACATCATTTGACTCAAAGTCTACATCTGGGATGTCTTCATAGAGCTTAGAAGACTCGAGAATAGGGTGTTCTGCTAGAAAATCAGCTATTGCTTGACCCTTAACTACTTTCTACAATATGAATGTCATGTCATATTGTAATAATAGTATCGCCCATTTGCTAACCTGGAATTCAGTGGCCTAGGTTTTGTCATGAGTATCCATAGATAATTGACTCTTGGGATAATGTGAATGGATTGGCTGATGAGGTAGTGCTGCATCTTCTGAATCATGAAGACCAATGCTAAACATTCCTTCTCGACTAGATTATACAGATGTTCGGCTCCAATCATAGTCCGGCTAAGGTAGTAATGGCTTGTTCACGACCATTATCATTTTTCTAAGTGAGAAGGGATCCAAGTGAATGATCCATTGTCCTGATATAGATCAAGAATGGTTTACCTAATACTGGTGTGGCTAGCACTGGTGGCTTTGTGAGATAAGCTTTGATTTCATTGAAAGCTTCTTAGCAGGTATCATCCCAGATGAACGAAACACCTTTCTTCATAAGTCTTTAGAATGGTTGACATTTCCCAGACAAATTGGTGATAAACCTTCGGATGTAGGCTAATCATCCTTGTAAACCTCTAAGCTCTTTGAGGTTCTTCAGAGGTGGCATCTCCTGAATAGCCTTCACTTTTTTAGGATCGACGTGTATTCCAAAGGAATTTAACTGATGATACTCTAAGGAAGGACTTGGTTGGATTCATCTTGAGTTGGTGTTTTCGCATGACTTCAAACACTGTTCTTAGGCCACTAACGTGGTCTTGTTTTTTACGACCATTGATCACAAGGCCGTTGACAAATCACTCCACTGTTTTACACAGATGTCCATGAAAGATCATGTTCACGGAATGATGGTAAGTAGCTCCCGTGTTCTTCAGACCAAAGGGCATTACCGTATAACAATATACTCTTAAAGGTGTTCTAAAGGCTATGTGCTTTTGATCATTTGGATGCATTTTGATCTGGTTATATCCAGAGAAACCATCCATGAAAGACATCCTCTCAAACCCACACATATTATCGACCATAATGTTCGTGATAGGGAGAGGGAACTCATCTTTTGGACAAATGATGTTGAGATCACCGAAGTCGATGCAGATTCAGATCTTATCGCTCTTTTTCATCACCACCACGAAGTTGGCTAACCAATTGGGATGTTGTTCTTCATGGATAAACCCACTCTCAGTGAGCTTGTAAATTTCCTTTTAGATTTGTTCTATCTATTCAGAATGGATGCGTCGTTGCTATTGTTTGACCGGCTTAACACTAGGGTTAATGTTAAGACGATGTACGGCCGCACTAGGGTCTAGACCTGATATGTCTTCATAGCTCCAGGTAAAGACATCAATATATTCTTGGAGGAGAACTATGAGTTCTTCCTTTTTATCTGATGATAGACTTTTGCTGATAAAGATGGGCTTTGGATTAGTTTCATCACTAATGTTGATTTGGACTACTTTATCTTCGGTGGGTGGTTCTCTGGTTTTGAAACACGACTCCCATTGCTTTTCAAGTTGCTTTGCCTATGAATCATATTTAGGATCTTCAAACACCTGGGATTCATCGAGATCCGTGGTTAGGTTATATGCGACCACGTTAGTCATGAATTCACTGCACAAGACTCCAAGGCTGATGTCAGAATCCCAGTTGGACGTGTTCAATGAACTGCTTAGGGAGTCATCAGATATTGGTCCTTCTTGTGGCTCAGCTTGTGGAGAGATGTAACCGAGTCCTTGTTTGGTTCGATTGTAATAATCGAAAACTTCAAATTCTAGCTCAAAGGGGATCAAAGGGGATCATAGTCCTCTATAGAAATTTAACCCTTGTTTTATAATGAGACTGTATCCCATTTTTGCTATGATTTGTTGACGATACTGAGAAAATTCTAGCGCTGCCTTAGCTTCTTCATTAGAGCTCTGTAAGTGAGATTATGACTCAACTTTTTTGAAGATAATTAGGTTCAAAGTGTTCCCTATGGGCAGAACCATGAAGGTGGCATCCTCCGAGTTGTCCAGCTGCTTGTGAGCATGATATGACTCGTTTAATGGCATGCGCAATGTTAGCTCTAAGGCTAACCTGACCATTAGATTTTTAACTCTTTAGTTTTCGAACTCAGAGTCTAAAGAATAGTCATAAGAAAACTCTTCTTCATTGAAGATCCAATCGCCTTAACCTTTGGCAAATTGGTTGATACAGAGGTCCTCTAGGGTAATTACAAGTGGATCTATCTCCCAGATCAGATCATTAATGGGATCTAGCTCAGCATATGTTTCATTACCACTATCCTCATCTTTGGGGAGAACAATCTCAATTATTTGACTTTCATCATACAAGAGAGAGTCAATGAAGTAGTTATCCACCCTCTTGAAAGGATGCTTTTTAACATCAACTTTCTGTTGGACTCCCTATTCATCAATGTATTTGAAATACTGATGAAGTGTTGAATGGACGATCTGGTTGGAGAGTATCCAAGTTCATCCAAGCAAGAGATTGTAAGGTGTTTCGATGTCAATGACATAACAAGTCACTTTTGTCTTCAAGTTTCTGATCTGACACTTAAGTCAGGTCTTTCCAAGAGATTGGCTTCTACTAGAGTTAAAGTCGAGTATGGTTGCATACGTCTTTGAGAGCTTGTGAAGGGGAATTCCCAAGAAGCTAAAGAGTATTCATGGAATTATGCTCAGTGCGGAGCCTAGATAGATGTGAATCCTCTTGATTCTTGACGACCCTATATATCCGGTGTAATAAAGGGGTCTATTGTAATGATGGTCCTTGACCAGCATATCTTTTGGGGTGAAGGCGATGTGTGGCATTTTCTTTCAGCAATGGTAGCATTGCACGGGCCCTTCATCCTAAGGAGTTTCAATCATGTGAGTGAGAAATGTCTCACTATCATTCAGGGCTTCTTTCAAAGCCTCTCTCGTATCTTTAGACAAACATGGCAATTCAAATAAGGTGATACGGGCTGGAACATTGGCTAATTGTGCCAAGACATCATATTTGAATGGGGCCTTAGGGTCACTTGGAGGATGTTGTAAGTCTTTGTCGAAACGAGTCTCCTTTTGCTTAGCTAGTTCAGGTTGTTTGGACATTCCTGGCTGAATGTAATCCCTCAGGTAATCTTTGCCGGATCTTATCCCTGTCATGGTTACTTTTTCTCTGTCTGAGTTGGTGAGTGAAGTGACATGCATGGACTCTTCTTAAATAATCGCAGAGATGGTGTTATAGGCCTTCATCTTTTGCTTGCTTTTAGGCTTCTGAAGAGTCCAATCTTCATCTTGAAGAAGGTCAGGATGTATCTACATTATTTCTCCTCTCGTAGTAGTAAGAGGAACTAAAACCTCGGGTTTGCTGGTTTTGGTGGTGTAGTTAACCACCTCCATTCTTGCAGTAGGAATGTGGATGACTCCATTTTGAGCTCGGATCTCTGGTATAGAACCGAATTAGAGGGTCATCATATTAGCAGTGACTTTCTTTTGCTCAGGTTTGAGCTTGAGAATTCTTCATTCGACGAACGTCCGGATCTTATCCTTGAGGATGTAACAGTTCTTTGTCTGATGTCCCAACATTCTGTGATAGAGATAGTAGTTGGGGTCATTGGTCTTTCTGACCTCTTCCGGGCTTCGAGCTTCTGAAAGCTTTAGACGATTTTCCTTGTTGAGGATGTGAAAGATGGCGACTGTATGTTCATCCTTGAACGAATAATTGCACAAAAATTCTTCCTTGGCTCTTTTTCTTGGCTGTTATTAGCACACTAGGCTCTAATAGTGAATGTTTCTTTGGTTTTTAGTTGTGATGTCTGCCCTTGTTTGTCTTTGTTGCCCTTGAAGTTGGTGCGAGGTTAAAATTTGTTGAGACGCTCTGACGACTTCTCAGCTATCTTAGATTGCTCCATGAAATCTTTTCATGTGTGAGAAGTGATAGCGCCCATGTGGGCTTCAATTCGTGCTAGGAATTTGTGCAGGCAAGTTTGAAGCAGCATTGGTAACGGCATATCGCGACATCGCGAAGTCAAGTTGTGGTATCTTTCAATATATTCCCTAACTGTCTCATTCCTATTTTTTTTTCTCGGGAAGGAGTTTGGCTATGGTGACATCGAATTGTTACTTATGGAATTAAGATAGGAACTTTGATTCCAAATCCGCCCAGGACCTGATTGATCCCTTGGGCAAATTTTGGAGCCAATCAAAGGCTTCCCCCTAAAGGGTGCCAATGAAAAGACGTGCCTTAATGGCATCTCTACCCACTATATTTCTAGTTTGCTGGTGGAATAGTATATATGTTGGTTAGGGGCCCTTTGTAATCAAACGCGTGAAGTGTTGGTAGCTTAAACTTCATCGGATAGGGAACCAGATCTCATTCGACGGGATAAGGTCGGGTGATTCTAACCTTCTTGAGCTCTGTTTGTTTAGAAAGAATGTTAAGCTGCTTCTAAATGTCTTCTAGGACTTTGGCCTCCTTATTTGGTTTTGAAGGTAGCGTAGCCTCTAACCTTGCATTTTAGAGTCCGCATCATCTTGTTGTTCTTGATCGTCTTCATGATAATTTTTTCCAAATGGCCTTTTTCCTTTTGAAGAACTCGCCTAAGGACGAGAGGCTAGTAAAAGTTGCTTAACCATATCTTCTAGTCGTGCGATTCATTCATTTGAATCTTTCTTCTGCATTGCCATTTGGGTCAGAATGTCTTCTCGGTCTTCCATGTCTATCACCTATTGTCGTTCTTGACTTCAACTAGGGATTAGATTTGATGCCATGGTGGAGTTGGCTCCACTACAAGTGGGTTGATTCATCTAGGATGATGACTGTGATGTTCACATTAGGATGGAGGACTAGTCAAAAGGAATAGTCACCCTTCTCCTTAGCCTGGTGTTGTGATATACTCTATAAGCTTCTAGTAGAATAGATCCAATGCCAGGAAAGTATACTGGATCAGGTGAGCTATCTGAACTTTCCTCGTCATCTCTAGAAGCCACACTTAACGTGTTGATAGTGAACAATTGCATTTTGCTCCTTCGAAAGTGTCATCGTCATTTAGTCTGAACTTCTGAAAGCTCAGGAACATGACTAAGATGGTTGAAGACTATTTCTTTACATTGACAACTCTTTTGAACTGCCGAGATCATTTCTCTGAGGGTCGCGCAATGCGGACACTGGCGAGCTCTCTTCAGAGTTATGAATGTTCTCAAGTCAACATTGGTGCCAACTTCACTGGTTTTGGCCTTGGAATGAGAACGTCACTTACGATGATGTTGGCTAGAAGTATGTATAGCGGAATCATGGACGATGATGTTATTCCTTTGAGGAAATTTAGATAAGGAATAACCCCTATTATTTGATTCTGTTGGAGAAGCATAGCGAGTATCGTGAGACACTTTGAATCGAACTCCTAAAGGAGTCGAAGACTTAAGCACGAGATTAGATGTGATAATTGTTAGGTCTCAAGTTTATGAGCCTACTATCTAATCTAGTTTTGATGATTAACAAACAATTCCTAACAAAATTGTCGAGTGTTTATATTTGCTTGTTAAGTATTATACACAAAGATCCTCAGCTGGAGGTTGGATGGACTTGCGCCTACATGAAGCTTCATCCACAACCAAGACGAGCATATCAAAGGTCATCAACTTGGGTATATTAGCTTAGGATTTATATATTATGCGTAAATACTTCAAGCTCAATTTTACACACACGCATTCTTAGTTTTATCAAAATATAGGTATTTTTATGAAAATATTTTATTATTGATTTATGGACTAAATAATCCTAATTCACATATTTTATTATGTATATAAATCAATTCAAAAGATTTCAAAATTTTGTTTAAGTCATTGTGTCAAAATCAAGTGTTTAAACGGACATGTATTTGTGAGATTTTACAAAATGAAGAGTTTTTACAAATAGGAAATGTAAATTGAGAAAAAAAATTTCTAACATGTTCATTTTCATGTTTATAAACATTTTCCCAAATTTTATATTTTTTAGAATTTATTTGCTATTTTTTTTAAGGGGTTCAAAGTTAAAATTTATTGTTCATGATATATCATGTGTACGTTATCAGTAGACTGATGAAATCATCAGTCGTCCGATGAAAGTAACTAGAAAAGTATAAAGTTTCTGCTCAGTCGACTGATGAACCATCAGTCAACCGATGCAGGTTATCAGTCGACTGATGAGTTTATCAGTTCACCGATGACGGATGAGTGGCCTATAACGGTCAGCTCATCAATCGACTGATGAACAGTATCAGTCAATTGATGGCACTGTAACGGCTAGTTTTTCAGCTTCCAGATTTTTCAGATTTTTTATCTTTTTGCTTGGATTTTCTTGGGTTTTAGGATTTGCTTTGTGAACCTATATATACCCCTTACCCTCAAACTTTTGGATGAATTAAGAAAAACAAAACTCAAGTTTTAAGCAAGTTTGTTTAAGTGTTTTAAGTTTGTTTTTAAGTGTGTTTATGTGAAGAAGTTTTCACAAGAGGAGAATATTTCTTTAGTGTTTGGACTTCAATCTCATTCTCTCTCGCTCTTGTTTTCAGAGAAGTTTTACTAAACTTAATTTCTAGCTTTATTATTTGTTGTTGATTAACACTTTAATAAGCTAGATTTTATATTGAGTTTAGTTTTATTATTACTCGTAAAATGCACATACAATCCTTGAGCTTTTAGTATTTTCACATTAAATATAATTTGGGTTATGGTGAGTGATTCCTTGAGTGTGAGCTTAATTGTGTTCTCATCTTGTTTAGAGTCACTTTGTATTTATGCTTCATTGTGAGATCACATTGTAATACACAAGAACACCAAGAGCAGTGGTTGGGAGAGACGTGGTCTATTCCAAGAGGAGTGCCGTCAGTTGTAAAGGTTAGAGAGAGGTTGTAAATCCGAGCACTTGAGCAAGGCGACACGGGCTAGGCTAACACTTAGAGGGTTTATTGTGAGATTACAATTGTGTTTGTTATAAATGTTTGTCGGTGAGTGTTGAAAACCAATTGTGTAGTTATTTCTATTAAGATAGTGGAGATTCTCCTCAAGGGTGAGGAGCGGAGACGTAGGTCGTGGGTCGACCGAACTCTGTGATCATTTGCCTTTTGTTTGCGTTTGTTAATTTGTGCACCATCTCTCTTATTTGTGTGTTCATGTTTATATCGCCCTTTGTTTATATATCTCTATCAAGCTTACTTCTTTTGTTAGTGCTTACATTTTATGGAAACATATAAAAGCACATCATGACAACTTGGAGGAGATCCAACGAATTCCGACGGATGCTACTTCAAGTAACATTGGAGCTTTATCGTGCACACGGCCACAAAGCGATAGCCCTAGTGAGGTATGCGGGTCTGATTCTGATGATGAACTATCTATTAATGAACTTGCATGTGCATATAAAAGGTTAATGCATGCCTATAACAAGTTGTATAAAAAATTTGTAGATTTAAAAAGCAAGCATGTAAATTTAAAATTCGATCATGAAATACGAGCAACTAACTTTGATACTATTGTCAAAGAAAATGTGATCATTAAAGAGAATAATGAAAATTTGAAATTGGATCATATGGCCTTAACATCAAAGAATGCTAGTGTATCTCATGAGAAGAATAATGCCATGTTAGAAGTAGAAAATATTATAAATGAATTTAATTCTTTTAAGAATAACCATGTATGTTCTACTTCTAATAAAAATGCATTGTAAAAGATAATAAGTTGAATCATGTTAAAATTCACATATCATCTTTAGATTCAACAATAAAAAAATGCATCGTAAATAATAATAAGCTTATGGACTTGTGTGCAAAGTCCCGTGTAATTTCTTCCAAAATAACCACACGCTATGCACACATGTATGACAAAGTTTATAAGCATTCTATTTGTTGTTGTAAATGCCATCTTGCTAAGTTTTGTTATAATGCAAAAAAAAATCCATCAAGACAAATAATACTTGTGCATCCCATCAAGCTTCATCACAACATACACATGCACATGCTCACAAAGCTCATCACAAACATGCTAATGTGCATCAATGTGATTTTTGTGGTCATTTTGGTCATTTGACCAAATTTTGTTTTGATTTGAAAAGAGTTTCGCATTTGTAAAATAATTTTAAAAGACCATCTTTATTTTCAAACATTTCACGTGCACAATCTAATGCTCAACAAAAATAAATGCACTCATTTTATTGCATGTATTATAATCGAAAGGGTCATTTGCATAATTATTGTTATGACCTTGTTCGTGCATCACATGAACCCAAATGAGATCATAACCCAATGGCATTGAGCTATATTGATAGGGGTCATGTCCCTAATCTTTCCAGCACTAAGAGTGTTTGGGTGCCAAAAATTTTTTTATTTTAAAATCAAGATTTTAGTGATTTTTCGTTTCTTATTTTGAAAACATATTTAAATTTTTTTTAAAGATATATATTGATCAAATTTTTACTCAAATGATTATTTATTTTGATCAAACAATATTTTTAAAATTTTATTTTAATTTATTATTCATTTCATATTATGATTATTTGTTGGTTTTAACTTTGAGAGCATTGATTATGACAAGTCCTTTGCACTAGTTGCAAGGATAGAGTCAAATTCTTATATGTATTAGCATTTGATAGTCTTAAAGATTTCAAACTATTTCAAATGCATGCTAGAAATGCCTTTTAAAATGGTTTTTATAAATAAAGAGGTTTATGTTTGAGCAACCCCCTGGACTTATTAATCTTTTCTTCTGTATCATGTTTATCGGGTGCAAAAAAAATTTATATGGGTTGAAACAACTTCCAAGAGCTTGGCATGATTGCTTATCTACTTTTCTTATCGAAAATGATTTGATTGATATTAATTTGTTTTATCCAAAGCATAATTCTTTTTGATCTTTGTGGATGAACACATAAATATTTTGATATTTTTTTTATAGATAGGAAAGATGTGTCTATTATTTATATTGATTGAGAATCTCTATTAGCGGACATCCTTACCTAACCTCTTTGCCATGAAATTTTTTTATAAGAAGTGATTTGATTCAATTTTTCTTAATCATTTTTTTACTCTCTTCAAAAAATAATGTTTTTTATGGATTGATTGATCAAACATGTTTTTAATGTTAATTATCATTATTTATATTTTATGATTATTAGATTTTTAGATTTATTGATGAAACATTTTATTTTTTGGAATATATTTTTTTTTTGACATATATTGTTCTCTGTTTATGTTTATGTTTTGAGACCTTTGTGATGATATATATAAATGTGTTCTCGCGTGTCTCTTTGAATATGAGTTGAAATTAAATTTTTTTCTCTCATATTCATATCTCATATAATCAATGCCTTATTATTTTTGAGATATGTCATAAGTCATTTTGATAGGGGGAGCATTTTTCCCTATATTTGTTTTATACTCACTCATGCTTATTTGTAGGGGGAGCTTAACGCTCTCTTTCACTCTTATTATTGTTAACAAAAGGGGAGAAATATGTATATTGTGAGTATATTTTGCTTTTTATTGCTTTCTACTGTTTTTATGTATAAGGAATATAAATTGTATAATCATTTAGTATCATGCATATTTTATATACTCTTTGTGTAGATTGTTTGTTATCATCCAAAAGGGGAAGATTGTTAGGTCTCATGTTTATGAACCTACTATCTAATCTAGTTTTGACGAATAACAAACAATTCCTAACAACGTTTGTCGAGTGTTTATATTTTCTCATTAGGTATTCTACACAAAGATCCTCAGTTAGAGGTTGGATGGACTTGCTCCTACACGAAGCTTCATCCGTAACCAAGATGAACACATCGAAGGTCATCAACTTGGGTATATTAGTTTAGGATTTATATATTGCGCGTAAATACTTCAAGCTCAATTTTACACACACACATTCTTGGTTTTATCAAAATATAGGTATTTTTACGAAAATATTGTGTTATTGGTTTATGAACTAAATAACCCTAGTTCACATCTTTTATTAAGTCTATAAATCAATTCAAAAGATTTTAAAATTTGGTTTAAGTCATTATATCAAAATCAAGTGTTTAAACGAGCATGTATTTGTGAGATTTTGCAAAATGAAGAGTTTTCACAAATGGGAAATGCAAATTGAGAAATTCTTTTTCTAACATGTTCATTTTCATGTTTATAAATATTTTCCTAATTTTTATAATTTTTGAAATTTATTTGCTAGTTTTTAAAGGGGTTCAAAGTTAAAATTTATTACTCTGTGCACATTATCAGTCGACTAATGAAATCATCAGTCGACTGATGAAAGTGGCTAGAAAAGCAAAAAGTTTTTGCTCAATCGATTGATGAACCATCAATCGACCGATGCAGGTTATCAGTCAACTGATGAGTTCATCAATCGACCGATGACGGATGGGCGGCCTGTAACGGTCAGCTCATCAATCGACTAATGAACATTATCAGTCAATTGATGGTACTATAACGACTAGTTTTCCAGCTTCTTGATTTTTTGGGTTTTTTATCTTTTTGCTTGGATTTTCTTGGGTTTTAGGCTTTGCTTTGTGAACCTATATATACCCCTTACCCGCAAACTTCTGGATGAATTAAGAAAAACAAAACTCAAGTTTTGAGCAAGTTTGTTTAAGTGTTTTAAGTTTGTTTTTAAGTGTGTTTATGTGAAGAAGTTTTCACAAGAGGAGGAGAATATTTCTTTAGTGTTTGGGCTTCAATTTCATTCTCTCTCACTCTTGTTTTCAGAGAAGTTTTACTAAACTTGATTTCTAGCTTTATATATATTTGTTGTTGATTAACACTTTAATAAGCTAGATTTTATATTGAGTTTAGTTTTATTATTACTCGTTGAATGTACACACAATCCTTGAGCTTTTAGTATTTTCACATTAAGTATAATTTGGGTTGTGGTGAGTGATTCCTTGAGGGTAAGCTTAATTATGTTCTCATCTTGTTTAGAGAACAAACACTTTGTATTTACGTTTTCATTGTGAGATCATATTGTAATACACAAAGACACCAAGAGGAGTGGTTGGGAGACGTGGTCGATTCCAAGAGGAGTGGTATTGGTTGTAAAGCTTATGGAGAAGTTGTAAATCCGAGCACTTGAGGAAGGTGACATGGGCTAGGCCAACATTTGTTTGTGGGAAAATTTGTAAGAAAAAAAATGAAAGAATTGAATTTTATTTATTCTTTCTAACTGCTTAGAAAAAGAATGTTTACAACCCTCTTAATCTCGTTTACAATTTGAATTTCCTAATTACAAAAGAGAAGAAGATCGACGAAGATCCTCCCCTTTGTTTAAGTTTGGGTTCTTCACGATAGTGATAAGATGCCTCCCTCGAATGCTCGCATCAAGTTTGCTTCTCGTTGACGATCCGAATGTCTTGAACTCTTGAAACGTGGTTGAATCCTCTTGATTAATTTCGAGGATAACTTATGTGGCAAGTTTGAAACTCTAAACAAGTTGATAACTCAGAGCGAGTTTAAACTCTTGAAAAAGAATTGATTTGAACCAAAAATCGGTTAATAGACAAAGGATGAAAGCTCCCTGTTGTTCAACGTCACTAAAGGATGAATGTCGATCACCCCCTTTGCAATTTTATGCCAGAAGCTGCTCAATGGTCTTCAATCTTGATCTACCCAAAAAATATCCTGAACTCTTATAAGTTTTAAGGTATTTATAGGGGATTTAGGGGTGTAACTGCCCCCCTTAAATCTCTCCTTAATAAGGGTTTAATGGGGTGTAACCACCCCCTATAAATCTCTTCATGATAGGGTGATGATCCCCTCAAATCGTGGGGGAAAACGGTTTCTGGAACCGTTCAACTCGTGTTTAAACGAGTCAAATATCAAAACTGGCGTTCTGAGCCTAAACTCTGTGTTTTAGAGCTAAAACGCAGAGTTGGGCATGTTTAAGGCCGAAAACGCCGTGATCACACAGCGTTCTGTACTCTAAACACAGAGTTGGGCTCTGCATGAACTCCGCATTTTAGACCTGGGACGTAGAGTTGGGCTCTGCAAAAACTCTGTGTTTTAGACATGGGACGTAGTGTTAGGCTCTGCATGAACTTCGTGTTTTGGACCTGGGACGCAGAGTTGGGCTCTGCATGAACTCCACATTTTGGACATGGGACGCAGAGTTGGGCTCTGCATGAACTCTATGTTTTGGACCTAGGGCGTAGAGTTGGACTCTGCATGAACTCCGTGTTTAGGACCTAGGACACAGAGTTGGGCTCTGCATGAACTCTGTGCTTTGAGTCAACGAACTCTATGTTTTGACTCTGGGATGTAGAGACGAGCTCTGTGTTTTGAATCTGGGACGCAGAGGTGAGCTTTGCGTCTGGATTTGAAGAGACCATGAATTTATAGTCTCTTTTGCTAGAGCATTGCCAAAGACCGCCATCTTGTAATCTTCATCTTGGCTCTTTAAAAATATGAGAGTCATCAGATTGTAACTCCCGATGTTGATTATGAAGGTTGTTGATTAGAGCTTTCATCGGTTATTGTGAAGGTCGTCAGATTATAACCTTCATCGATCTTTGTTAAAGTCTTTAAATTGTAACCTTATGGAAGCCGTCAAATTGTAACTTCCATCATTAGTTTTTGATGGGGATCAGCTATCTACATTAATTTTTAGACAACCTACAGAACCGGCTCTAATGTTTTTCGAAAGTTCGCGGTTGACTGGGACGAATTTTTAAAATACTTTGAATCTCAACTCTGATCTTGGAGATGTTGATTCCTTGTCATAAAAGAGTCATTCTCTGCACTTGCTTCGAAGGCATCTTGGTTGAAGGGATTTGTCATGCAGGACCCGTATGAAGGTATAAGTCATAATCCTGCTTCTGGAATGTGAGGGTGGACCCCTGCGTTTTAAACTTAAGACACGGGTCTCACCATTACGTTCTAAATTTAGAGCCCAGGTGTGACCTCGGTGTTATGGTTTTTGCAATGCGGGTCTGACCTTAGCGTTTTGACTTGAGATGTGGAGGTGGCTTTCATGCATTTTTTATTAAGTCTTTGAGACTTGTTTTTAGCTCATCTGTTTCAAGGCTCGGCTCAAATCCATTAAGCTGATGGGCCTACAAACATGTATAGGATCTTTAGCAAACCTTCAGCCATTAACAGATTTGATAAACCTTTACCAACTACCTTTTGAGTCAGGCTAGCATGTGAATTATTTAAATTTGTTTCACATGTAACATTGTACTAAGAGAATGAACCCTCTTAGACTTTATGCTATGATTTTGAATACATAGATTTTGTCATTTTCATAGGAATGGACTACCCGGCAATGCATGTTAGGCGCGGACTTATCTCTAATTAGGGATCGAGATAAAGTCCCACATGCGTGTAAGGCATGGATTTCGGTGTTATTAATAATAACCTGCCATGCTATTGAATACGTGGGCTTTGCCATTTTTTACGGGAATGCACTACCCAGCAACGCATGTTAGGCGTAGACTTATCTCTATTTAGGGATCGAGATAAAGTCCCCCAAACGTGGATTCTGGTGTCTTTTTTAAGGCAAAAGACTAACCGACAACACGTGTTAGGCGTAGGCTTTGTCGCTGTTTCTTCCTGTGTTATGTTTTCACTTGAAAGACTGAAAGAAAGTTAGAAGTACCAGAGGTTTAGTATTAACTTGGCATGAATTTTCACTTAGAGTGAAATTCAGAAATTTCCTTCATTATCACTAGGATAATTCTAGAAAATCTTTAATTTGCTGGGGATTTTATAATAAAAACTTATTATTCTTGTTAAAAAAGGATTAACAAGTTTATTAGAGGGTTTGACTGTTAGAAGTGTGATGTTAATCTAACAGTATTTTATAGGCCTATCACTCTATTGAAGAGAGTCAATAAGCTGATTTGGTCGTCAGAGATGTGATGTTAACGTGGTAGGAAAAATATTACGATCGGAGCAACTTTGAGGACTTATCATCCTATTGAAGAGGATTGATAAGTTGATTGGTCGTCAGAGGTGTGATGTTAACTTGACGGGTTTATGGACCTATCGCTCTATTGAAGAGAGTCGATAAGTGGATTGTCAGAGGTGTGATATTAACGTGACAGAATTTTGTTACGATTGGAGCAACTTTAAGGACTTATCGCTCTACTGACGAGAGTCGATAAGTTAAAAATGTTGCGATCAGGGAAACTTTATGGACTTATCATCCTATTGAAGAGGATTGATAAGTTGATTGTCAGAGGTATGATATTAACGTGGCAGAAGTCTGTTGCGATTAGAGCAACTTTAAGGACTTATCGCTCTATTGGAGAGAATCAATTTGTTGTGATCGAGGTAATTTTGAGGATCTATCATCCTATTGATGAGGATTAATAAGTTGATTGTCAGATGTATAATATTAACGTGACAGGAATTTGTTACGATCGAGGCAACTTTGAGGACCTATCATCCTATTAACGAGGATTGATAAGTTGATTATCAGAGGTGTGATATTAACATGACAGAAATTTGTTCTTGTGATTTGAACAAGATGTGAAGACTTAGCGTCATGCTAGGGAAGATTACGATTTGAGTTATTTTGAGGACCTATCATCCTATTAATAAGGATTGATAAGTTGATTGTCAGAGGTGTATTATTAACGTGATAAATTAGGAGTGATGCAAACTGAATTATACTCTGTGAGAATGATGATCGTCAGAAGTGTAATGTTAACTCGACAATGTGAAAGATTCGTTCCTCTTAATCAAGTGATTTCAGGTAACCAACCCCCAGTCTTGATTAAGACTTAGCAGGGGAATAATTTTACAGTTGACAGAGGTGTTTTGTTGAACATGACAACTTAGAAGATTTATTACTCTTAATCCATTGGATTCTAAGTAACCAACCCCAGTCTTGATTAAGATTTAGCAGGGGAAGAATTTTACAGTTGACAAAGGTGTTTTGTTGAACATGACAACTTAGAAGATTTCTTACTCATAATCCAGTAGACTATAAATAAACCGACCCCTGTCTTGAACAAGTGTAGAAGGGAATAAAAAGAGTAGACATGGCACATCACCTAGTGGGCCACTATCCGTCGAGTCGTTCAATGACATTGGAGTATAACGAGTATGATTAGAATACGTCACATAGCAAGGCGTTATCTAAAGGGTTTGGCTATCAGAGGTAACTATTAACGTGATAGCTTTGCGGACTCACCATCTTATTGAAGAAGATCGGCTTCAGTGGCCATAATATCTTCCCCTTCTGACTAAGAAGATTAGGTTTGGTCTAATTGCTCAGGTTGATCCTGGTTATTTTGTTCTTCAGCTTTGACCCTGGCAATAATTTTTTGAACCTGTTCACCTTGAGAGATAATTATCTCCAAGAACGACATTCTGCAACCCTCATTTGTACTATAAGGTCTGTCTGCAAGTTATGTCCACAGGTCTCCACTAAGGTAGATTGTGTCATACCTGAAGAACATCGAAGAGTCATGCTTCGGAACCGTTTGACGAAGGCTTTGACGGGCTCTCTCTTCTTCTGCTTATTGGCGAGAAGGGTATGGATGGAGACTTTTGTATCCTCTTCAAAGAATCTTAACAGGAAGAGTCTCTCTAGATCTATCCACTTTTGGATACATCCTGCAGGCAGTTTCCTGAACCATTCAAATGTAACTCCCTTAAGGGTGCCAATGAATAATCGAGCCAGTATGGCATCATTTAATATCACATTCCCAGTCTGTGACTTGAAATGATAGATGTGTTGGTTCGGTGATCCAGTGCTGTTAAAAGTTTGTAGTGTCGGGACCTCAAACTTTGGAGGATAAGAGGCTGCATCCCATTCAGCAGGATAGGGCCTAGTAACTGTCTCATCTTGGATATCGCTTCTGTGGGCTATAGCATTGAGACGGGCTTCCAATTCCTCGATTTTAGTTGACTCAGGATTTTGCTCATTCTTAGCTTCTTCTTCGGAGGATGATTCTTCGTGATGAGTTTCTTTCTCAGTAGTCTCAAACACCAATGGTTTGGTCGCATATGAGCAGCATTGACATCCTTAGAGGACCGTAGGAATCAGTCGTTCACACTGGAATGACCGAATGACTTGTTGCATCGGTCTTTCTCTCAATATGAATGTAATGCCCCTCCTCTATGAGGTACATAAAAATTTGAGCATGACCTATCTGTAATAAGAAGGGTCGACCTGCTAAATCTTTATGCACATCACAATATAGATATACTGAAGGGCGAAAATAAAGCAGTAGAGAGGCATATGCAATACCCAAGATCACGAGGTTGACAGCAGAGTCTATTGAATACCAAAATAGAAGAGAACTAAAGGGTAATACAAAACATTACAATAATAGCCGTGGCTACAACATTAATACATGTTTTATAAGTCAAAGGTACTACAAAAGTGAACATAAATTAACCCCTA